>CM077664.1:335542366-336014866 GCA_039707655.1 Elymus sibiricus
GAAAGTAAAGTTTATTTCCTTTCCACCATTCTTTCACAATCCATGGCTAGCCGTATCCACGGGTGCCTTCCATACCATCACTTTCCAAGGAATTTTGTTGTTATTAATTTTTGATTTCATTGTGGGACTGGGCATCCCTATTACCAGCCACTCTCTCGTGCAATGACAAGTGAATAAACACTCATCATGAGAATAACACACCTAGCATGGAAAATATTGGCCACCCCCTGCCGCTTCTGATGCCTTATGGACCCCTCGTGGCTCCTTTTGACCTAATTCCACTTCTATAAATTCTCAAATATTGGGAAACCAACAGAGAGCCAGACGAGAAAACCCTACCGCCGTCACAAGCTTCTGTTCTTTCACGATCCCATCTGGAGGCCTTTTCCGGCACTCTGCCGGAGGGGGAATCGATCACGGAGGGCTTCTACATCAACCTTGCTGCCTCTCCGATGATGTGTGAGTAGTTTACCACCGACCTACAGGTCCATAGCTAGTAGCTAGATGGCTTTTTCTCTCTCTTTGATCTTCAATACCTTGTTCTCCTCGATGTTCTTGGAGTTCTATCCGATGTAATCTTCTTTTGCGGTGTGTTTGTTGGGATCTGATGAATTGTGGGTTTATGATCAGATTATTCATGAGAAATATTTGAGTCTTCTCTGAACTCTTTTATGCATGATTGTTATAGCTTTGTATTTCTCTCCGATCTATCCGTTTGGTTGGACCAACTAGATTGATTTATCTTGCAATGGGAGAGGTGCTTTGTGATGGGTTCAATCTTGCAGTGTTCTATATCCCAGTGACAGAAAGGGACAAGACACGTATTTGTATTGTTTCCATTAATGTTAAAATGATGGGGTTTATTCATATTGCTTGAGTTTACTTTGTCTATATCATGTCATCTTGCTTAAGGCGTTACTCTGTTTCATACTTAATACCCTAGATGCATGCTGGATAGCGGTCGATGAGTGGAGTAATAGTAATAGATGCAGGCAGGAGTCGGTCTAATTGTCTCGGACATGATGCCTATATACATGATCATTGCCTTGAATATCGTCATAACTATGCGCTTTTCTATCAATTGCCCAATAGTAATTTGTCTACCCACCGTATGTTCTGCGCTCGAGAGAGAAGCCTCTAGTGAAAACTATGGCCCCCGAATGTATTTCCTTGTATGTATTTCCTTGTTACAATCCATGATTAGCTCTCCGAATGTATTTCCTCGAGAGAAAAGCCTCTAGAGAAGCCTCTTGAATGTATTTCCTTGTTGCAATCCATGATTAGCTCTCCGAATGCTTATGAACAAAATAAGGCTTTTACTAATCATATTGTAGAAACTATGATAAAAGCTCATGAATAAAAGCTTGAGTTGGAAGTTTCAATTCCTAGAAAATTGCATGATGAATGGGAACCTACTATTAAAATTAGAATCAAAGATTATGAATGCAATGCCTTATGTGACTTGGGTGCTAGCATTTCCACTATACCCAAAATCTATATGTGATGTGCTAGGCCTTACCGATTTAAATGAATGTTCCCTTAACTTGCATCATGCGGATTCCACTATTAAAAAACCATTGGGTAGAACAATTGGGTAGACAAATTACTGTTGGGCAATTGATAGAAAAGCGCATAGTTATGACGATATTCAAGGCAATGATCATGTATATAGGCATCACGTCCGAGACAAGTAGACCGACTCCTGCCTGCATCTACTACTATTACTCCACCCATCGACCGCTATCCAGCATGCATCTAGGGTATTAAGTATAAAACAGAGTAACGCCTTAAGCAAGATGACATGATGTAGACAAAGTAAACTCAAGCAATATGATTAAACCCCATCTTTTTATCCTTAATGGCAACAATACAAATACGTGTCATGTCCCTTTCTGTCAGTGGGATTGAGCACCGCAAGATTGAACCCATCACAAAGCACCTCTCCCATTGCAAGATAAACCAATCTAGTTGGCCAAACCAAATCGATAGATCAGAGAGAAATACAAAGCTGTAACAATCATGCATAAAAGAGTTCGGAGAAGACTCAAATATTTCTCATGAAAATCTGATCATAAACTCACAATTCATCGGATCCCAACAAACACACCGCAAAAGAAGATTACATCGGATAGAACTCCAAGAACATCGAGGAGAACATGGTATTGAATATCAAAGAGAGAGAAGAAGCCATCTAGCTACTAGCTATGGACCCATAGGTCTGTGGTAAACTACTCACACATCATCGGAAGGGCAGCAAGGTTGATGTAGAAGCCCTCCGTGATCGATTCCCGCTCCGGCAGAGTACCGGAAAAGGCCTCCAGATGGAATCACGGAAGAACAGAGGCTTGCGGCGGCGTAAAAGTTATTCGGGGTGGCTCTCTGTTGGTTTCCGAATATTTGAGAATTTATAGAAGTGGAATTAGGTCAAAAGGAGCCACGAGGGCCCCACATGGCATCAAGGAGCCCCCCCGGGGCCGCGCCCTGTTGCCTTGTGGAGGCTTCGTGAAGCTTCTAGCCTCCTCTCCAAGTCTCCAGGGTCTCTTTTGTCTAGAAAAAAATCTCCAAAAAGTTTCATGGCATTTGGACTTCGTTTGGTACTGATTTCCTGAAAAACCAAAAACTAGCAAAAAACAGCAACTGGCACTGGGCATGCTACTTGTAGACTGCGTTGATATTTCCCCGAAGAGGAGAGGATGATGCATTATAGTAGAGATAAGTATTTCCCTCAGTTAAGAACCAAGGTTATCAATCCAGTAGGAGAACCAAGCAAAATTCTGTTAAGCGCACCTGCACACACAAAAGCAAACACTTGCACCCAACGCAAATAAGAGGGTTGTCAATCCTCTTAGCGGTTATTTGCAAGGAATAATTCTGATAGTGATAGATAGATAAACTAAAATACTAAAAAAAATAAAAGTAAATAAATTGTAGCAAGGTAATTTTAGGTTTTTTATATATGATAAAGTAGACCCGGGGGCCATAGTTTTCACTAGAGGCTTCTCTCTCGAACACATAGCATACGGTGGGTAAACAAATTACTGTTGGGCAATTGATAGAAAATCAAATAATTATGATGGATTCATGGCAATGATCATGTATATAGGCATCACGTCCGAGACAAGTAGACCGACTCCTGCCTGCATCTACTACTATTACTCCACCCATCGACCGCTATCCAGCATGCATCTAGGGTATTAAGTATGAAACAGAGTAACGCCTTAAGCAAAATGACATGATGTAGACAAAGTAAACTAAAGAAATATGATTAAACCCCATCTTTTTATCCTTAATGGCAACAATACAAATACGTGTCATGTCCCCTTCTGTCACTGGGATTGAGCACCGTAAGATTGAACCCATCACAAAGCACCTCTGCCATTGCAAGATAAATCAATCTAGTAGGCCAAACCAAATCGATAAATCGGAGAGAAATACAGAGCTATAATAATCATGCATAAAAGAGTTCAGAGAAGACTCAAATATTTCTCATGAATAATCTGATCATAAACTCACAATTCATCGGATGCCAACAAACACACCGCAAAAGAAGATTACATCGGATACAACTGCAAGAACATCGAGGAGAACATGGTATTGAAGATCAAAGAGAGAGAAGAAGCCATCTAGCTACTAGCTATGGACCCGTAGGTCTGTGGTAAACTACTCACACATCATCGGAAGGGCAGCAAGGTTGATGAAGAAGCCCTCCGTGATCGATTCCCCCTCCGACAGAGTACTGGAAAAGGCCTCCAGATGGGATCGCGGAAGAACAGAGGCTTGCGGCGGCGGAAAGGTTTTCTCTTCTATCTCTCTAGTATATTGGGAATATTTGGGAATTTATAACGTTGGAATTAGGTCAGGAGGGGCTACGAGGGGTCCACAAGCCTGGGGGGCGTGCCCTACCCCCTAGGCGCGCCCTCCAGGCTTGTCGCCTCCTCGTGGCTCTTCTGGTCTTCTCCCGAAGCTTCGTGGGTCTCTTCTGGTCCAGAAAAAAAAATCCAAAGTGTTTTTCTCGTTTAGACACTTTTTGATAATGATTTTCTGAAAAGGCAAAAACAAGCAGAAAACAGCAACTGGCACTGGGCACTGGGTTAATAGGTTAGTCCCAAAAAATCCAAGATTGATACTATAATAGCATGGAACAATCAAAAATTATAGATACGTTGGAGACGTATCAAGCATCCCCAAGCTTAATTCCTGCTCGTCCTCGAGTAGGTAAATGATAAAAACAGAATTTTTGATGTGGAATGCTACCTATCATGTTTCATCATGTAATCTCTCTCTTACGGTATGAATAATAAGATCCAAATGATTCAAAGCAATAGTCTATAGTTTGATATAAAGACATCAATACTGAGGCATACTAATAAACAATCATGTCTTTCAAAATAAAAATGCTAAAGAACGTTATCCCTACAAAATCATATAATCCTGTCATGCTCCATCTTCTTAACACAAAATATTTATCATGCACTACCACGATGACAAGCCGAGCAATTGGTTCATACTTTTTAACGCGCTTCAGCTTTTTCAACCCCCACGCAATACATGAGCGCAAGCCATGGATATAGCACTATGGGTGGAATAGAGTATGGTGGTAGAGATAAATAAGGAGAAGTCAAAAATAAGAAGATAGTCTCACATCGACGAGGCTAATCAACGGGCTATGGAGATGCCCATCAATTGATGTCAATGCGAGGAGTCGGGATTGCCATGCAACGGATGCACTAAGAGTTATAAGTGTATGAAATGTCAACATGAAAACTAAGTGGGTGTGCATCCAACTTGCTTGCTCATGAAGACCTCGGGCATTTGAGGAAGCCCATCATCGGAATATACAAGCCAAGTTCTATAATGAAAAATTCCCACTAGTATATGAAAGTGACAAAATATGAGACTCTCTATATGAAAAACATGGTGCTACTTTGAAGCACAAGTGTGGAAAAGGGATAGTAACATTGCCCCTTCTCTCTTTTTCTCTCATTCTCTTTTTTTCGTGGCTCTTTTTGTCCTCTTTTTTTTAGAACGGTCTCATGGACCTCATCCCCACTTTTTCGAGGACTCATTAGTCTCCACCATTCTTTCCTCACTGGGACAATGCTCTAATAATGATGATCATCACACTTTTATTTACTTACAACTCAATATTACAACTCGATACTAGAACAAAAATATGACTCTATATGAATGCCTCTGGTAGTGTACCAGGATGTGCAATGATGCTAGCGTAACATGTATAAAAATGATGAACGGTGGTTGAGACACAAATACTATGTCAGCTATATGATCATGCAAAGCAATATGACAATGACGATGTGTGTCATAAAAACGGAACGGTGGAAGTTGCATGGCAATATATCTCGGAATGGCTATGGAAATGCCATGATAGGTAGGTATGGTGGCTGTTTTGAGGAAGATATAAGGAGGCTTATGTGTGATAGAGCGTATCATATCACGGGGTTTGGATGCACCGGCGAAGTTTGCACCAACTCTAGATGTGAGAAAGGGCAATGCACGGTATCGAAGAGGCTAGCAAATTGCGGAAAGGTGAGGGTGCGTATAATCCATGGACTCACATTAGTCATAAAGAACTCACATACTTATTGCGAAAGTTCATTAGCCCTCAAAGCAAAGTACTACTACGCATGCCCCTAGGGGGATAGATTGGTAGGACAAGTCCATCGCTCGTCCCCGACTGCCACTCATAAGGTAGACAATCAATAATAAATCATGCTCCAACTTCTTAGCATATCGACAGATCATACGTGCATGCTTCGGGAATCACAAACCTTAACACCAATATTCTTACTAACCACAATTATCTACTAGCACCTCCCACATATTACCATCTTAATATCGCAAAACTATTGTAAGGAATCAAACTTATCATATTCAGTGATCTACATGAAAGTTTTTATTATATCCCTCTTGAATACCTATCATATGAGGACCAAATTCATAACCCGTGCATATTACCATTGCTATTCATTAGACTCTCAAAAAGATATAAGTGAAGCATGAGAGTGCAACTATTTCTTTAAAATATAACCACCACTGTGCTCTAAAAGATATAAGTGAAGCACTAGAGCAACCGCCGTTATCTCACCATAAACAAGATAGAAGAGTCTTTCGATGTCGGCGTCCTCTGGTATTTAGGAACTGAAACGATAGCGAATGTGACAAGAACCCCTTGGAGCTCAACTCCCCGGGTCCAATCCATACGGTCAGGAGGCACCAAGAACAAAATTCTGTCACACCGATATCGCAATGATTCCGAAAATACCCGCGTGATCCTAAATTTTTTTGAGTGAGAAGAGTAGTAGAATCGTAACACATATTTCACAATTCCTTACCAGAGCGACGAAGGGGATAAGGAGTAAAAAGAATTCCTACTCTGTGATATATAGCTAGACTCAAAATAGTTTTTCTTCTAGACTCGACAACGGTTCGATCAATCAAGGGGGCTCCTATGGTTGGTCGAGGCTCTGATACCAACTTGTCACGCCCAATATGCGGTCCTATCCTCAAGGAACTCGAAGGTCCCGTCTGGCTCCTGGCCTTGAGTGAGGACGAAGAAGACGATGTAGCCGAGCCGACCAGGAGTGAAGACAACGACGGAGGAGGCTATAACCTTGGCGGAGCCATGGAAGTGCTCCGGGACCTCTCTGGTGGAAGGGGCGACGGCTATGGTGGCATGGCTTGGACCTACCGGGTGGCGGCGGCGCGAAGAGGGGAGAGGGAAACCCTAGGGTGCTGCGGGGCTTCTTATAGGGGTGAGGCGCGGCTCGGCTGGCTGCCTCGGTGGCCATGTGCGGGAGTGCGCAGTTTTACCGTGAGAGAGGAAAGCGACGGGAGGTGGAAGAAAAGGTGAGGGTTGAGGGGATGACAGGCGGGTCCGGGGCGGTGCATTGAGCAAAAATTACCAGGGGAAGACGAGAGAAAGGTCAGCCGCGGGATCGGCAAAAATGGGCTGCTACTGGGCTACGGCTGAGCTTCTCAGGTAAGTTTTCTTTTCCTTTTGTTTCTCTGTTTAACAAATAAACAGATATATAAAGAAAAGAACAGGGGCTTAAGAAGGGAATTTGAGAGACATAAAAATATCCCTGAGAATCTGGATTTAAGCACAAATTGAATAAAATGCTTGGCAATTTTTAGAGACCGAAAATTAAATCAAGTTTGAATTTAATCCAAACTTGAGGAAATTTTGAATCCAACCAAGGCATTCCCAAAAGAGCTAAAAATTGGAGGAGGGAGTCTTGGCATGGTCTAGGGTTTATAGAGAAATAGTGAACATTAATCTGAAACAGAAAATGCCAATAGAGAAATAATTGAAAGAAATAAGGAGAATGGAGAAGTCGACGTTGGATTTGGAACTTGGGTGCAACTAAGTTGGAAGTCAGCATGAGGTTGTTGGAAGGATCAAGCAGGGAGTAAAATAAGTTGCAATGCACATGAACAAAATTAAAAGGAAACAATCACAACAAGATTATGGAGATGATGCATGATGCAAAACTAAAATAAAACAAACATCACAAACATGCAAGCCATGATCATATCACAAAATAGTGGAGGTCCCGATCTTGGGTTGTTACATATAAGGAGGCTTATGTGTGATAGAGCGTATCATATCACGGGGTTTGGATGCAACGACGAAGTTTGCACCAACTCTCGATGTGAGATAGGGCAATGCACAGTACCGAAGAGGTTAGCAAATTGCGGAAAGGTGAGAGTGCGTATAATCCATGGACTCACATTAGTCATAAAGAACTCACATACTTATTGCGAAAGTTTATTAGCCCTCAAAGCAAAGTACTACTACGCATGCCCCTAGGGGGATAGATTGGTAGGACAAGTCCATCGCTCGTCCCCGACCGCCACTCATAAGGTAGACAATCAATAATAAATCATGGTCTAACTTCTTAGCATAACGACAGATCATACGTGCATGCTTCGGGAATCACAAACCTTAACACCAATATTCTTACGAAACCACAATTATCTACTAGCACCTCCCACATATTACCATCTTAATATCGCAAAACTATTGCAAGGAATCAAACTTATCATATTCAGTGATCTACATGAAAGTTTTTATTATATCCCTCTTGAATACCTATCATATCAGGACCAAATTCATAACCCGTGCATATTACCATTGCTATTCATTAGACTCTCAAAAAGATATAAGTGAAGCATGAGAGTGCAACTATTTTTTGAAAATATAACCACCGCCGTGCTCTAAAAGATATAAGTGAAGCACTAGAGCAACCGCCGTTATCTCACCACAAACAAGATAGAAGAGTCTTTCGATGTCGTCGTCCTCTGGTATTCAGGAACTGAAACGATAGCGAATGTGACAAGAACCCCTTGGAGCTCAACTCCCCGGGTCCAATCCATACGGTCAGGAGGCGCCAAGAACAGAATTCTGTCACACCGATATCGCAACGATTCCGAAAATACCCGCGTGATCCTAAATTTTTTTTGAGTGAGAAGAGTAGTAGAATCAAAACACCTATGTCACAATTCCTCACCAGAGCGACGAAGGGGATAAGGAGTAAAAAAGAATTCCTACTCCGCGATATATAGCTAGACCCAAAATAGTTTTACTTCTAGACTCGACAACGGTTCGATCAATCAAGGGGGCTCCTATGGTTGGTCGAGGCTCTGATACCAACTTGTCACGCCCAATATGCGGTCCTATCCGCAAGGAACTCGAAGGTCCCTTCTGGCTCCTGGCCTTGAGTGAGGACGAAGAAGACGATGTAGGCGAGCCGACCAGGAGTGAAGACAACGACGGAGGAGGCTATAACCGCGGCGGAGCCATGGAAGTGCTCCGGGAGCTCTCTGGTGGAAGGGGTGATGGCTATGGTGGCATGGCTTGGACCTACCGGGTGGCGGTGGCGCGGAGAGGGGAGAGGGAAACCCTAGGGCGCTGCGGGGCTTCTTATAGGGGTGAGGCGCGGCTCGGCTGGCTGCCTCGGTGGCCATGTGCAGGAGCGCGCAGTTTTACCGTGAGAGAGGAAAGCGACGGGAGGTGGAAGAAAAGGTGAGGGTTGAGGGGATGACAAGCGGGTCCGGGCGGTGCATTGAGCAAAAATTACCAGGGGAAGACGAGAGAAAGGTCAGCCGCGGGATGGGCAAAAATGGGCTGCTACTGGGCTACGGCTGAGCTTCTCAGGTAAGTTTTCTTTTCCTTTTGTTTCTCTGTTTAACAAATAAACAGATATATAAAGAAAAGAACAGGGGCTTAAGAAGGGAATTTGAGAGACATAAAAATATCCCTGAGAAGCTGGATTTAAGCACAAATTGAATAAAATGCTTGGCAATTTTTAGAGACCGAAAATTAAATCAAGTTTGAATTTAATCCAAACTTGAGGAAATTTTGAATCCAACCAAGGCATTCCCAAAAGAGCTAAAAATTGGAGGAGGGAGTCTTGGCATGGTCTAGGGTTTATAGACAAATAGTGAACATTAATCTGAAACAGAAAATGCCAATAGAGAAATAATTGAAAGAAATAAGGAGAATGGAGAAGTCGACGTTGGATTTGGAACTTAGGTGCAACTAAGTTGGAAGTCAGCATGAGGTTGTTGGAAGGATCAAGCAGGGAGTAAAATAAGTTGCAATGCACATGAAATTTTTTAAAAGGAAACAATCACAACAAGATTATGGAGATGATGCATGATGCAAAACTAAAATAAAACAAACATCACAAACATGCAAGCCATGATCATATCACAAAATAGTGGAGGTCTCGATCTTGGGTTGTTACATATAAGGAGGCTTATGTGTGATAGAGCGTATCATATCACGGGGTTTGGATGCAACGACGAAGTTTGCACCAACTCTCGATGTGAGAAAGGGCAATGCACAGTACCGTAGAGGTTAGCAAATTCCGGAAAGGTGAGAGTGCGTATAATCCATGGACTCACATTAGTCATAAAGAACTCACATACTTATTGCGAAAGTTTATTAGCCCTCAAAGCAAAGTACTACTACGCATGCCCCTAGGGGGATAGATTGGTAGGACAAGTCCATCGCTCGTCCCCGACCGCCACTCATAAGGTAGACAATCAATAATAAATCATGGTCTAACTTCTTAGCATAACGACAGATCATACGTGCATGCTTCGGGAATCACAAACCTTAACACCAATATTCTTACGAAACCACAATTATCTACTAGAACCTCCCACATATTACCATCTTAATATCGCAAAACTATTGCAAGGAATCAAACTTATCATATTCAGTGATCTACATGAAAGTTTTTATTATATCCCTCTTGAATACCTATCATATCAGGACCAAATTCATAACCCGTGCATATTACCATTGCTATTCATTAGACTCTCAAAAAGATATAAGTGAAGCATGAGAGTGCAACTATTTTTTTTAAATATAACCACCGCCGTGCTCTAAAAGATATAAGTGAAGCACTAGAGCAACCGCCGTTATCTCACCACAAACAAGATAGAAGAGTCTTTCGATGTCGTCGTCCTCTGGTATTCAGGAACTGAAATGATAGCGAATGTGACAAGAACCCCTTGGAGCTCAACTCCCCGGGTCCAATCCATACGGTCAGGAGGCGCCAAGAACATAATTCTGTCACACCGATATCGCAACGATTCCGAAAATACCCGCGTGATCCTAAAATTTTTTTGAGTGAGAAGAGTAGTAGAATCAAAACACCTATGTCACAATTCCTCACCAGAGCGACGAAGGGGATAAGGAGTAAAAAAGAATTCCTACTCCGCGATATATAGCTAGACCCAAAATAGTTTTTCTTCTAGACTCGACAACGGTTCGATCAATCAAGGGGGCTCCTATGGTTGGTCGAGGCTCTGATACCAACTTGTCACGCCCAATATGCGGTCCTATCCTCAAGGAACTCGAAGGTCCCTTTTGGCTCCTGGCCTTGAGTGAGGACGAAGAAGACGATGTAGGCGAGCCGACCAGGAGTGAAGACAACGACGGAGGAGGCTATAACCGCGGCGGAGCCATGGAAGTGCTCCGGGAGCTCTCTGGTGGAAGGGGCGACGGCTATGGTGGCATGGCTTGGACCTACCGGGTGGCGGCGGCGCGGAGAGGGGAGAGGGACACCCTAGGGTGCTGCGGGGCTTCTTATAGGGGTGAGGCGCGGCTCGGCTGGCTGCCTCGGTGGCATGTGCGGGAGCGCGTAGTTTTACCGTGAGAGAGGAAAGCGACGGGAGGTGGAAGAAAAGGTGAGGGTTGAGGGGATGACAGGCGGGTCCGGGGCGGTGCATTGAGCAAAAATTACCAGGGGAAGAGGAGAGAAAGGTCAGCCGCGGGATGGGCAAAAATGGGCTGCTACTGGGCTACGGCTGAGCTTCTCAGGTAAGTTTTCTTTTCCTTTTGTTTCTCTGTTTAACAAATAAACAGATATATAAAGAAAAGAACAGGGGCTTAAGAAGGGAATTTGAGAGACATAAAAATATCCCTAAGAAGCTGGATTTAAGCACAAATTGAATAAAATGCTTGGCAATTTTTAGAGACCGAAAATTAAATCAAGTTTGAATTTAATCCAAACTTTAGGAAATTTTGAATCCAACCAAGGCATTCCCAAAAGAGCTAAAAATTGGAGGAGGGAGTCTTGGCATGGTCTAGGGTTGATAGAGAAATAGTGAACATTAATCTGAAACAGAAAATGCCAATAGAGAAATAATTGAAAGAAATAAGGAGAATGGAGAAGTCGACGTTGGATTTGGAACTTGGGTGCAACTAAGTTGGAAGTCAGCATGAGGTTGTTGGAAGGATCAAGCAGGGAGTAAAATAAGTTGCAATGCACATGAACAAAATTAAAAGGAAACAATCACAACAAGATTATGGAGATGATGCATGATGCAAAACTAAAATAAAACAAACATCACAAACATGCAAGCCATGATCATATCACAAAATAGTGGAGGTCTCGATCTTGGGTTGTTACATATAAGGAGGCTTATGTGTGATAGAGCATATTATATCACGGGGTTTGGATGCACCGACGAAGTTTGCACCAACTCTCGATGTGAGAAAGGGCAATGCACGGTACCGAAGAGGTTAGCAAATTGCGGAAAGGTGAGAGTGCGTATAATCCATGGACTCACATTAGTCATAAAGAACTCACATACTTATTGCGAAAGTTTATTAGCCCTCAAAGCAAAGTACTACTACGCATGCCCCTAGGGGGATAGATTGGTAGGACAAGTCCATCGCTCGTCCCCGACCGCCACTCATAAGGTAGACAATCAATAATAAATCATGGTCTAACTTCTTAGCATAACGACAGATCATACGTGCATGCTTCGGGAATCACAAACCTTAACACCAATATTCTTACGAAACCACAATTATCTACTAGCACCTCCCACATATTACCATCTTAATATCGCAAAACTATTGCAAGGAATCAAACTTATCATATTCAGTGATCTACATGAAAGGTTTTATTATATCCCTCTTGAATACCTATCATATCAGGACCAAATTCCTAACCCGTGCATATTACCATTGCTATTCATTAGACTCTCAAAAAGATATAAGTGAAGCATGAGAGTGCAACTATTTTTTTAAAATATAACCACCGCCGTGCTCTAAAAGATATAAGTGAAGCACTAGAGCAACCGCCGTTATCTCACCACAAACAAGATAGAAGAGTCTTTCGATGTCGTCGTCCTCTGGTATTTAGGAACTGAAACGATAGCGAATGTGACAAGAACCCCTTGGAGCTCAACTCCCCGGGTCCAATCCATACGGTCAGGAGGCGCCAAGAACAGAATTCTGTCACACCGATATCGCAACGATTCCGAAAATACCCGCGTGATCCTAATTTTTTTTGAGTGAGAAGAGTAGTATAATCAAAACACCTATGTCACAATTCCTCACAAGAGCGACGAAGGGGATAAGGAGTAAAAAAGAATTCCTACTCCGCGATATATAGCTAGACCCAAAATAGTTTTTCTTCTAGACTCGACAACGGTTCGATCAATCAAGGGGGCTCCTATGGTTGGTCGAGGCTCTGATAGAAACTTGTCACGCCCAATATGCGGTCCTATCCTCAAGGAACTCGAAGGTCCCTTCTGGCTCCTGGCCTTGAGTGAGGACGAAGAAGATGATGTAGGCGAGCCGACCAGGAGTGAAGACAACGACGGAGGAGGCTATAACCGCGGCGGAGCCATGGAAGTGCTCCGGGAGCTCTCTGGTGGAAGGGGCGACGGCTATGGTGGCATGGCTTGGACCTACCGGGTGGCGGCGGCGCGGAGAGGGGAGAGGGAAACCCTAGGGCGCTGCGGGGCTTCTTATAGGGGTGAGGCGCGGCTCGGCTGGCTGCCTCGGTGGCCATATGCGGGAGCGCGCAGTTTTACCTTGAGAGAGGAAAGCGACGGGAGGTGGAAGAAAAGGTGAGGGTTGAGGGGATGACAGGCGGGTCCGGGGCGGTGCATTGAGCAAAAATTACCAGGGGAAGAGGAGAGAAAGGTCAGCCGCGGGATGGGCAAAAATGGGCTGCTACTGGGCTACGACTGAGCTTCTCAGGTAAGTTTTCTTTTCCTTTTGTTTCTCTGTTTAACAAATAAACAGATATATAAAGAAAAGAACAGGGGCTTAAGAAGGGAATTTGAGAGACATAAAAAATATCCCTGAGAAGCTGGATTTAAGCACAAATTGAATAAAATGCTTGGCAATTTTTAGAGAAAGAAAATTAAATCAAGTTGAATTTAATCCAAACTTGAGGAAATTTTGAATCCAACCAAGGCATTCCCAAAAGAGCTAAAAATTGGAGGAGGGAGTCTTGGCATGGTCTAGGGTTGATAGACAAAGTGTGAACATTAATCTGAAACAGAAAATGCCAATAGAGAAATAATTGAAAGAAATAAGGAGAATGGAGAAGTCGACGTTGGATTTGGAACTTGGGTGCAACTAAGTTGGAAGTCAGCATGAGGTTGTTGGAAGGATCAAGCAGGGAGTAAAATAAGTTGCAATGCACATGAACAAAATTAAAAGGAAACAATCACAACAAGATTATGGAGATGATGCATGATGCAAAACTAAAATAAAACAAACATCACAAACATGCAAGCCATGATCATATCACAAAATAGTGGAGGTCTCGATCTTGGTTTGTTACATATAAGGAGGCTTATGTGTGATAGAGCGTATCATATCACGGGGTTTGGATTCAACGACGAAGTTTGCACCAACTCTCGATGTGAGAAAGGGCAATGCACGGTACCGAAGAGGTTAGAAAATTGCGGAAAGGTGAGAGTGCGTATAATCGATGGACTCACATTAGTCATAAAGAACTCACATACTTATTGCGAAAGTTTATTAGCCCTCAAAGCAAAGTACTACTACGCATGCCCCTAGGGGGATAGATTGGTAGGACAAGTCCATTGCTCGTCCCCGACCGCCACTCATAAGGTAGACAATCAATAATAAATCATGGTCTAACTTCTTAGCATAACGACAGATCATACGTGCATGCTCCGGGAATCACAAACCTTAACACCAATATTCTTACGAAACCACAATTATCTACTAGCACCTCCCACATATTACCATCTTAATATCGCAAAACTATTGCAGGGAATCAAACTTATCATATTCAGTGATCTACATGAAAGTTTTTATTATATCCCTCTTGAATACCTATCATATCAGGACCAAATTCATAACCCGTGCATATTACCATTGCTATTCATTAGACTCTCAAAAAGATATAAGTGAAGCATGAGAGTGCAACTATTTTTTTTAAATATAACCACCGCCGTGCTCTAAAAGATATAAGTGAAGCACTAGAGCAACCGCCGTTATCTCACCACAAACAAGATAGAAGAGTCTTTCGATGTCGTCGTCCTCTGGTATTCAGGAACTGAAACGATAGCGAATGTGACAAGAACCCCTTGGAGCTCAACTCCCCGGGTCCAATCCATACGGTCAGGAGGCGCCAAGAACAGAATTCTGTCACACCGATATCGCAACGATTCCGAAAATACCCGCGTGATCCTAAATTTTTTTTGAGTGAGAAGAGTAGTAGAATCAAAACACCTATGTCACAATTCCTCACCAGAGCGACGAAAGGGATAAGGAGTAAAAAAGAATTCCTACTCCGCGATATATAGCTAGACCCAAAATAGTTTTTCTTCTAGACTCGACAACGGTTCGATCAATCAAGGGGGCTTCTATGGTTGGTCGAGGCTCTGATACCAACTTGTCACGCCCAATATGCGGTCCTATCCTCAAGGAACTCGAAAGTCCCTTCTGGCTCCTGGCCTTGAGTGAGGACGAAGAAGACGATGTAGGCGAGCCGACCAGGAGTGAAGACAACGACGGAGGAGGCTATAACCGCGGCGGAGCCATGGAAGTGCTCCGGGAGCTCTCTGGTGGAAGGGGCGACGGCTATGGTGGCATGGCTTGGACCTACCGGGTGGCGGCGGCGCGGAGAGGGGAGAGGGAAACCCTAGGGCGCTGCGGGGCTTCTTATAGGGGTGAGGCGCGGCTCGGCTGGCTGCCTCGGTGGCCATGTGCGGGAGCGCGCAGTTTTACCGTGAGAGAGGAAAGCGACGGGACGTGGAAGAAAAGGTGAGGGTTGATGGGATGACAGGCGGGTCCGGGGCGGTGCATTGAGCAAAAATTACCAGGGGAAGACGAGAGAAAGGTCAGCCGCGGGATGGGCAAAAATGGGCTGCTACTGGGCTACGGCTGAGCTTCTCAGGTAAGTTTTCTTTTCCTTTTGTTTCTCTGTTTAACAAATAAACAGATATATAAACAAAAGAACAGGGGCTTAAGAAGGGAATTTGAGAGACATAAAAATATCCCTGAGAAGCTGGATTTAAGCACAAATTGAATAAAATGCTTGGCAATTTTTAGAGACCGAAAATTAAATCAAGTTTGAATTTAATCCAAACTTGAGGAAATTTTGAATCCAACCAAAGCATTCCCAAAAGAGCTAAAAATTGGAGGAGGGAGTCTTGGCATGGTCTAGGGTTTATGGACAAATAGTGAACATTAATCTGAAACAGAAAATGCCACTAGAGAAATAATTGAAAGAAATAAGGAGAATGGAGAAGTCGATGTTGGATTTGGTACTTGGGTGCAACTAAGTTGGAAGTCAGCATGAGGTTGTTGGAAGGATCAAGCAGGGAGTAAAATAAGTTGCAATGCACATGAACAAAATTAAAAGGAAACAATCACAACAAGATTATGGAGATGATGCATGATGCAAAAATAAAATAAAACAAACATCACAAACATGCAAGCCATGATCATATCACAAAATAGTGGAGGTCTCGGTCTTGGGTTGTTACAACACTCCCCCACTTACAAGAGATCTCGCCCCGAGATCTAGGAATGAGAAGAGGAAGAGGAAGAGGTAAAACTAAGTTGCTTCTTTGACAAACAAGTGAAACCCATGAACCTTGGAGGGTTGCAAAGTGATAACGGATGGCATAAAGAATGAAAAGAATTTGAAACCACTCCGGTTGAAAAGAGAAGCAAGGGATACGAAAGAATTTGGACAGCACTCCGGTTGAAAAGAGAAGAAAAGAAATAGAACATGAACTAGTCGAAAGGAGATGATACTTCGAAGAGAGGAACAACGCGATGCCTCCGGAACAAATGAAAAGAAACGGAGAAGGAACCAACATCTTCTACCACAAATGAATTTGCTAGCATCCTTACGAAGAAGGGTTGAACGTAGTTGTTGAAAGAATCAACAAGCAAAAGATTTGCTTCAAATGGCCTTGTGGAAAACATCTCAAAATTATGAGGTGACAACCGACCACTAACGAAAAACAATTGATTGGTTGATAGCAACCAAGAGATAAAAAGCTTCTTTCACCGAAAGGGATTTAAGAGAAAACTTGGATCATTGATAAGCACCACAATTAGCAACATTCCTTAGGGAAAGGCTTTAGGTGAAATCTATACCAAGATAATTCCAACGAAGAAAAGGATGGATTGAAAAGATCTCCTGAGCAAAGAAAAGTTATCAACCCATCATCTTCTCTTAGTGACTCCTCATGAATCAAGAATGATATACGACAACCTCAAAAGATAAGGGGGGAGGAATTGCACTTCGGAATGCAAGATGAAGATTGCTTGAACTCCTCCAACAATAATCTTGACGAACACTTCGAGAATGAAAGAAAACTTGATGCACCGCCATGTTGAGCCTCTTGAAAGAACTCCGAAAATAAAAGGATGATAGAAAGAAAGGTTAAAAGAATATGATGAAGCCTTGCAATGATTTAGATGGAGCTTCGTGATGAGATAACCGAGAAAACTTGGAACTCCAGAAATGAAAGATGAAACACTTAGAGCCGAGACATTGATATCATGGACGAACTCCATAAGAAAGAATTAAATTATCTTGGTGAAATAAGAATAAGACTTATGTCATGCTTACCCTTCATCAACTTAAATTGATGACAAGCAACGGATTGGCATACCACTTATTCCTCTTGAAAAAGATTGAATAGAGATATAGTGCAAACTTGGGAAGGTCTTCAAGGAACCACCGGTAGGATTTAAAAAGAACGAATGAATAATTTGATGTGATAACAAAGGAAGAGGAATCTTGAATGAACCACAATAAGAATTGGAAAACGAACGAAGAAAAGAGAACGAATCGCCGGGAAGAATTAGAAAATGAATCAAGATACATGAGGGAATTTAGATACAATAGAACAAAGAGATCATGAGCTGATTAGAGGATGCTTCAATGATGCACCGGATGAATTTGAGAACGGGAGATGAACGGTGAGAATGAATAAATCTTCTGAAATGATGGCCTTCGGAGAATCGAAAATGGAAAGAACTCATGAAATGCTCCGGATAGGTATGAAAAGAATTTCTCGCGATTAGAAATGATTTAACAGGATAACATCAAGCTTGAACCATGAATATTCAAGAGAACGGATATGATTTATGAGAGACTCTTCTTCGGTCTTCAAATGCTGAGAATGACGACGAGAACTACCATGAAGAATTTGTGAGATACTCCGGAATAATGAAGAATAGAAATGTTGAGCCACGGATGAAAAGAATTTGAAAGCGATCTTGGAGAAGGCATATGACTGATGGGATCCATTCTTACGTCACACTTAGAAAAGATTTGAGAAAAAAAAATCTCCGGAAAATTAGAAGAGTCATGTAAGATCCTGGGAGAAACCTGTGGGTTATGGGCCCACTCAAAACAAACACCGTTGGAAATGATTACTTGAAATAGAGATTGCATCGGTTAGATTTAAATGGCTTGAATGAAATAACAATCTCGAAATAGAACGAATGGATCTTGAATGAAAACATGAGTCTTCTGAGATATCTTCAGCACTCCAGAGAATAAATAGAGAGAGTTGAATAAACAAGAGAGGCTTGACTAAGAATTTCCAAGACAGGAAACATTAGAATCGAAGAAAAGGGAATGATTAACACCGAAGGCTTGAATTTAGAACACCGGAGAAGAAAACGAGAACGAAGAATGATGAACTTGTAGCTCCTAGCATCTTCGCGAGAAATCACCGGCTACGGACATTGAAGGAAAATAATGAAGAGACTTCACATGAATAAAATGGATACTTGATTTGAGAATCTCTGACCCCGCGAAGAAAAGGGTGGGAGGGTGGGAAAAAAGTAAAGACAACTTGGGAAGGATGAAACGAACGCCGTTGAGAAAACTGAGAATTGACCTTGCAAATGGTGAAAAAGAATGGATTATCTCGAAGAGAAGCACACCGATTGAAAAAAGAATTTACATGACAATCTCCATGATCAAGAAGGATTAGCGATCCCATAGAAATATGAGAGCACCGCTTAGGAAAGGTATGGAATCAACACTTGACTTCGAAACAACTCGAATACCACATCTCAAAACAAAACAAAGGATGTGGCTTGCAGAATAAGCCGGAACAAACATATGATAGAGATTTCATCCGAAATTTTCATGGTGGGGCCCACACGGGCTCGATCTTATAGTGGCCATCCGTACAAGGTAGTGTACGAGACTACGAAGCATCCCCGAATCGTAGCGAATCCACAAGGATTCTTTAAGACGCAACGAGCACCGCTGTAAAAAACGACCGTGAGCAGGTGGACCACGAGACATCGAACCCCAATCTCATATCATGCATCTGTCGAAAAGATATCCTAGGTAGCTACTTGAATTTTGAAAGTGCAACTAATCCCCGGGTGGTTTTGGTAATTCATAACAACATCTATCTCATTGAACTAATATCCATTCAAGTTAAATATTTCAGGATGTTCAATGATTGGCATGGCAAGGACTAGAGATGTGGACCCCTCAAAATGCTAAGGACATGGATTGGCAAAAGCTCAAGACTCTACATTTTTGTTAAGTGATCCAAGATCACATTGAGTCCATAGGAAAGCCAATACTATTAAAAGGGGATGAGGTGTTGCTTAATGATCTATTTGCTCAAGTGCTTAGTGACATTGCTCCAAAATCCTCAACCACTTTCTCCATCCAAATATGTCCAAAACCTACATTCCAACTCGGCCCCACCGATTCATTCCTATCCGGAGCCACTGAGTTCATTTGGACTTAGCCACTGCCAAAACCCTAACAAATCGGATCCACCGATATGGATCTCGGTCCCACCGAGATGGCCTTGCCAACTCTCTGTTACTTGTTGCAATTATTTCGGTCCCACCAAGAATTGCAATCGGTACCACCGAGATGGCTTGCCAACTCTCTGTTGCCTTATTGCTTCACTTCGGTCCCACCGAGACGAGGTTTGCCCTAACCATTGCACATCGGTCCATCCGAGTTGTTCCAGTCGGTCCCACTGAGATTCCTAACATTCATATCTTTTACACAAGTCGGTGCCACCGAGATTTCTGATCGGTGCCACCGAGTTGGGTCAAAAGTGTGTAACGATTGGATTTTGTGTGGAGGCTATATATACCCCTCCACCCCCTCTTCCTCAGGAAGGAGAGCCATCAGAACGTGCCTACATTTCCACCATACATTTTCTGAGAGAGAACCACCTACTCATGTGTTGAGATCAAGAGATTCCATTCCTACCATTTGAACCTTGATTTCTAGCCTTCCCCAAGTTGCTTTCCACTCAAATCCTTCTTCCACCATAGCCAAATCTGTGAGAGAGAGTTGAGTGTTGGGGAGACTATCATTTGAAGCACAAGAGCAAGGAGTTCATCAACAACACACCGTCTATTACCTTTTGGAGAGTGGTGTCTCCTAGATTGGTTAGGTGTCACTTGGGAGCCTCCGACATGATGTGGAGTTGAACCAAGGAGTTTGTAAGGGCAAGGAGATCGCCTACTTCGTGAAGATCTACCCGAGTGAGGCTAGTCCTTCGTGGACATAAGCCATGGTGGAATAGACAAGGTTGCTTCTTCGTGGACCCTTCGTGGGTGGAGCCCTCCGTGGACTCGCGCAGCCGTTACCCTTCGTGGGTTGAAGTCTCCATCAACGTGGACGTACGATAGCACCACCTATCGGAACCATGCCAAAAATCATCGTGTCTTCATTGTGTTTGAAATCTCTGATCCCCTCCTTTACTTACATGTGCAATTGTTTACTTTCCGCTGCCACACTCTTAGAATTGCATGTGTAGGGTGTTACTTGACTTGTGTACTTGCTCAAATTTGCCCACCACTAAAATTGGGAAAAGGATAGATTTTTATTTGGTCAAGTAGTCTAATCACCCCCCTCTAGGCATACTTTCGATCCTACAAGTGGTATCAGAGCTTTGGTCTCCGTAAGCCTTGATTTCCATTGCTTTGGTGATCATAGCCTTGGTTTCACAACCTAGGAGAGTATGACGTCTAGTGAGGGTAATTATCACCGTAGAGGTCCATATTTTGATGGTACAAACTTTGCTAGTTGGAAACATAAGATGAAAATGCATATTCTTGGTCATAACCCCGCCGTTTGGGCTGTTGTTCGTGTTGGCTTGCAAGGTGAATTCATTGAGGATTGCAAGGAACCGGATTGTGAAGCAACCGCGGAAGAATTGAAGATGTTGCAATACAATGCTTAAGCTTGTGACATTCTCTTCAACGGTTTGTGCCCCGAGGAATTCAACAAAATCAGCCGCCTCGAGAATGCAAAGGAAATTTGGGATACTTTGGTTGATATGCTTGAGGGTACCGAGTCCATCAAGGAATCTAAGTTGGATGTGCTTCAAAGTCAACTTGACAAGTTCAAGATGAAGGATGGTGAAGGAGTCACCGAAATGTACTCTAAGCTTGCTCTCATCACAAATAAGATTGCCGGCTTAGGAAGTGAAGAGATGACCGACAAATTCATCATCAAGAAGATCCTTAGAGCTTTGGATGGAAAATATGATACCGTTTGCACATTGATCCAAATGATGCCCAATTATAAAGATCTCAAGCCCATGGAAGTCATTGGAAGGATTGTTGCTCATGAAATGTCACTCAAGGACAAAGAGGAGTTACACAACAAATCAAGTGGTGCTTACAAAGCTTCAACCGATGCTCCAACAACTTCAAGTGACAAGCTAGTATCCAATGAAGAGATAAGCCTAATGGTGAAAAGATTCAACAAGTTTTACAAGAACAAAGGGAAAGAAAGAAGCTCTAGCTCAAGACACTATGAGAGAAGATCATCAAGTCGTGACCGAAATTGTTACAATTGTGGAAAACCTGGACACTATTCCAATGAGTGTACGGCTCCCTACAAGAAAAGAGACGAATCGCCAAGAGGAAGATATAAAAGAGATGAATCACCTCACAAGGAGAGAAGTAGAGATGATCGTTATGAACGAAGACCCTCTCGAAGAAGCAAGGATTCGGAAAGGAAGGACAAGTCATCCAAGAACTACACAAGAAGAAGACATCAAGCTCATGTTGGTGAATGGATTTCCGGCTCCGACTCCGACAACCACTCCGAGAGAAGTTATCACTCCAACTCCGACTATAGTCAAGATGAAGGTGTTGCCGGACTTGCTCTTGTGTCATCCAACTCCTATGATCTCTTTGATTCACCAAATGAAGGAATTGGAAGATGCTTCATGGCAAAAGGCCCCAAGGTATCACACCCCGAGTATCTTGATTTCAATAATGATGAAGATGATTTGCTTGGTGATGACGATTTACTTGTTGATAAGGCTAGTGATGTGAGCTATAATGAAAATGCTAGTAATCATGATAATCAAGAGGAAACGAGTGACAATGCTATGAAGGAGATTGAGCGTCTAACTAAAGAACTAAATGCTCTTAAGTTAGCTCATGAAACAACTCAAGAGGATCATAGAGAACATCTAAGAACTCATGAGAAGCTATGCTTCGAGAAGCTAAATTTAAAGCAAGAGCATGAGTTTCTTAAAGCTATCAATGATGATCTTCGAAAGAAGAGTTCTTCATATCTTGCCAAACGTTTACTCTTGTCTACCTTTATGCCACAAGTTAAACCTAAGCAAACTAGTAACAAGGGTAAAAAGGGTTCTACCTCTAGTAGTAACAATAACAATGCTATATCCAATGTTGTTGCTTCTAGTAGTTCTATTGATTCCACTAATGTTTCTCTTAGCGAAGTTACACTTGAGCAAGAAAACAATCTATTGAAAGGAATTATAGAAAAATGTGTCTACAAGAGCCTTGCCGGGAGTAAGCAATTTGAGGAAATTGTACGCAAGCAAGGAAGGCACCGGAAGAACCAAGGTGTTGGTTTTGAACGAAAGTTCAATGCCAATGGAGTTGAGTGGGAAGAAGATCAATACCCCAAGACGAAGTTCGTTCCTTAACAAGAGAAGTATGATCCTACTTCCTTCAAGGGAACACAAGCTCAAGATGATCTTCCACCACAAGACCACAAGTTAAAAGGCAAGGACAAGCTTCAAAAAGAGATTGATTCATTTGAAGAAGCACCTCAAGCCTTGGTCAAGTGGGTTCCCAAGACTTCATCAAGTTATACTTCATCAAGTGCTACTACAACTCCAAGGATTCCCATCAAGTTGATGTGGGTCCAAAAGAAGAAGAACTAGAGAGTTCTTGAGGGTGACTCCGCCAACAAACTTCACTCACATTCATTTATGGCAAGAACTTGTGCAACCAACTTCAACATCTTGCACTAGTTCATGGAGTCACAAACCCTTTTGATGGTAAGGCAAGGGACAAGGTAGTCAATGCATTCATGGACATCATCATATGTGTATTTCACTCTATATCTATGGATATTCTTGTATGTTCCTTGTGTGGGACTAACCCATGTAGGTATTGAAAGTGCAAAACTCCAAGGATTGCTCCCAACTCTTGATGGTCTACATCAACATTGAGCATCCACATCTTCAACATCTACAAAACCCAAGGTTAGTTCATCCCTCTTTGGGGGGATATCACATCTAGGGGGAGCTTTGCTCTAAAAATTGAGCTAAAGCAACTCTAATGGTGTGAACACATTAATGCTTTATGTAAAAGTGGCAACCCACTTGTGCTTAAACGATGAGTATGACCTATGATCAAATGTTCTCATTTGACTCCTAAGTCAATATACTCATCTATAGATGACCTAGTCATCGCCAATTGCTTGATAGATGCTAGATTTGGTTGTGCATGTTTGACACATATTTCATTTGCTATCTTATTGGGTGAGCATGTTGGTTTGCATGTTTTCTTCATTCAAGGACATCCATTTGTTGTTTTGATTGTCTTTTTTTTTGGCCAAGTGGATGTACAAGAATGCCTAAGTACCTTCTCTAGCTATCTATGCTTTCTTGTCTCAAACTCTATTCTTGCTACATCACAAAAATTAAACAAGTCATTTTTGGACCCTCTGGGTGAGGAGCACTCGGAGTCACCGATCTGAAAGGGCTGAACCTCCAAAACCTTCAAATTTGTTTCGGCGTGACCAATCCACTCCTATTCGGACTCACCGAAACAGTTTGATTGATCTAGGTTTCCATCTCGGTGTCACCAAGTTGAACCATTTCGGTGCCATCGATGTGCTATACTGCTTGCAGTTACACATATCGGTGCCACCGAGTTGTTCAACTCGGAGCCACCGACAGCACATGGGTATATATACTCCGCGGGCCCGAACGATTGAAATTTCTCAAACCTTTTCGTTCCCGCACCCCGTTGCTGCCGTCGCCTTGGTCTTCGGATCGTCGCCCTTGTCTCCTGCGTGCCCTCGCCGCCGGAATCAGTCGCCGTCAACGGGAATCTTCCCCGCCGTTGCCGCCGTAGAGGATCTCCACCAAGTTAGGGTGAGATTCGACCCCCTCTGTGCTCAAATTTTGATTCAATGCACGGATGGATTGCCATTATTCTTGCCACGGATTGAAACCTTCCTTTAACACTGCAAATTCCGTAGATTAGTTTCGAGCAAAAAATTTAGGTTTAAGTTTCCGCCGAAAGCATCTCAGACCGACCGATTTGAGATTTTCGGAGTCACCGATTTGGCCCTGGCCATTGCACTAGTACGTCTCGGTGCCACCGAGTTGTACGAATCGGTGAGACCGAAAGTAAAATCTCAGTGACACCCTAGCATCTCGGAGACACCGAACCACATCTCGGTCTGACCGAAATGGAGTGTTATGTTTCTGTTAAGTGCTTCGGTATCACCGAGATGATCAACTCGGTGGATTCGGAATGCCTTCTGTGAAAACTTGAAACTAAGATTTAAACTCAATTTTCTTGAAAAATATCTGCTTTTTGTGATGACTCATCTACTCTGCCCATACCCATCTATTCACAGGGTCAGCTTTGCAAGATGTCAGATGCGAGTGATAGTCAGAATATGTCAGAACAGCATGCAGATCTCAGTGAAGGATCAAGTCCTGAGGAAAGTTTTTATGAAGGAGAGAGAATTTCTCCTGATCTTCCAAAAGCAGCCATCAAAACTAGGAAGAAGAGAACCTTAGATGATGAGGATGAGGATTTTGTAGTTAGTGAGGCCACATCAAAGAAGAAGAAAGTGATTGCTAAGGAGTATGGCAGACCTGCTAGCACAAGACCTGCTGCCAAGGACAAATCTGATGTGAAGAAAGTTACAAGGAAGAGCATAACATTTACACTTGAGGAGTCAAGTGACTCAGAGACAGCAGCTGCAGGAAAGAACAAGAAGAGGGCAAGGAAGACAACTGCTTATGTTATGGGCAAACCCTCCATGATTGATGAGGAGGAGGAGGAGGAACCAGCAGTTGATGCACCTCCAGCCAAGACTCAGAAGCTCATGTCTGATGCTATGAGGTCTACTGCCCCCACCAAGTCCAAGCCCAAAGCTCCAGCACCCAAGAGATCTACAAGAAACATCCCTACTACTGAGAAGAACAAGGCCCCAGTGCCTAAAGTTGATGCTGATGAAGAGCCACTAGTGCTCAGGAAGTTGAAGCCAAAGATTCCAGATCATGATAATGCTCATCCGGTTGCAGAGAACATGATGCTCAGAAAGGACAAAGGATTGCGTCAGTGGAGATTACTGATCCATATGCGGCAAGTAGGAGGACTGCTTGTTATTACCGCTTCCACACCAGAGAGCAACAAGATTTCTATGAAACTGTGCTGCTAGACAAGAAGCCTATTGTCAGTGATATGAAATGGGTGGATTGGAAGTACATTGATGCAAATGAAGACTACTTCCCCCATGTTCATGAGAGCTTCAGAATTGCAGGTGTTGATGATTTTGTTGGGAAGAAGCTTACCAAGTGGAATGATGAGATGATCATGCAATTCTACTCCACTGCACACTTTTATCCAGATGACAGAATTGTGTGGATGACTGAGGGATCCAAATACCAGTCAACCATCTCTGAGTGGACTAATCTTCTTGATGCTCCAAAGGAAGAAGAAGATGATATTGATATATATGCCAAGCTCAAGATGGACCACAATTCCATGGCTAATATGTACACAACAATTCTAGAGAAAGACATTGAGACTCACAAGCTTGGTTCTGTGAAGCACTTACTACCTGGTTTGGCCACCACCAATACAATCTTGAGGTACACTCTGTTGCCCAAGTCTGGAGATGACAAGATGATACGTGGCCACTCCATCAACCTGCTACACTTGTTTGACACACCGCAGAAGTTCAAAGTTATGAGCCTTATTGTTGAAACAATCAAGAGAACCGCAGCTGACCAGAAGAGATCTTGTGGATATGATCCACACATTCAGATGCTCATCAACTCCAAGGTTGGAACGAGCACATATCTACTTGATCGTGAGCATTTCCCATTGCGTCCAGAGTTCGAGGACAATGTAGTGGTGATGGACCCTTCACACCCTACATCTGCCCAAGCTCAAGAGAAGATTCGGGCAGCTGCAGCAGCAAAAGAAGCTCAGAAGGCCTCTGATCCCAATGCACCTATTGCTAACCTCAAGTCCAAGAATGATCAAATGACTTATCTGCTGGAAGCCACCCTGAGGATTGAGCGAAGTCTGGCCAACCTCACCAAGAACCAGGCGAGCCTAGAGCGGATAGTCGAGTCCAAGATTTATGATCTTTATGTGAAGATCATAGAGGTTCAGACTATTGTGGAGAAACTCAGAGATGATGTTGACACAGCCAGAGCTACTGCTGAGGACAGTGGAGATGACAGACCAACAACTGACAGGTTCCAGATAGTGCCTAGGGCACCCAGTTCTGCTGCAGTGCATGATGCAGATACGAGGACTACAGTTTCTGCACCTGCTGCTATTGCTACAGTGACACCTCCAGTTTCTACTCCACCAGCCCAGCGGACATTAGATGAAGCCTTCGTAGATGCACTTCTCTCAACGCCATCTACGCA
This sequence comes from Elymus sibiricus, assembly GCA_039707655.1. Taxonomy (NCBI): domain Eukaryota; kingdom Viridiplantae; phylum Streptophyta; class Magnoliopsida; order Poales; family Poaceae; genus Elymus; species Elymus sibiricus. The sequence goes on from CM077664.1 coordinate 335,569,106, forward strand.
CACCGGAGCTGCCAGCCAGAGATCACCTTCAGGAGCTGCCGAGGATCGTGCCTAGAGAGACGTATAGCTCTATACCTATTCGAACTTTTTGGTACTTGTTGCCAAAGGGGGAGAATTTGTATAGATCATTAGGCTTCGAGAGAGAGTGTCTCGCTTTTGCTCGTTGGTTTTTTCTTGAGTTGTTGCTACTCTTTGGTCTTTGCAACTTTGGTTTGATGTGCTTGTGAGATACTATGTGCCTGTGAGATACTTTGTGTGTGATTGATCATACTATGCTTCATGTGATGCTTAATGCTTATCCTTATCATTATCTTTGTATGATCATTCAGTTGTGTTTTTGGTGATGAGTGCTAACTATTCCATTCATATCATTTTGCGCGCTCCACCAAGTCGTATGTGACATGGAAGAGTGACCCATGATCCTAATCGATTGTGCATTTGCATTCAAACGCAATTTTTTAATAATGCACAAATTTAGGGGGAGCTCTTGCTTATCACATACCTCTCAAAGCGATGATGTACTTCAATCATTTAATCATTTGTCAAAGCTTTGATCTATATGTTGTCATCAATTACCAAAACGGGGGAGATTGAATGTGCAACTAATCCCTGGGTGGTTTTGGTAATTCATAACAACATATATCTCATTGAACTAATGTCCATTCAAGTTAAATATTTCAGGATGTTCAATGATTGGCATGGCAAGGACTAGAGATGTGGACCCCTCAAAATGCTAAGGACATGGATTGGCAAAAGCTCAAGACTCTACATTTTTGTTAAGTGATCCAAGATCACATTGAGTCCATAGGAAAGCCAATACTATTAAAAGGGGATGAGGTGTTGCTTAATGATCTATTTGCTCAAGTGCTTAGTGACATTGCTCCAAAATCCTCAACCACTTTCTCCATCCAAATATGTCCAAAACCTACATTCCAACTCGGCCACACCGATTCATTCCTATCCGTAACCACCGAGTTCATTTGGACTTAGCCACTGCCAAAACCCTAACAAATTGGATCCATCGATATGGATCTCGGTCCCACCGAGATGGCCTTGCCAACTCTCTGTTACTTGTTGCAATTATTTCGGTCCCACCGAGAATTGCAATCGGTACCACCGAGATGGCTTGCCAACTCTCTGTTGCCTTATTGCTTCACTTCGGTCCCACCGAGTTGATGCAATCGGTGCCACCGAGACGAGGTTTGCCCTAACCATTTCTCATCAGTCCATCCGAGTTGTTCCAGTCGGTCCCACCGAGATTCCTAACATTCATATCTTTTACACAGGTCGGTGCCACCGAGATTTCTGATCGGTGCCACCGAGTTGGGTCAAAAGTGTGTAACGGTTGGATTTTGTGTGGAGGCTATATATACCCCTCCACCCCCTCTTCCTCAGGAAGGAGAGCCATCAGAACGTGCCTACATTTCCACCATACATTTTCTGAGAGAGAACCACCTACTCATGTGTTGAGATCAAGAGATTTCATTCCTACCATTTGAACCTTGATTTCTAGCCTTCCCCAAGTTGCTTTCCACTCAAATCCTTCTTCCACCATAGCCAAATTCGTGAGAGAGAGTTGAGTGTTGGGGAGACTATCATTTGAAGCACAAGAGCAAGGAGTTCATCAACAACACACCGTCTATTACCTTTTGGAGAGTGGTGTCTCCTAGATTGGTTAGGTGTCACTTGGGAGCCTCCGACATGATGTGGAGTTGAACCAAGGAGTTTGTAAGGGCAAGGAGATCGCCTACTTCGTGAAGATCTACCCGAGTGAGGCTAGTCCTTCGTGGACGTAAGCCATGGTGGAATAGACAAGGTTGCTTCTTCGTGGACCCTTCGTGGGTGGAGCCCTCCGTGGACTCGCGCAGCCGTTACCCTTCGTGGGTTGAAGTCTCCATCAACGTGGACGTACGATAGCACCACCTATCGGAACCACACCAAAAATCATCGTGTCTTCATTGCGTTTGAAATCTCCGATCCCCTCCTTTACTTACATGTGCAATTGTTTACTTTCCGCTGCCACACTCTTAGAATTGCATGTGTAGGGTGTTACTTGACTTGTCAACTTGCTAAAATCTGCCCACAACTAAAATTGGGAAAATGATAGATTTTTATTTGGTCAAGTAGTCTAATCACCCCCCTCTAGACATACTTGCGATCCTACAAATTCTCAACTAAGAACACCCAAAACTTCTTGGTTATGCGATCAGGTTGTGGGTCCAGGAACCTACTCATAGCAAACAACAACCTAATCAGCTGCAACTGCATCTGCAACCCTTAACACACAACCGAGAAACTTCGCAAATTGGTCTACCTCAGACCTTCGAAAAAACATCCACTATGCTAGCCGTGGCAGTACTCCCGAACTATCTCCCCAGTACTGGGTGACGTCGAGGTTATCTCACGACAAACAAGATAGAAGAGTCTTTTGATGTCGGCGTCCTCTGGTATTCAGGAACTGAGACGATAGCGAATGTGACAAGAACCCCTTGGAGCTCAACTCCCCGGGTCCAATCCATATGGTCAGGAGGGACCAAGAACAGAATTCTGTCACACCGATATCGCAACGATTTCGAAAATACCCGCGTGATCCTAATTTTTTTTGAGTGAGAAGAGTAGTAGAATCAAAACACCTACGTCACAATTCTTCACCAGAGCGACGAAGGGGATAAGGAGTAAAAAGAATTCCTACTCCGCGATATATAGCTAGACTCAAAATAGTTTTTCTTCTAGACTCGACAACGGTTCGATCAATCAAGGGGGCTCCTATGGTTGGTCGAGGCTCTGATACCAACTTGTCACGCCCAATATGCAGTCCTATCCTCAAGGAACTCAATGGTCCCTTTTGGCTCCTGGCCTTGACTGAAGACGACGTAGGCGAGCCGACCAGGAGCGAAGACAACGACGGAGGAGGCTATAACCGCGGCGGAGCCATGGAAGTGCTCCAGGAGCTCTCTGGTGGAAGGGGCGACGGCTATGGTAGCGTGGCTTGGACCTAACGGGTGGTGGCGGCGTGGAGAGGGGAGAGGGAAACCCTAGGGCGCTGTAGGGCTTCTTATAAGGGTGAGGTGCGGCTCGGATGGCTGCCTCGGTGGCCATGTGCGGAAGCGCGCAGTTTTACCGTGAGAGAGGAAAGCGACGAGAGGTGGAAGAAAAGGTGAGGGTTGAGGGGATGACAGGCGGGTCCGGGGTGGTGCATTGAGCAAAAATTGCCAGGGGAAGAGGAGAGAAAGGTCAACCGTGGGCTGGGCAAAAATGGGCTGCTACTGGGCTGCGGCTGAGCTTCTCAGTTAAGTTTTATTTTCCTTTTGTTTCTCTGTTTAACAAATAAACAGATATATAAAGAAAAGAACAGGGGCTTAAGAAGGGAATTTGAGAGACATAAAAATATCACTGAGAAGCTGGATTTAAGCACAAATTGAATAAAATGCTTGGCAATTTTTAGAGACCGAAAATTAAATCAAGTTTGAATTTAATCCAAACTTGAGGAAATTTTGAATCCAACCAAAGCATTCCCAAAAGAGCTAAAAATTGGAGGAGGGAGTCTTGGCATGGTCTAGGGTTTATAGACAAATAGTGAACATTAATCTGAAACAGAAAATGCCACTAGAGAAATAATTGAAAGAAATAAGGAGAATGGAGAAGTCGACGTTGGATTTGGAACTTAGGTGCAACTAAGTTGGAAGTCAGCATGAGGTTGTTGGAAGGATCAAGCAGGGAGTAAAATAAGTTGCAATGCACATGAAAAAAATTAAAAGGAAACAATCACAACAAGATTATGGAGATGATGCATGATGCAAAAATAAAATAAAACAAACATCACAAACATGCAAGCCATGATCATATCACAAAATAGTGGAGGTCTCGGTCTTGGGTTGTTACATATAAGGAGGCTTATGTGTGATGGAGCGTATCATATCACGGGGTTTGGATGCACCGGTGAAGTTGGCACCAACTCTCGATGTGAGAAAGAGAAATGCACGGTACCGAAGAGGTTAGCAAATTGCGGAAAGGTGAGAGTGCGTATAATCCATGGACTCACATTAGTCATAAAGAACTCACATACTTATTGCGAAAGTTTATTAGCCCTCGAAGCAAAGTACTACTGCGCATGCCCCTAGGGGGATAGATTGGTAGGACAAGTCCATCACTCATCCCCGACCGCCACTCATAAGGTAGACAATCAATAATAAATCATGGTCCAACTTCTTAGCATAACGACAGATCATACGTGCATGCTTCGGGAATCACAAACCTTAACACTAATATTCTTACTAAACCACAATTATCTACTAGCGCCTCCCACATATTACCATCTTAATATCGCAAAACTATTGCAAGGAATCAAACTTATCATATTCAGTGATCTACATGAAAGTTTTTATTATATCCCTCTTGAATACCTATCATATCAGGACCAAATTCATAACCCGTGCATATTACCATTGCTATTCAATAGACTCTCAAAAAGATATAAGTGAAGCATGAGAGTGCAACTATTTCTTTGAAATATAACCACCGCCGTGCTCTAAAAGATATAAGTGAAGCACTAGAGCAACTGCCTAGCTCAAAAGATATAAGTGAAGCACATAGAGTATTCTATCAAATCACGAATAATGTGTGTCCCTCTCAAAAAGGTGTGTTCAGCAAAGATGATTGTGACAAACTAAAAAGCAAACAAAAGCAAACAGACTATCACAAGACGCTCCAAGTAAAACACATATCATGTGATGAATAAAAATATAGCTCCAAGTGAGTTACCGATAGATTGTAGACGAAAGAGGGGATGTCTTCCGGGGTATCCCCAAGCTTAGACGCTTGAGTCATCCTTGAATATTACCTTGGGGTGCCTTGGGCATCCCCAAGCTTAGGCTCTTGCCGCTCCTTATTCCTTTATCCATCGTAGTCTCACCCAAAACTTGAAAACTTCAGCACACAAAACTCAACAGAAACCTCGTGAGATCCGTTAGTATAACAAACAAATCTTAAACTTTAGGTACTGTTGTAAATTGATTCATATTTAATATTAGCATAAATTCTACTGTACTCCAACTTCTCCATGACTCATACCCCCCTATACGATCCATAGATACATCAAAATAAGCAAACTATGCAACAAAAACAGAATCTATCTAAAACAGAACAGTCTGTAAAGATCTATTTAAAAGCCATACTTCTGTAACTCAAAAAATTATGAAAAATTAGGACAATGTAAAAGATTCATATAACAATACGGTGTAACAATTTCAGATTTTTCTGACCCACCAGTACAGAATTAAAATGTCAGCACTGGACGCAAAAGTTTCTGTTTTCCAAACAACATCAATTATACTATCATCAACATCATCCCAAAGGCATTACTTGGCACAAACACTGATTAAAAGATTAAAAACACAATCATAACAGAGTCTAGAATTGTGTAAACACACAAGAATAGAAAGTAAAAAACAAAAATTTATTTTATTCATTGGGTTGCCTCCCAACAAGCGCTATTGTTTTATGCCCCTAGCTAGGCATAATGCATAGTTTCAAGTGTTGTCATCCTTCATGTCTCCAACATATCTATAATTTTTTATTATTCCATGCTATTATAGTATCAATCTTGGATGTTTTATATGTAATTATATGCCATTATATATCATTTTTTGGGACTAACCTATTAACCCAGTGCCCAGTGCCAGTTGCTGTTTTCTGCTTGTTTTTGCCTTCTCAGAAAATCATTATCAAAAAGAGTCCAAACGAGAAAAAAACTTTGGATTAATTTTTTCTGGACCAAAAGAGACCCACGAAGCTTCGGGAGAAGACCAGAAGAGCCACAAGGAGGCGACAAGCCTGGAGGGCGCGCCCAGGGGGGTAGGCGCGCCCCCTAGGCTTGTGGGCCCCTCGTAGCCCCTCCTGACCTAATTCCAGCGCTATAAATTCCCAAATTTTCCCAATATACCAGAGAGACAGAAGAGAAAACCTTTCCGCCGCCGCAAGCCTCTGTTCTTCCGCGATCCCATCTGGAGGCCTTTTCCGGTAGTCTGCCGGAGGGGGAATCGATCACGGAGGGCTTCTACATCAACCTTGCTGCCCTTTCGATGATGTGTGAGTAGTTTACCACCGACCTATGGGTCCATAGCTAGTAGCTAGATGGCTTCTTCTCTCTCTTTGATCTTCAATACCATGTTCTCCTCGATGTTCTTGGAGTTCTATCCGATGTAATCTTCTTTTGCGGTGTGTTTGTCGGGATCCGATGAATTGTGAGTTTATGATCAGATTATTCATGAGAAATATTTGAGTCTTTTCTAAACTCTTTTATGCATGATTATTATAGCTTTGTATTTCTCTTCGATCTATCAATTTGGTTTGGCCTACTAGATTGATTTATCTTGCAATGGGAGAGGTGCTTTGTGATGGGTTCAATCTTGCGGTGCTCAATCCCAGTGACAGAAGGGGACATGACACGTATTTGTATTGTTGCCATTAAGGATAAAAAGATGGGGTTTAATCATATTGCTTGAGTTTACTTTGTCTACATCATGTCATCTAGCTTAAGGCGTTACTCTGTTTCATACTTAATACCCTAGATGCATGCTGGATAGCGGTCGATGGGTGGAGTAATAGTAGTAGATGCAGGCAGGAGTCGGTCTACTTGTCTCGGATGTGATGCCTATATACATGTTCATTGCCATGAATCCTTCATAACTATGCGCTTTTCTATCAATTACCCAACAGTAATTTGTCTACCCACCGTATGTTCTGCGCTCGAGAGAGAAGTCTCTAGTGAAAACTACGGCCCCCGGGTCATTTATCATTATTATATAAACAAAAATCCTAAAAATACTTTGCTGCAATTTATTTATTTTTATTTTATTTTGCAATTTACTTTATCAATTTATCAATCACTATGAGATTTAATCCTTGCAATTAACCACCGAGGGGATTGACAACCCCCTTGTTCGCGTTGGGTGCAAGTATTGGCTTTTGTGTGTGCAGGTGCTGCTAAAGAGGTTTTGCTTGGTTCTCCTACTGGATTGATAACCTTGGTTCCTAACTAAGGGAAATACTTATCTCTACTGTACTGCATCATCCTCTCCTCTTCGAGGAAATCGCAACGCTGCTCACAAGTAGCACCCAGCCGCGCTGAAAACAGTGCGACCGTCCGTGTCCACTGCATAAGCACAGGTGGTGATGGAGCCCCTTGTGGTAAGGCGTAGTCTAGCAATGCCTGCTTCATCCGGCTCGATGCCACAGCTCACACATAACCTCTTAGGTAATTTTTGAAAAGAAAACAAATATGATAAATGAGCATTTCACATTACTACACTATAAGCATATCATCACATTAATACACTAAGCATATCACATTACTACACTATAAGCATATGTCATCACATTACTACACTAAGCATATCACATTACTACACTAAGCATATCATCAAATTCTACACTAAGCATATCACAACATTACTACACACTAAGCATATCATCACATCACTACACTATAAGCATATCATCACATTACTACACTAAGCATATCACCAAATTATACACTAAGCATATCATCACATTACTACACTAAGTAACATACCATCACATGGCGGTTAACATTCGTCCTTGTCAGGCGGGTCACGAATGGCATCTCGACGTAGGCATCACGTGGCGGAAGTTTTTCCCAGAGGCTGTCCGTTTCATCCTCGCTCAGCCTCATTCTTTGGGCATAGAGGGCTTCATCAAGTGGGTCCTCATCTTCTTCCTCTGAGTTGAGATAGATAACAGCCAGCCTTGGAGTTTGTCTTCTGAAGGAGAAGCTGATCAATTCACCCCAGTGAGATGCATGCGGGCGATGAAACATTCATCTCCTCCAATCTGGGTTATCTTCCGTCCCTTCTGGACCTCCATAGTGTAGGCCCCCCCAGGAGCGTCGAAGATCACAGTGTCTCCGGTAATGAGCTCATTGAACTCCAATCACACATTGCAAGGGACGATCTGTGTAAGAAAAACCAAAAAACACACACAATGCATTAGTGGAAATAACAACAAAAACATAAGAACAAACTGTTAGAAGGTTCATATAATTTGTTACCGCAGCAGGAACAAAACATGGTTGCAAGTAGATGCCGAACAGCGTGCCAGTTGCAAGGCTGGTTGCGCACCTTGACTTGCACACTCGACATGGTGGTGGTTGCGCCATTCTACACAAAACATATTGAAAACTAAGTATATAATCGGATTTCTAGACTATTGAACCAACACTAAGTATAATCGGTTTCTACACTAGTAAATCAATTTCTACTAAACATAATCGGATACTACGGTGCTAAATATAATTCTACACTAGTAATTGTATACACAAATAAACAAAATCCACGGAGGGAGACACAAATAAACAAATTCTACACCGCCAACCTAATTTATAGGAGTTAATTTTATTTATTCCTGGCATTCCAGACTACACTACCAAATTAAGTTGAACTTGAATCATTAATATTCTATACACTCAAAAATTTCTACTCAAAATGCACTATTAAAATCGAATTTTTCATCGGATTATCACTAAAATTTCTACACAAAGCAATCCATGGTACTAATTAACATTGGATTCAACATCACACAAAGCAATCCATTATCGACGCGTTTGGTTCGTGATTTTTCGGCCGTCCAAATACGTTACCTCCGTTTGGTTGGGCTGGCCCGGTTTCAGTTCCCCTGTAATCAGAAAGCGGCCATTCACAAAAACGAATACGGGCCCTATTGATTGGTATCCAATAACGGCCTCGCTTTGTCTCCTTCCGTTCTCCTCGCGTCGCGTCGCCCCCTTCTGTTCCCATGTCGTCCCGCAGCGAGCAGAAACGCCGTCGTTCACCCGCCGGCCGCCGCACAACCAATCCTCCACCACGAGCCGTGTACAAGCAATGCGGGTGACCTCCCTTCGCCGCCCCTCTCCTCTGCCACGAACCCAGAGCGGCAGCGCTTGACCCCTACCTCTCTCCTCTTCCCTCTCACCTCCATTGAAATGGCAAACCAAGCCTTGGCTGAACCAAACAAATCATGTAATCACTCAAACCGCCACCTAATACAGGGTATCCTGATTACAATGCCCAATACGTTACCTGTCTCCAACCAAACGCCTCATATATGTACTACAATTTCTACACAAAGCAATCCTAAATCAACTTATACATATATGAATCCCATATGGATTCCGCGCGAACGAAGGAGGTGCGAGTGGAGAGGAAGGAGATGCGATGGGAGGGGAAGAAGAGGATTGAACCTTGCTTGCTGCCGGCGGGGCGGCGAGGGGCGGCGACGGGCGGCGACGGCAGGTCGAGGGGGGAGTGTAGGCAGTAGTGGGTGAAATGAGAGAGGATGGCAACTTAGGTCTTGTACTAAGGCGTGCAGTTGACTCAGGTGGGCCATTGCTGGCGTGGGCCTAAAATGCAACGCCATAGCTAATAACAACCCAAATTAAAAAAGACTAAGATTAATGAAAGACTTAACATAATTAAAGACTCAAAATTAGAACTGGTAGTAAAGAAATAAAAGTCCCAAAATGATAAAAATACTAATAATAATGATGTCAAAAATATAATATAAAATGTTCATTATTTTTTGACTAGTATAATCATTAAATACTTAAAATACTTGATAAAGTGGAAAAATTATTTCTGGCATAACATAGCTTGGCACGCCAGCACTAATTAATTAACTACGGTGTGCATAGAAATCCAACGCCACCACTATCTTCCAAACGGTGAGTGCAGGTGGGCCAACATATTTGTGACGTGTCCAAAAATAGCCACGCCAGCACTAACCGTGTACAGCTGGCGTACCAATTTAGCCAACGCCAGCACTGTTTGAAAAAAATAGTGCTGGCGTTGATGTAAAATGGCGCGCCACCAACGAAAGTTGTGGCTATCCGTTTTTTCACTAGTGGCGACGTGTTGTTGCCGAAAGCCTAGTAAAGCCCCTGCCTCCCGGCCAAGCCCACTTAGCTTTTTTTAACCTGTCACTGTTAGTTAAGTTGTGGACGTTCACTAGTTAGACCCACAAATGGGCAAGGTTTTCTCTGTTTTTATTTGTTATAAAACCTTAACCAATGAACAACCATACCTTTACTACTATAACCCTGATTGGGATGATTCCAGCGCATGCGTTCTTCTTTTGGAGAGCATTGTCCAGTGGTACCATTTCATATTTCTTGCAAGTCTTGAACTTGACACCCGTGTCTGTTTTATCTGTTTAGCCATTTTTCGAGAAGTGTATTGTCGGAATCTCTGATCTGCTCTTTTGTCTGCACGCGGTTCAATCTCGTGCGCACACACTTTGTGCTGACGTTGAAGCTCAAACCGGAATGGTCGGTGTCATTCATGGAGCGGCTAGTGCTCATGGACCAGCACTGCGACCTGGACGCCGTGCGTGACAAGGCCGTCATGTCAGTGTTGTTTCTCCCTCAGATGTTGTAAAAGGGTTACTTGTACATTGATACGTCTCCAATGTATCTATAATTTTTGATTGTTCCATGCTGTTATATTATCAATCTTGGATGTTTTTTGTATGCATTTACAGATATTATATATCATTTTTTGGGACTAACCTATTAACTTAGTGCCCAGTGTCAGTTGTTGTTTCCTGCCTGTTTTTTGTTTTACAGAATATCAATACCAAACGAAGTCCAAATGCCACGAAACTTTTTGGAGATTCTTTCTGGACAATACCAACACTAGAAGCTTCGGGAGAAGACCAAACGCCAGAGGAGGTGGCCACGAGCCACCAGGGCGCACCTGGGGGGGCAGGCGCACCCTGGTGCCTCGTGGGCCCACCTCAGCTCCGTTTGACCTAATTCCACCGCTATAAATTCCCAAAAATCAGGAAACCAACAGGGGAGTCCACGAAATACTTTTTTCGCCACCGCAAGTTTCTGTTCTCGAGAGATCCCATCTGGAGGCCTTTTCCGGTACTCCACCGGAGGGGGAATCGATCATGGAGGGGCTCTACATCAACCTTGCTGCCCTTCCGATGATGCGTGAGTAGTTTACCACAGACCTTCAGGTCCATAGTTAGTAGCTAGATGGCTTCTTCTCTCTTTTTGATCTTCAATACAATGTTCTCCTCGATGTTCTTGGAGTTCTATCCGATGTAATCACTTTTTGCGGTGTGTTTGTTGGGATCCGATGAATTGTGAGTTTATGATCAGATCATTCATGAATATTATTTGAGTCTTCTCTGATCTCTTTTATGCATGATTATTATAGCTTCGTATTTCTTCTCCGATCTATTGATTTGGTTTGGCCAACTAGATTGATTTATCTTGCCATGGGAAGAGGTGCTTTGTAATGGGTTCGATCTTGCGGTGCTCCATCCCAGTGACAGAAAGGGACATGACACATATATATCATTGCTATTAAGGGTAAAAAGATGGGGTTTATTCATACGTGAGTTTATCTTGTCTACATCATGTCATCATTCTTAAGGCGTTACTCCGTTCTTCATGGACTTAATACACTAGATGCATGCTGGATAGCGGTCGATGTGTGGAGTAGTAGTAGTAGATGCAGACAGGAGTTGGTCTACTTGTCTCGGATGTGATGCCTATATACATGATCATTGCCTTGGATATCGTCATGATTATTTGCTTTTCTAACAATTGCCTAACAGTAATTTGTCTACCCACCGTATGCTATTTTCTTGAGAGAAGCCTCTAGTGAAAACTATGGCCCCCGTGTCTATCTAAATCATATACTAAAACCCTAAAAATACTTGCTGCACTTTTATTTTTGTATTTTTGTTTCAATCTATCTATCTATCACATACAATTTAATCTTGCAACTTACCGCCGAGGGATTGAAAACCCCTTGATTGCGTTGGGTGCAAGGATTTGTTGTTTTGTGTGCAGGTGCTGGTAACGAGGTGTTGCGTGATTCTCCTACTGGATTGATAACCTTGGTTTCATAACTGAGGGAAATACTTATCTCTACTGTACTGCATCTCCCTTCCTCTTCAGGGAATTACCAACGCAGATCACAAGTAGCAGGAAGAATTTCTGGCGCCGTTGCCGGGGAGACATCATCAACATTTATCAAGTACCTACGCATAAAACTCTCATCTCCTTGCATTTACTTTATTTACTTTATTTGCATTTACCTCTCATTTTCATCTCCCCCACTTCTAAAAAGTTTTTACAAAAGTACAAAAATATTTTCTGTTTGCCTTTCTTCTTGTTTGCTTGCTTGTTACCTTGTTTGTTTAATCATGATGCCCCGAGAGAATTATCTTGATACTTCTTATTATAAAATTTTGTCCGAAATTGAGAAAATACTAAAGATTACATGACTACGCAATTTGAGCACAACAAATTTTTTACCGAGGAACTCAAAGAACACTCTACTTTATTGGATGCTATTGCAAAACAACTCGATGATGTTAGTAAAGAAGTTGCTAGTCTTCAATCTCAATTTGCTCTTACTGAAAATTTGCTAGGAAAAATTTCTGATGCGCAAGCTACGCTAGTAAATCAAATGGCAGCTAAGCCGGAATCATTAGAACATAGTAATGATGAGGATATTAAAATGATTGGTGTTTCATCTATTGATTCTTTGTTTGGCAATATAAAACTTGATGGAAAGGGGACTGAAGAAGAGTCAACTTTAGCTAAAGAGCGTCCCCATAATTCGGAGGGTGAAAATTTTGATAAGAAAATTTCTAAAAGTGGGTTTGGAGAGGTAAAAACTTTAAATAGCGATGTGCCCACTCTCTTGGATTACAAAGATTTTAATTTTGATAGTTGTTCTTTGATTGAGTGCATTTCTTTGTTACAATCCATGCTAAATTCACCCAACGCTTATGAGCAAAACAAGGCTTTTACTAAACACATCGTAGAAGCTATGATGAAAGCGTTAGAAGAAAAGTTAAAACTAGAGATTTCAATTCCTAGAAAATTATATGATGAGTGGGAACCCACCATTAAAGTTAAAATTAAAAATTATGAGTGCAATGCTTTATGTGATTTGGGTGTTAGCGTTTCCACAATTCCAAAATCTCTATGTGATGTGCTAGGTTTTACCAATATACATGAATGCTCTCTTAATTTGCATCTTGCGGATTCTACTATTAAAAAGCCTTTGGGTACAATTAATGATGTTCTTATTCTTGCAAATAGGAACTATGTACCCGTTGATTTTATTGTACTTGACATTGAATGCAATCCTTCATGCCCCATAATACTTGGTAGATCGTTCTTACGAATCATAGGTGCCGTTATTGATATGAAAGAAGGGAATATAAATTTTAGTTTCCACTAAAGAAGGGTATGGAACATTTCCCTAGAAAGAAAATTAAAGCACCATATGAATCCATTATGAGGGCCACTTATGGAATCAACTTGAAGGATGACAATACTTGAAACTTTGCATTATGCCTAGTTAGGGGCATAAAACAATAGCGCTTGTTGGGAGGCAACCCAATGAATAAAATAAATTTTTATTATTTGTTTATGTTATTGTGAATTTTCACTTTCATGCTACTGTTATGATTGTGTTTTTATGTTTTTAATTAGTGTTTGTGCCAAGTAAAACCTTTGGGATGATTTGGAAGATAGTATAATTGATGCTGTTTGGAAAACAGAAAGTTTTGCGTCCAGTGCTGGAATTTTGGTTGTGTACTGGAGCGTCAGAAAAATCTTAAATTTTTACACAGTATTTTTATATGAATTTCCCACGTTGTCCTAATTTTTCAGAATTTGTGGAGTTACAGAAGTATGGCTTTTAAATAGATTGCTACAGACTATTCTGTTTTTGACAGATTCTGTTTTTGATGCTTTGCTTGCTTGTTTTGATGAAACTATGGATTGTATCGGGGGGTATAAGCCATGGAGAAGTTAGAATACAGTAGGTATAATGCAAAAATAAAATATGAATGGGTTTGCAACAGTACTTAAAGTGGTGATTTATTTTGTTATACTAACGGATCTCACGAATGTTTTGTTGAGTTTTGTGTGATTGAAGTTTTCAAGTTTTGGGTGAGATCACGATGGATGAAGGAATAAGGAGTGGCAAGAGCCTAATCTTTAAGGATGCCCATGGCACCCCAAGGTAATATTCAAGGAAGACTCAAGCGTCTAAGCTTGGGGATGCCCCGGATGACATCCCCTCTTTCTTCTACCAACCATCGGTAATTTTATTTGGAGCTATATTTTTATTCGTCACATGATATGTGTTTTGCTTGGAGCGTCTTGTATTATATGAGTCTTTGCTTTGTTTGTTTTTTAGTTTATCACAATCATCCATGCTGAACACACCTATTTTGAGAGAGCCACACGTTCATCATAATTTGTTAGAATACTCTATGTGCTTCACTTAAAAAAAATTGAGCTAGGCAGTTGCTCTAGTGCTTCACTTAAATCTTTTTGAGCATGGCGGTGGCTAAATTTTGAAGAAATAAACTCTCATGCTTCACTTATATTATTTTGAGAGTTGACAAGATTAAAATTTTGAAGAAATAAACTCTCATGCTTCACTTATATTATTTTGAGAGTTGACAAGATTAAAATTTTGAAGAAATATTTGCACTCTCATGCTTCACTTATATCTTTTTGAGAGTTGATGAAAGTAACGGTAATTTGCACAAGATATGAATTTGGTCCCAAAGTGATGAATATTCAAGAGGGATATAATAAAAACTTTCATATAGATCATTGGATATGATAAGTGTGATTCCTTGCAATAGTTTTGCGATATGAAAATGATAATATGTGAGTCATGTTAGTGAGTAATTGTGATTTAGTAAGAATATTAGTGTTAAGGTTTGTGATTCCCTATGCATGCACATTAAGTCAATAGTTATGCAACGAAATTATATCCTACTTATGGTGCATTATTCGGTGTTAGTTATGTTCAATGCATGTTTATGACCGTTTTCGTTATTTGGTTGGTCGCTTCTCAATCTTTTGCTAGCCTTCATTTGTACTAAGCGGAAATACTGCTTGTGCATCCAAACTCCTTAAACCCAAGTTGTGCCAAATGAGTCCACTATATCTACCTATATGCGGTATTTCCATGCCGTTCCAAGTAAATTTGCGTGTGCCAACTCTAATTTTCAAAATAATCTTTCTGTTTTGTGTGCCCGTACCACTCATGAAGCGGCAGGGGGTGGCCAATATTTTCCATGCTAGGTGTGTTATTCTCATGAGGAGCGTTTATTCACTTGTCATTGCACGAGAGAGTGGCTGGTAATAGGGATGCCCAGTCCCACAATGAAATCAAAAATTAATAACAACAAAATTCCTTGGAAAGTGATGGTATGGAAGGCACCCGTGGATACGGCTAGCCATGGATTGTGAAAGAATGGTGGAAAGGAAATAAACTTTACTTTCTGTTTGGGAACCGCCTATGATGTGTCTAGCATGGAAGATATTGGGAATTCTTGGTCGTTTTCGTTGACAGGAAAAGCATGCCTCTCAAAATATTTTTATCTCTTTAATTTAAGCTTTGAGCTCTGGCACATTAGCAAATCTCTGCTTCCCTCTGCGAAGGGCCTATCTATTTACTTTATGCAATTTTTATTTTTTATTTTGAGTCTCCATCTTCTCTTATAAAGCACCAACTAGAGAGCACTATTGTCATACTTGTGCATTGTGTGTAGCTACTATTCGAGTGTGTTTCATGAATGGATCAATGATTGAGCATAATGGGCTAGGGATAACTTTCTTTAGCGTTGATATTTTGAAAAGCATGGTTGCTTGTTAGCATGCTTGAGTATTTATATCTTCATGTCAAACTATAGACTATTGCTTTGAACCATTCAAGTCCAATGTCCATGCTACAAAAGAAAAGAATATATGATGAATATGATAGGCAACATTCCACATCAAAAATTCTGTTTTTATCATTTACCTACTCGAGGACGAGCAGGAATTAAGCTTGGGGATGCTGATACGTCTTCAACGTATCTATAATTTTTTATTGTTCCATGCTGTTATATTATCAATCATGGATATTTTTTGTATGCATTTACAGCAATTATATATCATTTTTTGGGACTAACCTATTAACTTAGTGCCAGTGCCAGTTGCTGTTTTCTGCCTGTTTTTTGTTTTACAGAATATCAATACCAAACGAAGTCCAAATGCCACGAAACTTTTTAGAAAATTTTTTCTGGACAATACCAACACTAGAAGCTTCGGGAGAAGACCAGATGCCAGAGGAGGTGGCCACGAGCCACCAGGGCGCGCCTGGGGGGGGGGGGGCAGGCGCGCCCTAGTGCCTCGTGGGCCCACCTCAGCTCCGTTTGACCTAATTCCACCACTATAAATTCCCAAAAATCAGGAAACCAATAGGGGAGTCCACGAAATACTTTTTCCGCCGCCACAAGTTTCTGTTCTCGAGAGATCCCATCTGGAGGCCTTTTCCGGTACTCCACCGGAGGGGAAATCGATCACGGACGGGCTCTACATCAACCTTGCTGCCCTTCCGATGATGCGTGAGTAGTTTACCACAGACCTTCGGGTCCATAGTTAGTAGCTAGATGGCTTCTTCTCTCTTTTTGATCTTCAATACAATGTTCTCCTCGATGTTCTTGGAGTTCTATCCGATGTAATCACTTTTTGCGGTGTGTTTGGTGGGATCCGATGAATTGTGAGTTTATGATCAGATCATCCACGAATATTATTTGAGTCTTCTCTGATCTCTTTTATGCATGATTGTTATAGCTTCGTATTTCTTCTCCGATCTATTGATTTGGTTTGGCCAACTAGATTGATTTATCTTGCCATGGGAAGAGGTGCTTTGTAATGGGTTCGATCTTGCGGTGCTCAATCCCAGTGACAGAAAGGGACATGACACGTATGTATCGTTGCTATTAAGGGTAAAAAGATGGGGTTTATTCATACGTGAGTTTATCTTGTCTACATCATGTCATCGTTCTTAAGGCGTTACTCCGTTCTTTATGGACTTAATACACTAGATGCATGCTGGATAGCGGTCGACGTGTGGAGTAATAGTAGTAGATGCAGGCAGGAGTCGGTCTACTTGTCTCGGACGTGATGCCTATATACATGATCATTGCCTTGGATATCGTCATGATTATTTGCTTTTCTATCAATTGCCCAACAGTAATTTGTCTACCCAGCGTATGTTATTTTCTTGAGAGAAGCCTCTAGTGAAAACTATGGCCCCCCGGGTCTATCTAAATCATATACTAAAACCCTAAAAATACTTGCTGCACTTTTTCTTTATTTATTTTATTTTTGTATTTTTGTTTCAATCTATCTATCTATCACATACAATTTAATCTTGCAACTTACCGTCGAGGGATTGACAACCCCTTGATTGCGTTGGGTGCAAGGATTTGTTGTTTTGTGTGCAGGTGCTGGTAACGAGGTGTTGCGTGATTCTCTTACTGGATTGATAACCTTGGTTTCATAACTGAGGGAAATACTTATCTCTACTGTACTGCATCTCCCTTCCTTTTCAGGGAATTACCAACGCAGATCACAAGTAGCATACATCATGTCTGCTGTGCTAGATGAGGAGGCCGTCGTGTTGTGCAATAGTAGGCCAGAGAAGACGCCACGTCGCGGCCACATTCGAGCCAACGCGTGGTCTGCAACTCGAATCTCCTCCGCTCTTCAAATTTAAGTTCATATTTATTTATTTTGTTCACTTACATGTGGGTCCCACATAGATGGAGACAGAGTGAGCCCCGCTGGCAAGCTAGGGCCCTGTTTGTTTGGGCTTTAGCTTCGGCTTTTGCAGCTTTTTTATATTGATTCATCAAAAGCCATAAAAGCTCCAAAAGCACCTATTTAGAAGCTTTTGTGGCTTTTTGACCAAAGTGCAAAAGCTGCAAAAGCTGAAGCTAAAGCCCAAACAAACAGGGCCTAGGTTGTCTTGTTGTTTATATATATCATATCCTATATACCTAAGATAGTCATCCCGACTAACTTATTTATCTCAACATGCAAGCATATAATCTCAACATATAATTATGAATGTGATAAGACCCACCTCAACATGCAATTATGCATGGAAAAAGACCCATCGCAACATTCAACCATGCATTGGAATTTTTTGCATTTACTTCTACTTATATTCAATAAACATCGTTACAACTATACATAATCAAATAGAACAACTAATATGTACTCCCTTTGTAGAGAAATATAAGAGAGTGATCTAAACGCTCTTATATTTCTTTACATAGGGAGTATTATTTAATTTTGGTTCTTTTTCCTACTACCGGGTGTAGTTACTCCCACTTTGGTTTTTTTTTGAAAGGAGGGGTTTAGGGGTTTTGGAGGGTTTAGTGGTTTCATATTGTGTTTCCCCTTTTCTTTTTGTGTTTACCATTCAATTCCTTTACATTTAGGATTTTCATTTTTATTTTATGCTTTTCATTCAACTCGACGCTAGCTACTACATATATATAGCAATGAAGGAACCATTACACAACATCGTCATGATCAATATATAGAGAGAAGTGACCTCTCTTTCTCCGTGCTTGGTCGAACAACAAGTTTTCGTATATCTATTCGACGCTACTACATATAGTACACGTTCATGCATATATACAATATAACATCTTTTACGATCCCTAATATCTAATTACCAATATCGCATTGCAAATCCCGATGGCATTCTCCGTCTGTAGGTATGACATGCTCAACAAAGAATCCCGCCAATTCCTCTTGAATTGCTCGTATGCGATCAGTTGGTAGGAGTTCGTCCCGCTTCCACGAGATCTAATTTAAAGAAGGGGGTCAATATATATATATATATATATATATGACAAATTTTTCCTACTACCGGGTGTAGTTACTCCCACTTTGGTTTCGTACGTTGTAGGTAGTATCTATTATATTGGAGAGTACGTACGTGTAGTATGTAGTATGTAAGAATGTTTGGGTAGTATATATATTATTTTTTAGGTAGTATGTACCATATTTTGAGCATACTCCTTTTTACGTACAAATATGTACGTATTTCACAAATATGATAAAAACATGGGCTTACATGCAATTTTTTCACATAACTCGTTTTGGAGTATCTTAGATATAGTATATGAACATATTAAAAATGATAAAGTAGTATATATACTACCACATGGTAGTATATGAGATATGGGTGTAACTACACCCGGTAGTAGGATGCATTTTCCCTATATATATATATATATATATATATATATATATATATATATATATACAGCCCGTCTATTCTGCCAATATCGGCAGAATAGTTATTCTGCCCACACTTTCGAACTGCACGCTCAACGCGAGGGCACTGCACTTTCTGAAGCAAAGGTACTGTAGTACACACACTAGTGAACTTCTTGTCGCAAAAAACTGCACGCGGTGTTTCTTCGGCGCTGTTTTTGATCCAGTTTTTTAACCGTTTGTCGGAATGAGGCGTGTAATATACCGTTGGAAAGCTATGAATTAGGCGCAACTTCGCCATGTTGAATTTTTTTCGAGATTCCTCGCGGTTTAAGAGCAGTTTCGAAAACGGTGGGCGCCTGATGAGTGGGAGAAAGCGTATTTTCGCGTTTTTTTGCAAACCGCTTGTCGGAATGAAGCAAATGATACGCCGTTGGAAAGATATCGTCGAGGCGCAACTTTTTCATATATATTACTTTCTCTAATTCCTTACGGTTTAAGAGCAGTTTCAAATTTACTAAATCGCGGAATTCTGTTTTTTCAAATTTTTGCAATTTTTGGGTACTGTTTTCGCTACAGTTTTTTAACCGTTTTTTGAAACGAGGCGTGTGATACCCCTTTTGAAAGCTAAGGACGAGGCGCAACTTTCATATGTAGAAATGTTTTTGAGATTCCTCACGGTTTTAAATTAATTTTGAAAATGGTGCGGTGGACGATGTGTGGCAGCGGCCGTTTTTCTGCGAATTTTTACAAACTGCTGGTCGGAATGATTCAAATGATACGCCGTTGGAAAGATATCGACGAGACGCAACTTTTTCATGTATAACACCCTCTCTAATTCCTTACGGTTTAAGAGCAGTTTTAATTTTACCGAAATGCGGACACTCTGTTTTTCGCAACACCAAAATCGACGGGTGAACTGCATCGGACAGAAAACCGCACTGCTTCATAAGGAAAATCGCACTGCATCAGACAGGCAAACGAACTGCATGGTTTTCTTTTTTTGTGAGACATAATTTTTCCCACACGAAGAAGTGGAATGCGGTTCACATCGGGCGTAAGTGATTCGCAACAATATCGAGACGTGAACCGCATTACTTTTTTTGTCGTTTTTTTAACATTTTCTCTACACTTCACATTAAGAGTAAGTGAACCACGACATTAGCGAAAGTGAACCTCATGAGTTTTTGTTGTCTTTTTTCATACTTATTATTTTTTACGCACGTAGACCGGGCGAGTGGACCGCAAGGACTGAGCGAGTGAACTACATCTAATAAGCTTATTTGAGATGTTTTTATTTTCTGTTTACCAAGTGAACCGAATGAAGTGTACTGTAGAGTCCTTCGGAGTGGACTTTTTTCATACGAGGGAATGAGCTGCTATACAAATTTGAGTGAATTGCATGAATTTTTTGGTCTTCTTAAAAAAATTATTGAAGACATCGAGACTGCATAAGCGAGACTAGTGAACTACAGTTTTCAGTGTTTCCCAAAGTAAACCACAATACTGAACTGCATATTCTTTTTCCTTTTTTCTTATTTTTTTATTAACTAGTGAACCGCACTTTTCCGAGAGAACAAAGTGAACCGCGGAGGCTCCTCGAAGTGGACTACATCATGACAATTCTTTCATGATAATGAAATCATCCATGCATGTTAAAATGAACTTCTCAATAATTACACACATTTTACAACAACAACAAATGCCACGATAGCGAACTGCACGCGCACAATGGCGAACTATGTTTAGCGCCGCGGGACGAGCTGCACACACACCCAGTGAACCTTTTGTCTTTGAATCCAATGTAGATGTCGCCGGGAGAAGAGGGGTTGTGGACTGCACGCAAGCCGTATTACACTGCACACACGGGGGCCAACATAGCACACACAGATCACACAACACATCGAAAAAACTAAAAATTAACATGCATCAGGGGATACCGAACTGCACGCTGCTAGCTGCTGAACCATGCGTGCACCGCGGGCGAGATGCATGTGTCTTTTTTCTGAACCGCATGACTCGCTCGCCATCAACCAAACTGGGAACTGCGCGCACAGAGCTGCCAAACTACACAGGGAGGTGCACAGAACTGCACGGCGGGGTCGTCCGTACTGCATGCCGCGGGCGCCTGGGACCTCGCCTGGAATTGAGGAATGGGAGCTCGGCAGAGAGGTTGGGTCCCCGTGGCAGATGTGATGGTCAAGGGCGTTTCAGCCGGCAGGACATCGGTCACCTGCAAAAAAAGCAGAGTCGGGGGGAGGATGGCCTTGTCAAGGTGCTCACCGGAGCTCCAATCTGTGGACTGCGAAGGGAGATGGCGAATGTGATGGTCGAGCCTGGAGCAAAGTGGTTGCTTACGGATCTCGAGGCGGGTCCTGCCGGCGGCGAGGGAGCGGCCGGCGTCAGAGACGAGCACCCCGTAGGAGCGTCGCTCCCCCACCTCTGCCTCCTTGGCCACCTCCGCGCGAAGGTGCAGCGACCGGTGGCTGCCCCTGCGAGGTGGGCAGGTGGACAAGGGGCCGCGGGGTACTGCAGGAGCGGACGACGGTGGAGGAGAGGCGCCATGGCCGCGCGCGGAGGATGAGGAAGAGGCGCCGTAGTGCTCTGCTCCACTCTGGTGGTGCCGCAGGAGAAAGCAGAGGGAGTGGATCCCGACGGTGACGTCGGGCCAAGATCCATCGGTGGGAGGGAGGGTCGAGGTCGCCGTGGGGCAGCGCCACGGATCCGGCGGAAGAAGGTGGCGCGCTGCGGGGCCGTGGAAGACTGGGGAAGTTGGCGGCGGCCGGGCGGGCCCCTGATCTGTGGCGGCACAGGCGATGGGTTGTCGGGGCAGCGGAGATCCGCGGGCGGCGGCGCGGCCCCTGGCGGCCCGGCGGCGGTGAAGAAGGTAGTTGGACAGGGTGGGGCGGCGGGGGCGGTGGAGGCTGGGGGTTGAGCGGGGGCAACGTGGGAGAGAGGTGGGGGTTGACCGGGAAGAAGGTGGGTTAGGTGGGGAGGTTGCTCGGGCTGGGCGGTTCGGTTCCTTGTACGCAAAGGGTATATATATAGGGTGGGTCTATTCTATCAATCCCCTTAAGACTATATATATATATATATATATATATATATATATATATATATATATATATATATATATATATATATATATATAGGGATTGACTATTCGTCACCCTGGGTGAGGAATAGTTATTCTTCACCCCCCCCTCTATTTTAACGTCAATGTACTGTAATTTTAAGTTACGTAAATTTTGTCTTATTTCAGACGTAAAAAGAGAACGTAAGAAAATATATAATCGGCGTAAAAAATATTTTATGTTTCATAAATTACAAATGTAAAAACATAGTGTAAAATGTACATAAAATGTAATTTTTTTTGTCTTATGACCTATATTTTTTTTCCTTATGCCAAATTTTACGCAGTGAATCAATATGAATGTAATTATTTGTATTTCAAATGTAATTTATTTATGAAATGATCGTAAGATTACCTCGGGTGAAGAATAACTTATTATATATATATACACCTAATAATAATAAAGTGGCTATTGCTTCTTGCGGTACGTCACTGAAATTGCCTCCAAAGTTCCAAAATATTACCCACCAATACCACCTACAAATGATAAAAAAACGTTTCACACAGGGGAATTCCCCGCCTGGGCCGGCCCATGCAGTAAGGACCTCCTATACTGCGCTCTGCGTGCTGGGAGAAGACGCAGCGCACCCGTTTGGGCCGGCCCATGTCCGGGCGGTCCCTTTTTTCAATTTCGTTTTTTATTTTTATTTTTCTTTTCTGTTTCGTCTTTTTCTACTTTAAATAATTTGGGACTTCAAAAAATTCTGAAAAATATAAAAAAATGAGAATTTTGAAATAAAATATTCAATAAATCATAAAATGTTTGTGGATTCAAAAAATGTTCGCGATTTTATAAAAAAAACGTTTGCTTGTTCAAAAACACTAATATCTTATATAGACAAACTCCACTACAAGACACTAATCACTTTTTTCCTTCGCATGCGTGCTTCCACATCATCCAAATTGTTATAGCCTTTCAGTTTGCTAGCTTTGTCAAGTAACATCCATCCGATCTCAATACGAAAATTTCTCTAACTTGCAACACAGGACCGCAACTCCAAGTGCAAGGACCATCAAGTGTTTAACGACGACGACTGCGGCTCCAGGATGTTGATCGTTAGGGGCATGTGCACATTGACTTTCCGGCTGTCATCGACAAGGTCAAGCTGGTTCCGATGAGGGAGCGGTGACAACGGCGCGTCGGCGACTCGTTCTGGCGGTGGTAGTGGTAGTTCGGTGGTCTCGGAATCTCGATGTAATTTTTATTATGTTTGAAATGTTTTGTACTTCGGATGAACTTTGATGATAGATCTCGATCTTTTTTCCAAAAAAAAGTACAAGGACTGTCATTTCAAAAAAATAAATACAAGGACCATATACAGACCGTATTTTCAAGTATCAGGACCGTATTGAAACAGTTTTTAAGTAAGGACCGTTTTGAACATAGCGAGCAAGAACAAGGGGCAATGATGCATTAATTTCGCTCGCATTTACAATAGCGTTTCCGTTTATTCCGTATGAGACTCTTCGTCTATGGAGTCTCTACCACTACTCTTCAGATCCCACGTAACCATTAAACCGCGCCCACTCCAACAGCCCACAGTGATTATTTAAGCATCCCTCAGAGCTAAACCGTGCATCGATCAGTTAGTTTCAGAGACAGCACGACACCGCTCGACCACAAGCGCATCTGGATACTGCACACACCATGTCGAGCCATGGCGAACCAACAGTCGCGGTCAAGCTGTTCATCGACGAGGGGAAGAAGAGGGTGCTGTTCGCGGAGTCCAACAAGGACTTCGTGGACATCCTCTTCAGCTTCCTCGCGCTGCCTCTCGGCACGATCGTTCGCCTCTTCAACAAGCAGTCGCAGATCGGGTGCCTCGACGAGCTGTACAGGAGCGTGGAGGGTCTCGGCGAAGATCACTTCCAGACGAGGGATTGCAGGGCCATGCTCCTTCGTCCCGTCAATGCCGCGGCAGTCCACTGCAGCCGGCTCAAGGTCAAGGTTGACGACGCCGATCAAACGGCGATATATGTCTGCAATAACTGTAATTCAGGGTACTTCAGCCCAGTCCGTGATGTTAGTTGCAAGTGTGGCAGGATCATGTATGGCACTAGGCGGTGGCCACAGAGTTCTTCTCCTGTTGCCACTGAAGGCAGCGTGGATGGGATTCTCTGCAATGGTGGCTCCAAGTTCATCGTCACGGATGATCTCCAAGTTGCTCCTTCTTCTACCACTCTCATGTTTTCCCTGATCGACAAGCTTGGGCTGCAGGAACCACTGAATATCCAGGAGGTGCTGCATCTCAATTCCAATAAGGTCTGTCTCCTTTGCTTGATTTTTTTTTTCATTTTAGATTTCCCCCCAGATTCTTTGTAAGTTCTTTTCGATATCTATATGGTGCAACTTGGATAATTTTCTCTATCAGTTACGGTTATATTGTATTTCTTCCAGATAATTACCTTGCTTAGAAGAGCACTGCTGTCGAAGCAACCTTTGACCGGCCTATATTTTGATGTTCCTATAGCGCCGGTTGTGGCGAGTTTTTGCCTTCAGAATCTGTTAAAGCCACAGGCAATTGTGGTTGACCCGAAGTTCACACCACTAAAGATAAGGGTTGTTCAGAGAGAGAATTCCTTATTTGGCCCTTTCTTAAAATTTGCTTCCCTTTTTGACCCAAAGTTTTGCTTTCTTTCCTTTTTGACACTCAAATTTTATTTTGTTCCTTACGTGACACTTCCCTCATTTTTGGCCATTAACGGTGTTAAGTCTGAACTAAAAAGACTATTTTACCCCTAGTGTAGTATGTGACCAAATTGTTTACATGCAAACAGAGAGATAATGTGATATATTTTGTCGTGGTTGAATAAATAAACAAAAAAATTACTATATGATTAATAATAATAATATGATGAGTGGAACAATGAAGAACCCATTCAGCCTCTACTGTAGCATATAAATTTGTACATAATAATCTTACGGGTGATAAATTAGACCGCGACATGTCAATGGGTCAATGTCGCTGAGCTGTGTTCTTGCCTCAATTGCTGCACACGCTCAGGCCATTGCGTTAAGCCAAGAGCACAAGCTTCTGATAGCTTCCATCTCCATCGAGTCGTCCCAGTACTGATCGAGTCTCCTGTTGGAATTAAACCCGGCGTCCTGTGTCCTGCCGTATATAATATCCGAGTTGTACTCAAGCTTGTACTAGCTAGCTTGTAGTCCTTGGTGCTACTATATATGTTATAGAGATCTCATATATTGTTAACGTGACATATCTGTATAAGCTGTGTACGTTTATTTTTCTACCTTATCTCACCGAGCCTGTTCGGTTGGAGATCTTCACGGTAGTTCTTTCTTGGCTCTCAAGACTTTGTACACGAGGCCAATATATATTGAGCTGATCGCCCTTTGCGTGGCGTGTCTTCCCTCAAACCTTTTCTTTCTCTATACGTTTTTATGGTATCAGACAATTCCGATCTACAAACCTAGCTAGCTTCCGCCGCCAGCCTCCCAGCCTCCACCATGACGTCCCCGGCCGCCACCTCCTCCGCGATGGCTGCTCTCACCTCCGGAGCCCTGTCCACCACCGTGGTCCAGGCTGCGTCGCCGGCGTCCCTCGCCATCAGCGTCAGCGTCAAGACGCACATCCCGGTCGTCCTCGACCTCCAGGCTTCCAACTTCTCCAAGTGGAGTATGCTCATGAGCGTCCTCCTCGGCAAGTACGAGCTCTCCGGCCACATCTCCACCGACACCCCGGCCGCCGATCGCACCGCTGGGTGGTCGCGTCAGGACTACATCGTCCGCTCGTGGCTCTACGGCTCCGTCTCCGACGACATCCTCGACATCATCATGGCGCGGGACCAGACCGCGTTTCAGGCCTACGCGCTCATCCGCAACCTCTTCCTCGACAACCAGCTCACCCGCGCCGTCTACCTCGAGGCGGAATTCCGCGCCATCGTCCAGGGCGATCTCACCATCGCCGCGTACTGCCACAAGCTCAAGACTCTCTCTGACGCCCTCCGCGACGTTGGACAGCCTGTGACCGACACGACCCTGGTGCTCACCTGCCTCCGGGGGCTCAACCCCCGCTTTGCCGACATCATCACCCTTGTCTCTATGCAGGTCCCGACCCCGACATTCTTGCAGACTCGCTCACTTCTGCTCCTCCGCGAGAATCAGCTCGCACATCCCGCCCCGGGCACGCACCCACCCGCCGCGTCCCAGATCGCGCTGTACGGGAACACCACCGGCTCTAGTCCATTCGGTGGCACCTCTGGAGGCAGCAGCGGCGGCGGTGGCACTGGTGGCGGCGGCAATGGCCGCTGGCAGAAGAAGAAGAACAAGAACACCGGCTTCTCGAACTCACCTGGCCCGTGGATCTGCTTCAACCCCTACAAGGGCCAGGCGCAGCAGATGCAGCCCACCTGGAGGCCCGCTGGTGGCCCGCCTCCTCCCTCTGGCGGTCCTGGCGTCCTTCGGCCACGGCCTGTCGCCCCCCAGCAGCAGATGCAGCGCTACTCCGGCCCATCCACCTGGGTTCCTCCTGGCCATCAAGCGTATACGACCCAGCTCGCTCCCCTGCATGGGCAGGCGTTCGGCACAGCTCCTCCACCACCAGCTATGCCGTACGGCCCCGGTTCCGGCACCGGCGCCCCAGCCTGGGACTGCTCCGCCCTCATCGCCGCCCTCAACAACACCGCCAGCAGCTCCAACGTTGGCTCCACCACGCCAAGCCCATGGGTGATGGACTCCGGCGCCACTTCCCACATGGTTTCCGACCCCGGTATACTCTCTTCTCCCTCCCAAAATTCTCCTCCCTTCCAAGTCACCATTGGCAACGGTTCTTCTTTACCCATCTCCACCATTGGTCACACTACTATTTCTACACCCCACCGCACGTTTGATCTTAACAACGTTCTAGTAGTTCCTACCATCATTAAAAATCTTCTTTCTACTCGTCAATTTACTATTGATAATTCTTGTTCCGTGGAGTATGACCCCTTTGGTTTTTCTATCAAGGATCTTCAAACTCGGCGCGAGATCATACGCTTCAGTAGCCCCGGTCCACTCTACGAGTTTCATACAAGCACCAGCTCGCCATCGCCCTATGGACTTGTCGCCTCCACCACCCCCACCGAGCTGTGGCATCGCCGCTTAGGTCATCCAGGTCGTGACGCTATGTCACACTTAGCTAAAGATTTTGCTATTCCATGTAATAAATCCACTATGGTTTGTCATGCGTGTCAACTAGGCAAGCACGTACGCCTACCATTCTCTAGGTCTCAAACTGTGTGCTTTGTTCCCTCTCAGTTAATCCATTGTGATTTATGGACCTCACCTGTTGCAAGCAATTCTGGTTTTAAATATTACCTTGTCATTGTGGATGATTTTTCTCATTTTATGTGGACTTATCCCCTTCGGCGCAAATCCGACACTTGTGATATCCTCATTAATTTCTTCGCCTACGCACGCACACAATTCAATCTTCCCATAGTCTCTCTACAAACCGACAATGGCACCGAGTTCGTTAACTCTACACTAGTCGAGTTCTTGGCTCGAAACGGCACCCACCTTCGTATGTCCTGTCCTTATACGTCTCCACAAAACGGTAAAGCTGAGCGTGCCTTGCGCACCCTCAACGATATCACTCGCACCCTCCTCTTCCAAGCACACATGCCACCCCCATACTGGGCAGAGGCCCTTGCCGCGGCAACGTTCCTCATCAATCGCCGTCCATGTCAAGCTGTAGAGTTTCGCATCCCATACACCCTCCTTCACAACAAACCTCCATCCTTCTCCGACCTCCGTGTCTTCGGTTGCTTATGCTACCCTAACCAGTCCGCCACGGCTCCTCATAAACTCGCTGCGCGATCCACTGCCTGCGTTTTCCTTGGCTACCCATCTTCGCACCGTGGCTACAGGTGCCTCGACCTCAATTCTCGTCGAGTTCTGACGTCTCGTCACGTTATTTTCGACGAAAATTCGTTTCCGTTCGCGACCACGCAACCAGCCCAGCCTGCTGAGTCCCTAGACTTCTTGCTGGACCCTGAGCCTTTCCCGGTCATACTAGCACCAGCCCAGCCCATCACGCATGCTTCTCCTGAGACCAGCATGCATGGCTCCTCATCCACGCGCGCGCCTAGCTTCCCGACGTGCGCGACCACACCTGCGCCTAGCTCGCGTACGTCTTCTCTAGCGCCCAGCTCGCCGGTCGCCGGTACCTCTCCGTCTTCCGAGTCTCCTGCCTCGGTTTCCACTCCTCCGCCTCCACCCCCGCCACCACCTCCGCCTCGGACCCGCACTCGCGCTCCTTCCGTTCCGGCGGTTAACACACATTCTATGCTTACACGTGCCAAACACGGCATTGTTCAGCCTGTCGATAAACTAAATCTTTCGGCCATCCACTCTTCCGTCTCTCCGATACCCAACACATACCGGGGTGCTCTTCAGGATCCATTGTGGCGCGCTGCTATGACTGAGGAGTATGATGCTCTAATTCACAACCGCACGTGGTCTCTTGTTCCTCGTCCGGTTGGTGCTAATATTGTTTCAGGGAAGTGGATCTTCAAGCACAAGTTCGGTTCTGATGGTGCTCTCGCTCGCTACAAGGCGCGCTGGGTTGTTCGTGGCTTCTCTCAGCAGCCGGGCGTTGACTTCGACGAGACGTTCAGTCCTGTCGTCAAGCCCGCCACCATCCGCGTCGTCCTCAGCATCGCCGTCTCTCGTGCATGGCCGATACACCAGCTCGACGTCAAGAACGCCTTTCTCCATGGTAATCTTGACGAGGTGGTCTACTGCGAGCAACCACCTGGCTTCATCGACTCTGATCATCCTCAGCATGTCTGTCGGCTCCACAAGTCCCTCTATGGCCTCAAGCAGGCTCCTCGGGCTTGGTACCAGCGCTTTGCTCACTACGCGCACCGTCTCGGCTTCGTCGCCTCTCAGTGCGACGTCTCCCTGTTTGTCCTTCGACGGGGCGACGACCTGGCTTATTTGCTTCTCTATGTGGACGATATTATCCTCACCGCTTCCAGCGCTGGTCTTCTTCAGCACATCACCGGTCTTCTTCATCGCGAGTTCTCCATGACCGATCTCGGGGATCTGTCCTACTTCCTCGGCATCTCGGTCACTCGCTCGCCGTCAGGGATGATGCTGTCCCAGCGCCAGTACGCCATCGACCTCTTGCAGCGCGCCGGTATGCTGGAGTGCAACCCGTGTCCTACTCCCATAGACACCCGTTGCAAACTTGCAGCTGATGACGGTCCTCTCGTCGCGGATCCCACTGAGTACCGCAGCTTTGCAGGCGCCCTTCAGTACCTGACTCTGACGCGCCCCGACATCGCACATGCTGTCCAGCAGGCATGCCTCTACATGCATGCTCCTCGGGAACCGCATCTCAACCTCGTCAAGCGGATTCTCCGATATGTCCGTGGTACACTGGATCTTGGTCTCTGGCTACGTTCTTCCTCGGCTTCGACACTCACCGCGTACTCCGATGCGGACTGGGCTGGCTGCCCCGACACTCGCCGATCTACCTCCGGCTATTGTGTCTATCTTGGTGATAACCTTGTGTCCTGGTCATCCAAACGCCAGGCCACGGTATCTCGTTCGAGCGCCGAAGCAGAGTACCGCGCCGTGGCTCATGTCGTGGCTGAGTGTTGTTGGCTTCGACAACTTCTCCAGGAGCTCCAGCGTCCCCTTCACTCCGCTACAGTCGTCTTCTGTGATAATGTCAGCGCTGTTTACATGGCTTGCAACCCGGTTCAGCATCGTCGTACGAAGCACATCAAGATTGACATTCACTTTGTTCGGGAAAAGGTGTCTCTCGGTCAGATTCGGGTTCTTCATGTGCCGTCCTCACAGCAGTTTGCAGATATTATGACGAAGGGTCTGCCGTCCCAGCTGTTTTTGGATTTTCGGTATAGTCTATGCGTTCGCTCGCCCGACGCATTGACTGCGGGGGGATGTTAACGTGACATATCTGTATAAGCTGTGTACGTTTATTTTTCTACCTTATCTCACCGAGCCTGTTCGGTTGGAGATCTTCACGGTAGTTCTTTCTTGGCTCTCAAGACTTTGTACACGAGGCCAATATATATTGAGCTGATCGCCCTTTGCGTGGCGTGTCTTCCCTCAAACCTTTTCTTTCTCTATACGTTTTTATATATGTACGTGGTTAGAAAGTGCTCGTACGTACTAGTACTACTAGTAGACGTTTAGGCAAAGGATCGATTAGGGATCAGGAAGCCAGCTTTGTACTACGGTGCGTCGTCCAGAGTTTCGTTCATCGTCGCACCTCGCCATCATCAGAAAGCACTCGACGTCTGGGGACTGGGCCGACATCTCCATCTCAAATAAACATCTAAACTACGTACACGAATCAATGAGTGGCGCCGGCGTACACGAGCCCACGGCCAGCTCCAGCGACACATGGGCGGCGCTACTGTTAGCGAATCACAGGTAGCACTCCAGCTGGCCCCAGATCCCCCTCTTTTTTTTTCGTTCAGGCCCTTTCTCTTCCCTTTGCTCGACATACTACCACCAGGGGTAAAATTGTCTTTACATGCGCTAGTTAACACAGCTGGATGGAAAAATGGATGAAAGTGTCACATAGGGCACAAAATAAAGTTTGAGTGTCAAAAAGGGAAGAAAAATGTTTTTTGGGCCAAAAAGGGAAGCGAATTTTAAGAAAGTGCCAAATAGGGAATTCTCTCTTGTTCAGACGAAGGATAATCCCTCAGTGTTGTATGCTCAAGTTAACCAAGATTTGGTTGATCTTATGTTTGGACTCCTTTGCATTCCTGTTGGGTCTATAATGAAGACTTACGGTCAGTTGTCACCAAACGGGTGTCTTCACAATATCTACAACAGTGTGAACGTTGCAGGATGTGTAAAGCAAGAATGCAGAAGCTTACTCCTATCCCCAAAGCTGGCCCCTTTCTTTGGGTGCAGCAATAATGTACTCCAAGTTGAAGAATTACCTATCCGACGGCATTATTCTCCACATTATGCTTGCGAGCTGAATCCAAAATCCCCGAACAGGGGATGTGAAACTTCTTATAGAGCTTATGTCAATCAAGGGTCTATCAACTTCATGGTAACTGACGATCTGCGCATTGCCGATTTCTCCTTGGCCAAGAGCCTCCAGGCCATACGCGCGGCGAAGATTCCGAAGGGGGAGCTTGTGGAGAAAGAGCTAGTTCTTGACAAAACCCAGGTACAAATTAAGTCAAGAGAATTAGCTCGTTCCTCTTTCTTGTTCAGTTTTGTGCCATATGTTCTCAACGTCTGACTCTTTGCTGGCCATAGCAGATTCTGAAGCTACTAGGAGCAGCAATGGCTACTCGCAATGCACTCAGCAGCGTGCTCCTGCCAACACCAAAGAAGTATGCCGCGACAACCTCGACTGAAGCCACCACAGCGTCAGGCCTCCAGCCGAGGAGGAGCGCACGACTCCGAAAGCCCATTCAGCCAGGAGGAGAGTGATGCATGTCCTGCTTGCTTCTCCCTCTCCAGAACTCTTTATCTTTGTCTGATCTACCACTACCCTTCCTTCTACCATGCGAAGCCGGGAGATGCAAAGAAGATTTTTCTGTTAGTTTTAGGATTGTCCCGTGGAAACTTGCAACCGCGTCTCTAGCTTTTTTTTTTTTTTTTGAGAATTCTCGTCACTTTATTGATTCAAAATAATGTTCATAGGTACACGGTTTGGGTCGTGAGGATTGCCCAACCACACATGCCTCCCTATGCCTAAATTACATGCATACTTGACGAGATTATGAGCCTCAAAATTGGAGTTCCTACGCTCATGAATGAATAAACAAGAATTAAAACTAGTGCTACGCTCTATTATTTCATGAACTATAGCTCCATGAGGGCCTCCTGTTCCGCTGAAAATGTCATTCACTACCCCCTGACAGTCCGAGGCCACCACGATATTCTGAGCAGCGAGATCATCTGCTAGAGATAGAGCTTCTCTGCATGCATATGTTTCCAGGATCAATGGGTCATTTACCCCCTGATAGACTACTGCCGAAGATCCCAAATAAAGCCCATTTGAGTCCCGGCATAGTGCTGCAACAGCCCCACCATCATTGGCGGAGCTACAGGGTGGCCAGGGTGGGCCGCGGCCCACCCTGGGATTTTGGATCAACCTATATACCTATGGATCTCTAACTGGGCCAGAGAAAAAAGAGGCCCAATAACACTTACCGGGTTGACCCAGGGTCCAGGGACGAACGCAGCGACGCCCTCATCCACAGAGCAGAACGCCAGAACCAGCCGCCTCCTGGAACCCTCGCAGAGCCGTGCCCTGCGCCCCTGCCCCTCCTGCCTCAGTCGCCGCCATCGCCGCTCGCAGGCCGGAGCCCAGCCGCCGAGCTCCTCCCCCCTTCCTTCCCTCCCGCCTCCCTGCGAGCTGCGTGCGCGGTGCGCCCCTGCCTTGTGCGGCTGCGCGCCTGCAAAGCCGGCGGCGGCCGCCCAGTACTGCGGCCGCCCAGTAGCCAGTGCCCCAATCACCAGTCTGGCGGCCCGATTTAAGGTACCAAATACCCAATTGTCTATTCCCCAATTTCTGATTTAGGTATTTTTTTTACTGTGCTATGCTATCCAGCCTGATGCTCCTGTTGGACATGGAATCGGAGTCATAGACAATGTAGTATTGTGTCTGGGACAGGTTATTTTTCAGAGACTAGATAACCAGAAAATCGCCATGACTGGAGGCAGATAATATCTGCGTGTGCATTAGTTGAGAATTAAATTGGTTTGTGTTCTTGCGTTGCATTGGGGCTGTGATGCTTCTAATTGCTACGTGACCCCTTTGGATTGTCCAGGTGATACCCATGGCTGTTGGGCTTGTTTTGCAAAGTAATACTGTACAACTCTACAATATTGCCAAAGTTCTGAACCAACATAGGATCATGATGTTTGAGACTAGTTTACAGACTGATTATTTCTAGGAAACTCTTTTTGCACAATTTATAGACTGGTAGAACCAACTGTGCTATGTATAATTTTGCACATCATTTCTGCCCAAATAGCTTTATTGATAGAAAGTAATTCTTATTGCAGAATTGTTGAAGAATGAAGAGGACCGGAGACATTGTTTCTATTTTTCAGAGAGAAGCTATGAAGATGGGGTTACCTAGGCCTGGTGATACTCGGTGGGGCTCTCATTACAAAATTGTTCTCAACATTATTGCTATGTATCCCACAATCCGTGATGTGCTCATAACTCTTGGACAAGATGCTTCACAAAGGAGTGATTGACCAAAAATTCATACTATTGTTGGAGTGTTTGAGTCATTTGACTTTATTTTCAATGCACACTTGATGCTTGTCATTCTTGGATATACAAGTGATTTGTCTGATTGTTTGCAAAGAAGAGACCAAGATATTCTTAGTGCAATGGCACTTGTTAGAGCTGCAAAAAATAGAATACAAGAACTGAGGTCTAATGGGTGGGATGCATTTCTTCAAAAGGTCACACTATTTTGTAACAAGCATGGCATTCAAGTTCCTACAATGGAAGATAATTATGTGCCTTATGGAAGATCAACACGGTTTGTTCGAAGCCAAACAAATGATGATCACTTTAGAAGAGAAGTTTTTCTTGGAGTCATTGATCAAATTAGTCAAGAGCTTGAAAATCGGTTTGATGAGATCAATATGGAGTTGCTATCTTGTATGTACGCTTTGAATCCCGCCAACTCATTTGCTGCTTTTGATGCACAAAAGGTATGCAAACTTGCTTCTAAAATTTGTATTGCTTCTAAAATTGGTATTGAATCCCTTCAACTCATTGTTTCTTTTGATGCACACAAGGTACGAAGACTTGCTGAGTTTTACCCCAAAGACTTTTCAAGTGCTGACTTGATACACCTTGAACTACAACTTGATAACTATATTGATGACATGAGAAAAGATGAGAACTTTCAAGGCCTTGGAAACCTTGTTGATCTCTCGGTTAAGCTTGTTCAAACATGGAGACATAGAGTTCATCATTTGGTGTACTTGCTTCTAAAATTGGTATTGATTCTACCGGTGGCAACGGCAAATGTTGAGAGAGCATTTTCTGCCATGAGCATAGTCAAGAGCAAGTTGAGAAATAAGATGGGTGATAGTCTGTTGGATGATTGCCTAGTCACATACATTGAGAGGGATGCTTTCTCCGAGGTGAATGAAGATGATATAATTGATACCTTCATGACAATGCAAAAGCGTAGGCCAGAAACATAGTCTTTTTGAATTTCTCAAGGTATGTCTATGGTCCATGTAGTATGTACTATGTAGGCTTCTTTATGCAAAACTTAGTCTTAATTGAGAATTCTAGTGTGTTTGTAAGACCATATTGATCTATTTCTATGTGATAGTGAGAACTAGTTAGAACGTTCATATGTCATATTTTTTGTTAAAATTTTTTTTTGGGGGCGGACCACCCTGATATCAAATGCTAGCTCCGCCACTGCCCACCATGTCTGTTCCTTGCCACTGCTCCGTCCACATTAACTTTTATATGACCACTTGCCGGGGGTAGTCACCGCTGGGGTTCTGCCGGGGTTGCCTTTGGGGCTGCCTGCCGGACTGCCTCACCAGCTAGATGATCAAGTAAACCAATAAAGTTATTCACAAAAGAGATCGTCTGATGTGGACTCTAGAAGATCGCCTCATATATTGCTTTCCGTTGCGCGTACCAGACAGACCATAACGTGACCACCATCTTTGTGAAACTTGTATGATCTAGGGTATCATACAGATCAATATGCAGGTACAATGTGTGAACACTATAAGCATGGGGCCGACAAGTGTCTCTGTTTTTAGTCTATTGCTACTGTAACCAAGAGGCCCACAAGGTTAAAAGCAGAGGCCCAAAAGTTTCCCTACTTTTAATCTCCACTTACCCCAAAAAAAACAAGTTTCTCTACTTTTAATCTCTTGCCACTAGTAAGAGGGTGCTACTATTTGGTGCAGTGCGCTATGGAAAACGGGCGAACGTGCACCACCACGCCCCCCGCGTGCCCTTCTGGGCCGGCCGATGCACAGGGTGGGAAGCCCCCTTTTCTTATTTCTTTTTCCCTTTTTTCGTTTTATATTTTTCTTTGTTTCTCCTTAAAATACTTTAGGTTTTTAAAAAGTACCAAATTTCTAATTAATTGTGAATTTTAAAAAATGTTAAATAAATCATTCATGTTCGTGAATTAAAAAAATGTTCATGATTTTGAAAAAATGTTCGAGAAAACATAAATTTTCGTGATTTCGAAAAAATGTTCGCATACTCAAACAAAATCATGATTTTGAAAATAATGTCCGGGAAGTAAAAAATCATGATTTTGAAAATAATGTCCGGGAAGTAAAAAATCATGATTTTGAAAAAAGTTCACAGATTCAAAAAAATGTTCATGAATTTGAATAAATTTTTATGAATCCAAAAATGTTCATGGTTTTTTTTAAATGTTCACAAAAATAGCGAAATGTTTGCGAATTTCAAAATTTGTTCCAATTTTTTTTAAACTTCATCGGTTCAAAAAATAGCTAAATTTGCATAGATACCGTTTAAATTTGTGTACACCCACCCCTAGTTTTGTGTATATACACACTTGAAAATATTTTATAAATGTGCATATGAGTACCATGAAGTATCTAAATAATCTCATATAATGGTTAAGAATACACATATATTTTCTTAATGTGTTCATGTAAGAATAAGTATCTCGTTTAGAATTTGAAGGTGAGAATGCCTTAAAACTAATTTCCCCTATGATACATGTGCTGCACATAAAATCTGATGATTTGAGAAATTTTGCAACTTCGTAAATTATGACCAACAAAATTATCAATAATTTTTTAATCATCCCCAAACAAGGATGGCTAAGGCTATGCAGCACAATACTCAATTTATTAAGATTTTGAAAATTATTGTGTACCCAAGAACATAAAGTAAGAGATGTCGCATTTGCTAATATTACACGGATTTTTATCTTATATATCAGCCTAGGGGAGAAAGGCTTCGCCTTAAAACTAACCTTTTAGAGTTAGATCAATAAACTAGGCTATCAGTCTTGGGTTTATCGGCATATACATCTTGCGGTGGATGCTTTGAGTGAATTTCAAAAATTGTTCCCAAATTTCATAAAATGTTCACGGATTCGTAAAAAAGTTCACGAATTCGATTTTTTCACAATTTAAAAAATATTCATGAATTCAAAAAATGTTCATGATTGCAAAAAATGTTCACAAATTTGAAAAATGTTGGCAAAAATTAAAAAGGAAAAAATAAATAAAGAAAAAAGATAAATATAAATATAAAAGACAAAGACGTAAAATAAAAGAAAAAGAAAGAAACAACCGTAAGAAAACACGAGAAAACCGGTTGACCGAAACCGGTGGAGATGAAACCCGAAATGGGCCAGTGTCGGTACCAAAACCGGCAGATCTCGGGTAGGTGATCCGAACTATGGGTCAAGGAGTCGATGGTAACAGGGAACGTAGAGACAGCGATTTACCCAGGTTCGGGCCCTCTTGAGGAGGTAATACCCTACGTCCTGCTTGATTGTATTGATGTGATTGTATGAAGGTTACAGAGTTGATCTACCTCGAGATCGACTGGGCTAAACCCTAGGTAATGGATATCATCCTCTACGGACTAAACCCTCCGGTTTATATAGACACCAGAGGGTCCTAGGGTTACACGTAGTCGATTACATCAGGGGATAAACATGCCAGCCACGCCAACTATTCCTTGGAGGAGACGCCAAGTCTTCGAAGGTTTCCTTCTGACACACGGGGTCGCCCATAATCCGGCCTTCCATCGACGAGTAGAGAGCGGCCCATCAGTCCGGCCCATGTAAGATAAGCCAGCGGCCCAAATACCCCCTAGTCCGGGACACCCTCAGTAGCCCCCGAAATAGCCTCCAATGCCGAGATTGACGGTCTTCGGTAGATTTATGCTTCAATGGTCTTTGGCTTGGGTGGCGAGTTCCTCCCTTTACCTGTATTTGGTCTAACAATAATTCGGCCACCATACTGCTTTTCTTCGCCCTGAATCAAATGACGACCCTCAATGTCTGCGCACCCACGGAATGCAAGTGGCCCGATGGGTTTTTACAAAAATGCCCCTCTTTCGGGGGGAGTCAATGCCCTTTTAATAGGCCAAGGGCGCGGAGGTTGACACACTCCACCCCCTGCCATTCTTCCTCACGTCCTCGCGAGGTGGCGACCAGCAAACAATGGCGAGCGTCCCAGGCTCTTCCTCACGCCCTCACGGCCCCCGTCAAGGTGATTGGGCGAGCTGTTCCGTATCCCTCATGCATTTACGCAGGCTCGAGACGCAGGGATATCTCCCTGCTTCAGATCTTGCATCCACCTGTCCCGGATTAACTTCTGCAGGCGGGGAGGCCCTCGCGGAGAACTTTCGTTCCCCTCACGGGGAGGAAAGGGTGTGCTTCGTGCCCTTCCTCTTGCAAGGGATGGGTTTCCCCATTCATCCTTTCTTGAGGGGTCTATTAGAGTTTTATGGGATTCAGCTCCACCACCTTACCCCAGGATCGATTCTCCATATATCGGGCTTCGTCGCTCTCTGCGAGATGTTCCTGGGCTGCGAGGCCCACTTCGAATTGTGGAGGAAGTTCTTCTGCCTCGTCCCCTGTACCCGAGGAGGGACAATCCACGAAGTCGGCGGGGCCGAAGTATGGCGGATCGCCGGAACCGGATACCCCGTAGGGACTCCGAAGAAAAGTGTCGAAGAGTGGACTTCAGAATGGTTTTATATCGAAGACGTCCCCCTATTTGATCCAGTTCGGAGGGGGCTGCCCGAGTTCTCATTGGTCCCGCCGAAGAAGCGGTTCAACTGGCGCCCGAAGAGTCCTTCTCAAGAGGAAAGCGCCGAAGTAACTCGGCTGGCGGCTCAAGTGAGGTGGCTAGCCCACAACGGGCTAACCATCATTGACGTGATGGCCGCAGCCATTGCTCGGTGCGTCCAACCACTCCAACAGAGAATGCTACCGCTTTGGTGCTACAACGGGGTAGATGACGCAACCAGGTACAAACGGATGGGACCTGCCGACCAGGCAGCAATGGCAGCCATACTGGCCGATCTCTTCAAGGGAGAAGAGCAGGAATTTGCTCGGTTAAGGCCCAAGGAAGGCTTCTCGAGCCACAAACCCATTGAAATGGTGAGTCCGACCAATCATTATAGTTCGGAAGGTACCTCAAATGTTTTCCTAACCAGATTCTCATCATGTCCGAACAGAACTGGAGACGCTGGATCGAGACGGTGAGTTGCCCTGCTCCCCAACCGGAGAATTACTCTCGTGATGACGATCATGGGTTCCATGACGACCCTGAAACATCGATTAATTTTGAGGAGGGGGTCTTCTACCAGGAGAGCCTCGATGGCTCCAAGGTAGCCCTGCTGGCCGATCATCCCGGGGCGCTTCCCTCCTCCGCTGTAAGTGGCCAACGGGCTTCCTCGCAAAAGAAACACTCAGCCGCTGCAGGCCCGAATACACTGACACCTACTCCCAAGGGCCGCCGCACGACGTGCCGAACGGCCGCAAGAGCGGCACCAGCGGCCCCAATGACGAGTAGTCGTGGGGTGACCAGACGCGTGGCCCCAACGGGAGCTACATCATCGGCGCCCCGCCCGAAGAGGTAACGCATGCGCCGTACCGTCATAGCCTCTATCTTCAACACCCACCGAATATGCCAATAATTTTCTTCATGGTGTTCTGTAGACGATGTGTGGAACCGCCCTCGGCTGGGGATGTTGAAGAAGCACCGAGGGGTGACTCAAACCCGAGGTCGCCAGCTGTAGCCGGAGTTACTCCGGGGGTCCATGCCGAGGACCAACCTCCCGAGGACTCAGGTGGCGTCTCGGTCACTAACTCCGAGGTTGAAAGTGTGATGAATCATCGGCGGCGTAAGGCGTCACTTCGGCACTCCGTGTTTTCTGATCAGGAGTTCAATGCTCTTAGCTCAGTAGACGCGTACCTCGGCGCTGCCCGAACGGGACTTGAAGGGGCCGTGAAGCTCATGTCTACCAATATGCAGGTATGGTATTAGTTTTGACGACTAGTATCCAACCCAGTAGCCCCTGAGCCTTAATTTGGGCGGGACGGCCGAAGTAAGGGTCTGATATTTAGAATTCCCTGCTGTTGTGCAGACTGTTCGGGAGCAAAACAAAAAGCTGTCCGAGGACGTCAAATAGGCGCGAACAGAGTTAGAGTCTGTGAAGGCCGAGCTAGAGGGTGTGAAGAAATTCACCGGAGAGGCACATGGTAAGTGCCGAGCACAAAGTTATTTAAGAAAATTTTGAGGGAACACCTCTGTTAATGAAAGATGATTCCGTAGTAGCTGAGTCGATAAATCAGCTGCAGAGGGATCTAGAAATCGCCAGGGAAACTCAAAGGTATGCGGAGTCGCAGCAAGAAGCTGGCTACCGGGTGCTTTCCCGAAGTCATGAGGAGAGGGATAAGCTGAAGGCGGAAGGCGAACAACAGGCCCACGAAATCAAAAACCTAAAGGCTCAACTAGCCCAATCCCAAGAGGAAAACCAGAGACTGAAAGCGGGCATGTTCGGTGAGTGCGACCCAATTGTTTTAGTTCATAAACTGTTCGGGTAGACAAAAATATGAACAACGCCGCGTCTCATTGCAGTTCTACTGACTGGGCGCCCCGACGAGGAGGCCGACTCTTTTGGGCAGGATCTGCTGAAGGAGCTATCCGCCTTGCACGAGCGGGCCCGAAAGGCCATGAAGAGCATGTGCAAAGCTCTGTGGCCCGGCGAGGCGGCTCCGGAAGGGATGGCCGAACTCGCCAGTCAATTCAAAGGAGCTCGGCGCCGCCTGGAGCTATGGAAGATATCATCTTGTCGTGAGGGAGCACGGGAGGCGTGGGCGATGATCAAGACCCGTTTCACCAAGCTGGAGCCGAGGCACTTAGCGAGGGTTGGGCCGGTAGGGTCAGATGGGCAGGAAGTGCCCGTGCATCTGGTATATGACCAGGTCATGCCCGCAGCTCGGTTGTCCCAAGCAGATTGTGCTCTCGATACCATAATAGATGGTCTTGAGCAAGATTAATTGTTCGATTCTATGTATCTATGTACTTGACATCGAATAATCTCCGAACCGTGCAGAAAACGTTTGTGTTAACCGGTCATCGGCTTCCGCCTCCTCGACCAGGGGCCGAGGAGTGTTTCCTACTATGTGATCCGAGGACATCGGAAAAATACTTCGGAGAACCAGGCAATCCGGCCATTTGGTGCAAACAGACAAAAACGTGCTCGGGGAGTTATGTTATATTACTGTATACTGTAAGAAACATCTTCCGACGAAAGTAGGTCCTCGATGGGTCCCTTTCATCGGGTTACCACGTTTAACCGTGGATGATAACCGAATACCCAAGGTAAGCGGGGATGGATACTTCGGGAAAATACCCCGGAAACTTGGTGGTAGTTACCAATTATTTTCACTTCCCTCGTGGCCGACCAATTATGTTCTTAAGAACGCTAGCTTTTGGCTTCACCCGTCTGAGGTACGTACCCGGGAAATCCGGACGTAACAATCACAGAGGTGCTCCCTTTACTCCCTAGCCGAACGATCGGGAACGTAGGGGGTAAACACAGGAGCAAGGCAACCCAGCTTGGCAAAATCTTAAGTCAAATTGATGCATATAGTGGCTTCAAAACGATGCGGGAAGGTTTGCAAACTCAAAAAAAGACGGATGATTGCATAAATAAAATATGACGGGCTCCGTAAAAGAAGCCCCCAGGTAACAGAGTGTGGTACATTCAAAGATGTTTGCCGAAGAAGAACTTAACGTAATTCGGCATTTCCGAACACAACCCGGGAGAGACTATTGACTAGAAAAATAGAAGTCCGAAAAGGATAAACCGAACAAGGTAAGTTCGCGAAGCTAGCCGTAGAAACGTCGCAGCCGAGCTGCATTCCATGGGTTTGGTTCGAGGCGGTCGCCCGTTGGGTCGCGGAGGCGGTACGCTCCGCCTGCGAGCACTTGGTTGGTTATGAAGGGCCCCTCCCATTTGGGCGCCAGCTTATGCTTCTGCTTCTCCGGGAGGCGCAGGACTAGATCGCCGACGTTGTAGGCCTTCGCCCGTACTTCCCTGCTCTGATAACGTCTGGCCTGCTGCTGATAAAAAGCAGAACGAGCCCGAGCTATGTCGCATCGCCCTCCAGGGCATCCAGGTCATCTTGCCGATCCAGCTCGGCCTCCCTTTCTTCATGCATACGCACCCGAGAGGAGTCGTGAATAAGGTCGCAGGGGAGGATGGCTTCTGCCCCATACACCATGAAGAACGGTGTGTAGCCCGTGGATCGATTAGGGGTGGTGCGGAGGCCCCACAGTACGGAGTCAAGCTCCTCGGCCCAATGGCAGTCGGATTCTTTTAAAGATCAGACCAAACGGGGCTTGATGCCGCCCAAGATTAGTCCATTAGCTCTCTCGACTTGACCATTAGACTGTGGGTGATACACCGAGGCATAGTCGAGCTTAATGCCTAAATTAGCGCACCAATCTTTGACTTCCTGGGCGGTAAAATTGGATCCGTTGTCCGTTATTATGCTATGGGGAACACCGTAACGGTGTACGACACCGGATATAAAGTCGATGACCGGCTTAGACTTGGCTGAAGTGACCGGCTTTGCCTCAATCCATTTAGTAAATTTGTCTACCATGACGAGTAGATACTTCTTTTTCTTAGTCCCCCCTTTAAGAGGGCCGACCATGTCCAGCCCCCAAACCGCGAAAGGCCAAGTGATCGGTATCGTCCGAAGGGCCGTGGGAGGCATATGGATCTGATTTGCGAAGAGCTGGCATCCAACACAATGTTGGACCAATGTTTGGGCGTCTGTTCGGGCAGTGGGCCAGAAGAACCCTGCTCGGAAAGCCTTGCTGACCAAGGCCCGAGCTGCCGCGTGGTGACCGCCCATGCCAGCGTGAATCTCGGCCAGGAGCTGCCTTCCCTCCTCTTCGGATATACATCTTTGGAGGACGCCAGTAGTGCTTTTCTTATACAGCTCTCCCTCGTGGACCTTATAGGCTTTGGAGCGTCGAATGATACGCCTTGCCTCGGTCTGGTCGGCCGGTAGTTCTTGGTGGAGGAGGTAGGCGAGGAAGGGCTCGATCCACGGCGCGATTACTGCCATGACCACATGAGCCGAAAATGTCATTTCGATTGCCGAGCCCCCGATGATTCCTTCGTCTGGTTCGATAGGCAGAGGGGCGAGCTCTCCCGATGTATTGGATGCCGAGCCCTGGGCTTCCTCCTGCCACACCACGGACGGTTTGAAGAGTCATTCTAAAAAGGTGTTCTCAGGGACACGGTCGCGCTTGGCGCCCATTCGAGCGAGAATATCGGCAGCTTGATTGATGTCTCTAGGTATATGGTGAAACTCCAGTCCTTCAAAACGGGCGGAGATTTTCAGGACGGCATTGCGGTATGCTGTCATTTTTGGGTCTTTTGCGTCGAATTCGCCGTTGACTTGAGAGATGGCGAGATTAGAATCTCCCCGTACCTCGAGCCGCTGTATGCCCATTGACACCACAATCCGAAGTCCATGTAACAGAGCCTCGTATTCGGCTGCGTTGTTGGAATCGGTGTACATGATCTGGAGTATGTACTGAATATTGTCGCCGGTGGGGGATGTGAGGACCACTCCAGCCCCCAGCCCTGCGAGCATTTTGGAGCCATCGAAGTACATCGTCCAATGTGAGTATGCGCTATACTCCCTAGGGAGTTCGGCTTCCGTCCATTCCGCAACGAAATCAACCAAAACCTGAGATTTAATAGCTCGGCGGGGTCGATATATGATTTCAAAGGGGAGGAGTTCTATAGCCCACTTGGCTATGCGGCCGGTGGCATCGCGATTGTTGATTATGTCATTCAATGGTACTTCGGATGCCACCGTAACCGAGCACTCCTGGAAGTAATGGCGGAGCTTTCGGCATGCCATAAAAACTGCGTAGGCGATCTTCTGGTAATGCGGGTACCTCGTTTTACACGGGGTTAGCACTTCGCATACATAGTACACAGGTTTCTGCACCTGGAGCTTGTGACCCTCTGCCTCTCGTTCGACGACGAGAACCGCACTGACCACCTGATTCGTCGCCGAGATATATAGCAGCATTGGCTCGCTCGGACTGGGTGCTGTCAAGATCGGGTTGCTGTCTAGTAGAGTTTTTATTTCTTCGAGTGCCGCTGCCGCTTCGCTGGTCCATTCGAAGTTCTTCGTCCGTTTGAGCAATTTATATAGCGGCAAGGCCTTTTCGCCGAGGCGTGAGATGAAGCGGCTTAGGGCTGCAACAGTGCCGGCAAGTTTCTGGACGTGTTTGAGCTCAGTGGGGATAGCCAGCTCGGACAGTGCCCGAATTTTCGCTGGGTTGGCCTCTATTCCTCTATGGGAAACGATGAAGCCGAGCAGCTTACCGGCCGGCACTCCGAAGACGCACTTTTCCAGATTAAGCCGTATATCGAAAATCCGAAGACTGTCAAAGGTTTGCCGGAGATTGTCCACCAGCTGGCTGACGTGTTTGGTTTTGATAACCACATCGTCCACATAAGCTTCGACTGTTTTGCCGATTTGCTTTTCCAGACACGTTTGAATCATGCGCTGGTATGTAGCCCCTGCGTTCTTTAATCCGAAGGGCATTGTGTTGAAGCAGAATGGTCCATAAGGAGTGATGAATGCCGTGGCCACCTGGTCGGACTCCTTCATTTTGATTTGATGGTATCCGGAGTAAGCGTCGAGGAAACACAGTGAGTCATGCCCGGCAGTGGCGTCTATGATCTGGTCTATGCGGGGCAAGGGGAAAGGATCCTTGGGGCAGGCCTTGTTCAAATCCTTGAAATCGACACACAAACGCCAGGACTTATCCTTCTTCGGCACCATGACTAGGTTGGCCAACCGCTCAGGATGTTTGATGTCCCGGATGAATCCGGCTTCGAGCAACTTTGCCAATTCCTCGCCCATAGCCTGACGCTTGGGTTCAGAAAACCGACGCAGAGTCTGTTTGACTGGTTTGAACCCCTTAATGATGTTCAAGCTGTGCTCGGCTAATCTACGCGGGATCCCTGGCATGTCTGACGGGTGCCAGGCGAAGATATCCCAGTTTTCACGCAAAAAGTTGCGCAGCTCTTCATCGACCGCGGGGTCCAGCTGAGCTCCAATGGATGCCGTCTTATTGGGATCTGTTGGGTGCACTTGGAATTTGACGATTTCATCCGCTGGTTTGAAGGACGTGGACTTGGGCCTTTTGTCGAGGATTACGTCGTCCTTATCCACCGTTGAGCGGAGCGCGGTCAGTTCTTC
The DNA here is from genome assembly GCA_039707655.1 of Elymus sibiricus. NCBI lineage: Eukaryota > Viridiplantae > Streptophyta > Magnoliopsida > Poales > Poaceae > Elymus > Elymus sibiricus. Next base: position 335,613,640 of record CM077664.1, read on the forward strand.
AGCTGCGAGGGCTTCGGACAACGCTTCGAGGGCAAGGGATGCAGTTTTGTTCTCGGCCCGAAGAGCTCTGTCCGGATCACTTGTTATTGTGATCACGCCGTTTGGCCCTGGCATTTTAAGCTTCATGTACCCGTAATGTGGTACAACATGGAATCGTGCGAAGGTATCGCGCCCTAGTAAGGCATGATAGCCGCTGCGGAAGGGCACGATGTGGAAAAGCAGTTCTTCGGATCGGTAGTTCTCGGGAGTTCCGAAGACCACATCAAGAGTCACGCGGCCACTAGAACGTGCCTCCTTTCCGGGGATGATCCCTCGAAAGGTAGTGTGACTTTGCTCGATGCGGGATCTGTCAAACTGCATTTTGTCCAGGGTGTCCTCGTAAATGAGGTTTAGCCCGCTACCGCCGTCCATTAACACCTTTTGGAGTCGGAACCCATCCACCATGGGATCAAGGACAAGGGCGGGAGCGGCTCGAGTAGGGCAGGACCTCGGCTGGTCTTGTTCACTAAAAGTGATGGGTGTGTCTGTCCATGAGTCTGTCTCTGCCACGTGGTGAATTTGAGCGAGCTCTCGAAGGGCTCTCTTCCTCTGATTCTTCGAAGAGTAAGTCTCGTAGATTGTTAAGATTTCGGCGTCGTCATCAAGGGGCATTACTGAACTTTTATTTGAGTACGAGCCTCCGAGGATGACCTCGCCGCTCTTGGCGACTTGCCTGACCACTCAGCAAGCTCGAAGGCTGTGGGTTGGGTTTGTGGAGTGTATGGGGCATGGTTTATCCAGTATTCCGTCAAGGACCGTTCTGGATCTTGTCAGGGGTTTCCTCTTTTTCTCGGATGGCTCGTATTGGCGTGTCCGGCGAGGGAGTGCGCGTTTCGCCCAAGCTTGGTTTAGTTCCTCTGTGCGGATTGACTCTGTTTGCTCGAGCTGAGCCTGCCAAGCGTACTCCATGGCGCAATATTTGGACCCCAGATCCGATAAATCAGAGAAATTTGGATGTGGCGGCGGGCGAGGGCGTTTAAGACGCCCTCGTCTCTGCAGTTCTGTCGGAAGATCTCTAGATTGTCCTTGTCACAGCCGTCTGACATTTTATTTTTGACGATAAGGAATCTGGCCCAGAAGTGTCGGACTGTCTCTCCGGGCTGCTGCTTAACGTACATCAGGTCCCATATGTCGGGCCGTCCTGAGTTATCTGGACAATACTCAATGTGGGGGGTGGGTGGGATAAAAAACTTGATCCCAGCGGAGTGTGAGTCCGGAGTTTTGGGGGCCGCATCCTGGATTGTCATGGAATCTGGTGCGCCGAGCTCTGGATAATTGACCGGGCGCGGGGGCGCGGATCCGGACTTGCATGTTGAACCAGACTTCGGCTCTAAACCCTCTCCGGAGCGGAATTCGGCTGCCGAGCTAGAAGGCGAAGCCTGCTGGTCGGAAACTTGCACCTCATGCATTTTTGGTTCTGAGGTAACGGGTGAGCCCTTTGAGGGGCCTTCGACAGTGGCGACCAAGTGAGTAGTGGTGGGGACGTAAATTTCCCTGTCGTCGGTTTTAAGCCCGATCTGATCGTACACCGAGGACTGGCCGTCGGCGATTCCCAGAGCCTGGATCCGATCTAGTATCCCGTTTAATGACGAGAGATCTGTTGGTTCCAGGTTCGGGTAATTTGCGGGGTCAACCCGCAGTATGGCCGTGACGGGGGTGTCAGAATTCGCCCCGAAGTTATGTTCGTCTGAGGCTGATATTCGGCAACCGAGCGCGGAGATTAGATCCGGGCTCAAGGTTGGATCCGCAGCGGCGGCCGTCTCGGCAGTGGGGTTGGCCGTACTCGAAGTCGGTGCTTCAGGATTCGTGGGTTCGTCAGGCGAAGCTGAGGACCCCGTGAGGATAAGATCTCCCCGGGAGTCGGCGACGAATTCTAAGTTTCCGAACCTGATCTCCTGGTCGGGGGTGAAGCTGTCGACCCGGCCAAGGTAACCGGCCGGATCGGCGTGTAGCACGGTGCTTCCGAACGCGAAGAGCTGGCCGGGAACGAAAGTGTCCCTGCGCCTAGCGCTGTTGCTGATGATTTGGCGAGCCATTGATCCTTGACGACCCACGGCGGAGCTCTCAATGAAAGCACCAATGTCGGTACCAAAACCGGCAGATCTCGGGTAGGGGATCCGAACTATGGGTCAAGGAGTCGATGGTAACAGGGAACGTAGAGACAGCGATTTACCCAGGTTCGGGCCCTCCTGAGGAGGTAATACCCTACGTCCTGCTTGATTGTATTGATGTGATTGTATGAAGGTTACAGAGTTGATCTACCTCGAGATCGACTGGGCTAAACCCTAGGTAATGGATATCATCCTCTACGGACTAAACCCTCCGGTTTATATAGACACCAGAGGGTCCTAGGGTTACACGTAGTCGGTTACATCAGGGGATAAACATGCCAGCCACGCCAACTATTCCTTGGAGGAGACGCCAAGTCTTCGAAGGTTTCCTTCTGACACACGGGGTCGCCCATAATCCGGCCTTCTATCGACGAGTAGAGAGCGGCCCATCAGTCCGGCCCATGTAAGATAAGCCAGCGGCCCGAGTACCCACTAGTCCGGGACACCCTCAGCCGGCCCAAACAGAGGATCGGGCTCTCGAGGGGGTACCAAATAGGAGAAGCCCTAATAATTCGGGATCATGAACCAAAAAGTGCGCCGGTGTCGTAGCGTGCGCCGCAGCGTAGATCAGTGCGGAACACCCACCGGCGGCAGCTTAGCCGGGACGAGACCCGCCGGGCGCCGGGCAGCCCCTGCTCTGCCACAAACACCAAACCACCCACGTGCAATGGGGATCTTGCTAGCTGTTGGTTGTTTAACGAACTGCTGCCTTGATGCTCACTGCGCTGAACCAACCGCTCGATAAATAAACCTTTGCTGTTCTTGTCTGGCCCATATTTGACCGGTGTGGAGCATCTACCACCGTCCCGGGCCCTGTCTGGTCTTTGTCGTAGTGTAACAAACTTGTGCCGAACTGGAGGCCTAAATTTCCAAAAGGGGACAGTGTGTGCATAGCAGAATGCTGTCCCTGTTGCTTGGACTTGGGTGGCACATTCACATTCAGATAATCAATCGATCAGGTCCGAACCAGCACCAAAAGTAGGTCCATATATCACCGACAGTTTTCTTGTCAACAAAACATCGTCCCTCCAGCTAAAACTAATCCACAGCTAAAACCAATCATACGGCACGTTCGTCGTAACACTGGGATATTTCATATAGAAAATAACAGCTAAAACAAATGCGGATGCGGATCAAACACGGCGAGGATTTCCCTGCACTGCTGCACACACCGGTTCCACTGCACCGTCCAATAGCACTGGTTATCTGCAGCCTCATCGCATCAGAAGTCAGAAATGGATCAACGCATAATCCAAAACGATCGGCGAGCACGGCGAAATGGACACACGCACGCACGAGCCGAAGCCGACAACCAGCGACGAACGGATCAAATCTGATCGGCATTTTCCACATTTCATGGCCTACTCCTTTGCTCCTGTACAACTTGAAGTCCCGCTCTCTTCATTATCGCTGCTTATTCTCGGCACTACTCGTCTACCCCGATCATCACAAGATCATCGCTTTCTTCCTCGCCGGAACTTATACAACAAATAATGCGGTAAAAGACCAATGCACCTTAGAAAAACTCAGAAGGCGTAGGTTCCAGTGTTTCCCAATCGGACCACCAACTCGACCGGTTTTTAAAACTATGGTTAACAGTGAGATATATGGACTAATAATACATAAATATGATACAATCAAAGGATTAAAATAAATAATAGCCAAAGGATAATTCTCTCTCTCTCTCGTTCGTGCAATTACCAATTTTGCCGAGGGAAAAGCCATTACCGCCGAGCTAGAGGGTGCCGAGGCTCGGAGTGCTGGTAGTACCGGCCAACTGTTGGTGCTTTAGGCCGTCGGTTGCTACTATGCGGAGAGTCATGTTGGGAAAACAAGTTATATAATCAACATCATTGACCACCTTTATTATTTCTGTACTTATATCATCACACATCATATATCACTATCGTTTTCTTCTTATTTGTACGAGGTGGTTTCCTTTACCTATCATCATGCATTTAGGCCCTGTTCGGTTCACGGGATATTTACAGGAATCTCATAGGAAAGTTGTTCCTCTGGAAAGTTTCCATTTGCTGGTGTTCGGGACGAAGGAAAGGTGAACAGTGTTTTGGTGAAAAACTTCCTCTGCCATGCAGATTTTGGCTGATTCCACAGGATTGAAAAAATCTGCTAGGAGCCAATGTTTTGGCGGATGCCCGAGGCAAAGCCGCTCCCTGCTACGTGTGAACATGAATAAAATATTCGGCCAGAGAAGATGACTGAAGTGTAGACAAAAGCAAATCACAACTTAGCCAAATAAAAAACTGATATTCTCCTGTACGTTTTCCCATCGATGCGAACGCTCCTTCATTCAGTTTCCTCTTTGGTTTCCTGTGTTGTCTCATTCCTATGTTTTACAATGACATTCATTTCTTATTCCCATATTTCTCTCTATTCCTATGCTTTGTACACCTTTGTTCCGAACAGGCCTTTATTATGTATTATTTCCTTCCTAGTTTGGACGGGGTGGAGGGGTACCAACCATAAGGACTACCATATACTACCCTTTATATCTTTACCTAATCTTTACCTAATAATAAAGCACGGAGTGTTTCTGTCGGCTCACCGTCGTCGCCCCTTTTTGCGAAAAAGTCCTTATATTTTTTGTTTATTGAACCCGTAGTACACGTTTAAGTCGCGGCCGAACCGTTATTTTGCATTTTCTCAGAAAACCCCCTGACATTTCAGGTAATCAACCCGTCGTCCATATTTAAGTCAGCCGAATCGTTTTTTTTGTTTTAACAGAAAACCCCCTGACTTTTCGGTTAATCAATCCGCTGTTTATCTAAAACAAAATTATCCATATCTTTTAAACCGTAACTCCGATTTTAACATGTTATATATGAAATTTGATTAGAAAAATGTGTAGAATCTAAATATGATGTTATTTTTAACTGTTAAATATTTTTAAAATATTATTTTTGGTGCACACTTAATCTATAGTGCACGGTCCATTGTTCTTTCGTACCGGCGGTGATCCGAATTGCAAATAAACACCCATTAAAACCAGATTGAGAGAAAAGAAAACATCGATAACCACGCATGCACAACTCTGAAAAACCTCGCGGGGAAAAACAACATATTTCTCTTCTTATTCGAAGCGAGTGTGCGTGCGCGCGCGAGAGATAGAGATGCCTTAGGACTGACCACATTCAAACGCGTTTTCGTTATGTGAGCACTGAGGCCACTGTCGGCAACACAAATGTGATGCCATGTGAAAATAAAGGACGTGGACCTATTAGGGTCTTGAGTCATAGTTATTCGGTTAAGAGCGTGTGTTATTTTCTCTCCCGTTGCAACGCACGGGCTCTTTTGCTAGTCTTTCCCTAATAATAAAGCACGGATTGACTCCGTGGGTTCACCGTCACAATACGCTTCTTTCCGTGAGTTTACGCCTTCAGTTTGAATTTAAAACATATACGTGAGGTGGTACTAATTCGGGGAACCACGTTGTGTAAATAATAATAATAATCTTTCCCTAATAATAAAGCACGAATTGACTCCGTGGGTTCACCGTCACGGCATTTTTGCAAATAAAACCCTCTGTTTTTAATCAGTTCACCCATATTTTCTTTTTCTATCCGATGTGGTACTAATTCTTAGTCCGTCCGCCCGGTACATCTGATCCGTCACCTATCTTTGTGCGTGGGTTGCAGTTTACGATTTAAGTGCATGGGCCAAGCTGGGCCAGCTGCGCCCCTTTCCTTCTTTTTGTTGATTCGGGAGAAAAAAATAGCTGCGGCTTGTGCGACCATACTGCGTAATTAAATAGTCCCACATCGTCCCTTTGCAATAAAAACGATCAACTTATATACAGCCGAGTTATACCAGAAAACAAGCAGCCTCAAAAATAAACAAACGAGGGTGAGATGTGCGTCTCGACGGTGTGCGGCTGTGAAAAAAGAAGAAAGAAAGAAGGCTCGTGGGGACATTGGCTTGCGTTGTCTGTTGACTCTAATTAAACGAGTTCGTGGGATGTGCTGGCTGAATCGGCGCCGCCGGGGAAGTGAAGAGGAGGAGTTCGTGGGATGTGCTGGCTGAATCGGCGCCGCCGGGGAAGTGAAGAGGAGGAGTTCGTGGGATGTGCTGGCTGAATCGGCGCCACCGGGGAAGTGAAGAGGAGGAGCGGGAACGTGTGCACTTTCTCAATCGGGAGGAGGAGCAGGAACAACTTGGCTTCCCACGGATGGAGTAAAAGCGGAGCAGGAACAATCTGGCTTCCCACGGATGGGGCAAAAGCGGCGGTGAACTGACCGCCGGCACATCCGAAGCGGGGGCCGCTCCCCGAACATCGACGGGAGACCCACGGCGCCTGCGCGCGGTTGCTGCGGGGTCTGCTCGACCTCCGACCGACCGCATGAACGCGGCGTTGGACCCAGCTCCTCCACCACAGGGTAGGCCGAGCACCCAGCTCCTCCAGCTCGCCACACTCGACGGCGCCCAGCGGCCAGATAGCGTGCGAGCCATGCGGCCAGCACTCTCCCCTATCCTACGCTTCCTCTCTCTCTCAGCTTTGACGAACAAGGAGCAGATAGTAGAGCGCTCTCTGCCTGGAAGAGATAAGGTTGATAGTGGATCCATGTGAATTATTTTAGCTGGTCAGCTGCCGTCTAAGTGTATCCATGTAAAGAGATAAAGTTGTCTCTCTAGAAGAGATAAGGTCAGGATGGGTCCACGTGCTTGAGCTAAAAACAGGATAGTTCACCAATGGAAATCAAATATTTGTACTTTATTATTTTATACTATAGTTAAATAAAAATGTCTCAAATTAGTATACCCTCCTATCAATATTATTTGTCTTAGATTTGTTTAGATACAGATGTCAGTTTTAGATAAGGATACCAAACGGTTTTAGATACATCCATCCGTATCTAGACAAATCTAATACAACTAATATGATATCTAAAATCGTTTGGTTTTAGATATATCCGTATCTAGACAAATCTAAGACAAATAATATGGATAGGAGGGAGTATCTTTACTTTTAGGAACGCGGATGGGACAAATAAAATGCATACTATAGGAAAAGTATACCCTTAGGGCTAAAAGGATGGACTGATAACCAACTCATGTCCCATATACTATATACGGTCCAAAATACAAATGCAATGTCTGTATAAATGCATCTGTCACTCATCCTAATATACTCGCACATTTAGAATAAGTGCATATATGATCTGCCATCTTCTATGTGCTTACGAATTATGACACATATTTTTTGGTTTTTATCAGCTTATATTTATATAGGTTCATGAAAGGGGAGTAAATTTTTCCATGATGCTACTCTAACTTTTTGCTGCATTTATACAAGATGTGCTTGGTGGACCATTAAGATGACAATAATTTTTGCCACACCTTCCCTCTACTTGGTGGTCGTGCTAGAAGGAGGAATATGTATGTGTTGGCTACGGCGGGAGCAGCAGATGAGCGGGCGTTACGCCATCATCCTGTGGAGGACATGTACAAGATGTGTGTAGTGCGCAATATGCGACCACGTCTTTACTGGCGATCCAGTTGTCGCTTGTCACTGAAGCGTTCCTCTCCTGGGCACCGCCAGATAGAAGCTCGCGTCGCTGAGGAGTGAAGGTCTTGAGACATTATTATCAGGGCTAGAGTGTGTGATATTCTCCCGTTGCAACGCACGGGCCTTTTTCCTAGTCTTTACCTAATAATAAAGCACGGAGTGTTTCTGTCGGCTCACCGTCGTCGCCCCTTTTTGCGAAAAAGTCTTTATGTTTTTTGTTTATTGAACCCGCAGTACACGTTTAAGTCGCGGCCGAACCGTTATTTTGCATTTTCTCAGAAAATCCCCTGACATTTCAGGTAATCAACCCGCCGTCCATATTTAAGTCAGCCGAATCGGTTTTTTTGTTTTAACAGAAAACCCCCTGACTTTTCGGTTAATCAATCCGCAGTTTATCTAAAACAAAATTATCCATATCTTTTAAACCGTAACTCCGATTTTAACATGTTATATATGAAATTTGATTAGAAAAATGTGTAGAAATCTAAATATGATGTTATTTTTAACTGTTAAATATTTTTAAAATATTATTTTTGGTGCACACTTAATCTATAGTGCACGGTCCATTGTTCTTTCGTACCGACGGTGATCTGAATTGCAAATAAACACCCATTAAAACCAGATTGAGAGGAAAGAAAACATCGATAACCACGCATGCACAACTCTGAAAAACCTCGCGGGGAAAAACAACATATTTCTCTTCTTATTCCAAGCGAGTGTGCGTGCGCGCGCGCGAGATAGAGATGCCTTAGGACTGACCACATTCAAACGCGTTTTCGTTATGTGAGCACTGAGGCCACTGTCGGCAACACAAATGTGATGCCATGTGAAAATAAAGGACGTGGACCTATTAGGGTCTTGAGTCATGGTTATTCGGTTAAGAGCGTGTGTTATTTTCTCTCCCGTTGCAACGCACGGGCTCTTTTGCTAGTATATATATATATATATATATATATATATATATATATATATATATATATATATATATATATATATATAATAAAGCGTTGATTGCTTCTTCCTCCTTGATTTTGGTACAATTATTTCGTCCGTCCGTCGTTAGTATCTCACACGTTTGGTCTCCCGTCAAGGCCAACCGAACAAACCTGCTCATGGGCTGTGGCCCGCCTATCCCCTTTGAGGTAAAAAATGAATGTGGCCCGCCTATCCCCTTTGAGGTAAAAAATACTTGCTGGTGAGAGGAGTCGAACTTAAAAACCAATCACCCGACACATAACGGCGCGACCAGACGAGATAGCTTTCGTTCCTTGTAGGAACTTAGATAGATTCTAATATTAAATAGTCCCACCTCGCTCTCCTACATCCAGGCTACCCAATTTATATATGTCTTTGAGGTTCTGGGTATCAGGGAGCAAAGATCATCACAGAAAATCAGGAAGGAAAGAGAAGCTAATTAACTGGAAAGCAAGGTGAACCTTCTATATATTTGGTATTTGGTGGGTTACCAAACGGCACAAGGTGACAGAAAAAAGAAAAAAGAAAGGGAGACAAAGAAGAATAAGGAAGAAAATTGGAATCCTAAGTTATAAGAGGACACGAGGTGACAGATAAGGAAGGAAAAAGGTGACAAAGAACATGAATATACGGAAGAAAATTGGAATCCTGAGACATAAAAGGACACGAGATGAAACGAATTTCACCCGCAAAAAAAAAAACGAATTTGCATCCTGCATAATTTCAGGATGAGAGACATTCACGTTCCTTTGTACAAGAGGACTAGAATAAATCAAACTCCACGTTGCTGGGTTGAAAGTCTAACAAAAAAATGTCATGGGAGTTTCATGCGGCAATGCTGATCATTATTTTATGTATTCTTCTGGATTGTTCTAACCTACACCAACTAGAATATTCAATTGCTGTATTCAAATTGTTCTAACCTATTACTTCAGATGAGGCTTTAAGTTCGGAGGAGGGTTTTCTTTCTGCGGGTGAAGTTTGGAGGAAGATCACAATGTGTATTCATTCTTGGTTCTGGATATCCAGGTAGCTATACAGCTATACCATATTGTTATTATGTATTACCGGATCTTTCTAACTAAATTGTTTCATGTAGCATCATTACATATATATTGATTTTTAATTTTCTGCATTTATCTAAAGAGAGATGAGTGTCGAGGTAGTTTTGTTTTATAGAAAAGAATCATCCTATATGTAGGTTAATCTGATGTCTGCATGCACATTGCACAAATTTTCCGCCAATTTTCCCAAATAATACAATGCACAAATTCAAAAGAGAATTTCATGTTGATTGTGCAATTGGAGAAAGGGTTAGTGAAGGAGAAATAATGCGCACGGTAGAAGAAAGGGAGGGAGCAGAAGGAATACGTAATAAAATAACTGATGCACACATACTTTGAACTGTATAGGTGGGTGGAAGAGGTGGAGAAAGAAAAAGAAAAAGAAAAAAGAAATTTATAATGGTAAAAGAAGTCAGACAATATTGCTTGGTGTGCATGGAGATCTTTATTAATAGTATGTTGTGTATACGTCCGTTGCAAAGCACTGTATCCCGATGATGCAACAAAATGTGGTAATGACCATTGAAAATTATGAAAAAAAAATCTCCCGTTGCAACGCACGGGCCCTTTTGCTAGTAAGTATAAGGATACTCCTTCCAGTCTATAAATAAGTGACATCTAGGATATTGTCATGGTCTTTTAGATGGGACTTGACCGCTATTTTTAATTATGCACACAACCCAATCTTTATCTTTACCTAATCTTTACTCTTTATCTTTACCTAATAATAATAAAGAGGCTATTGCTTCTTACCACCGTAATTTCGTCCGTTTTTCGTCCGTCCACCTCGCCCATATTATATTTTTTTCTATCTGAGGTGGTACTAATCTATATACCGCAAAAAATAAACGCCGGCGCGTGGGATCGAACCCCTAACCTCACATACAGTTTGGAAGGCAAAGTCCAACTTAGTTAGCACGAGTTTGTGTGCAGAATATATGATTCGCTTCCCTTTAGTCCCACCTCGCTGTCTTGCACCCTTTTGCACCAATTTATATACATCTAGGATCTGAAATCAGTAAACCTCCTAAAGAATTAATAGAGAGAGGATAAAGAGTGGGTTCCGTTTGAGCACAAATATTAAGAGGGAAGGAATTAACTTCGTTCTCCTATGGGAGACAGGAGGAAAAAGGGAGCACATGTGCAGATACAAGGCCATGTACATGAATAGACGGGGCTGACGGCTGCTGAGCACACAGACGGACAACAATGGAGGAGGAGCGCGGATACAAGAGTCCACCGAACGGGGACGGGTGACGGCTGCTGAAAACACGGACGAACAACGGCGGAGAAGGAACATGGATACGAGTACACGAGTCCACCGAACGGGGACGGCTGACGGCTGTTGAGCACACGGATGAACAACGACGGAGAAGGAACACGGATACGAGTACACGAGTCCACCGAACGGGGACGGCTGACGGCTGTTGAGCACACGGATGAACAACGGTGGAGAAGGAACACGGATACGAGCACACGGGTGAACAACGGCGGAGAAGGAACACGGATACGAGCAGACGTCTGATGGCTGCTGAGCACACGGAGGAACAACTCTGGAGTAGGATCTGAACAATTCAATATCCAAATAAAACTTTTTACGTACACATAGTTTTTCCCTTTGAAAATACAAAGTCATTTTCTAAATTTCTGGAAATTTTACTGTTCATAAAATAAAAAAGGTGCGGAGACATTTTTTTTCCTCCCGTTGCAACGCAAGCAGCCTATAAAATAATGAGTGGATCGGTCTCTCCATAGGAATAAAATTGTGGAATTAACTGGGAGAGAAAGACCGGATTAGACTATCTCATGTTGCAGCAATCCATGCCCCTGTATGTTGAAGAGAGAGAGAAGGAGCCGATCCGCTCATGCACACCAATTAAGCCGGTCTATAAGGAGAGTGTAATGAGCTAATTAATAGGGTAAGGAGAGATTGTTGGGAGAGAGGACAGTCAATCTGCTCATGCACGCCAATTAAACGGTATATAAGGAGAGTTTAATGAGATTGATGAGACAGAGAAGAGCCGATCTGAAATATGCTGTACGGGCCACGTTTGGAAACATTGGTTTGGAAAGCCTGTACGTGCCGCGTTATGTCGGTGATCCAGTGCCAGGTATGGAAAGTCTCAAGAAAAAAGAAATAATTGAATCTCAACTTTAATCTGCAAGTGCCGGCTGGGTTGGGATTTGTATTCTTCACGGACACGTGAAAGTCGGAAAAAACAAATCATCCATAGCTCAACTAGGATTAGGACTAGACAATATTGGACTTATATATGCACAGGTTAGCACATATGCTTGGACGATTTATACACAAAAGCAAAATACAAAACAAATTTTCCTAGATGTTATGCTCAAAGATTCTGATCTCAATGAAGTTGTAGTTATGGACCAGGAAGAAAATATCATGGTTAACGTCCCTGAAGGTGGACATGTTGAAGGTGGTATGAAGGAATAACTGTATCTAGGTAAATTTACTTCAACAAAAGTGTTGCGTGTAGCAAAATTTTATTGTCTCGTGTCAGTGTGATATGCTTCGTTAGTATGCATCTATGGTCCGATCTTCAACGCCATACTGAAGTCGGACAAAAATATTTCGACTATATCAGTGCTCTTACTTCAATATCATTTATTTTATTTTCTAAATTGCATCCAGGAAAATCATGACACTCTGTCAACACATCCACCGGCATTGGTTGACTTATTCATGCTTATTTCAAACTTTGTTTTGGATAGCACACTACAAAAGAATATTATTTGAGAAAAAAAAGAAAGAATATAAAAAGTTGGCTAATATCAACTTTAAACATGCAGGTAAAATGGCTACACACTTTAAAAAGGAACCGCGTGGAGCTGAAGCACAATATTACTGTAGAAACAACACACACACACACACACATATATATATATATACTAATGCTGATGTCCAATGTAATTAAATTAACTTATAAGTAGATACATATGTTCTATTTACGTTGCAAAATCTAATCAGTTTCTTCTTTTAAATGAAAATAGTTGATTCATACAATATAGAAAATTCTCATGCAGCCAAGCGATCTGGGTCTCTATCTCCAGTCCTGGATGCCAAGAAACAAAGAAATAAAAGAGATAGAGAGTGGTATGCACAGATGAACTATGAAAAAAAAACAGGAGAAACTGAAAAAGCGACGTCAAGCCTATCAGCAAAAGAAAACAATTAAAGATTCAACTCAGCAGCCACAAAAATGCACACAAGGAAGGAAGAAATATGCAAATATGGAGCTAGCACAAAAGAAAAAAAATGCGCAAGAGAAAGGCAGAAATATGCAAATATGCAGCCAGAGCAAAAGAAAGCTAGAATACGGCAAATTGCAGCTAATCGTGAATTGAAGCGCAACACACCATGCAAAGAATCAATTGTGATGGAGAACCCAACATATATCGCAACAGAAGAGGAAGTTAGTACATCTATACGACGAAGACTTCACGGTTAGGATACACACTACAGAAGCATATATGCACGTACGGTCAACGAAGTATACAACATTTTTATTATCTTATGTAATCACTCTTATGTGTTTCTTCTCACTCATTTCCTTCTTTAAACTATTGAGATAAGTGTGTATGCTTAAAAACAATTTCCCGTTGCAACGCACAGGCATGTTTCCTATAATAATAAAGCACGTGTTGCTTCTCGTCGCACATTGTTGGCGTTTTTGCAAAAAAGTCCCTCCGTTTCTAAGAATTCAACCCGCAGTCCTATTTAAAGTGTGTTCCTGAGATAACGTTTCGTTTTTGCAAAAAAAAAACACTGCATTAGTTACAATTCTCTCCGCGATCCTTAATCCTTATTTATCTGGTTCACCACCGATGCGTCACGGCGGGCGTCCGCGCCGCCCGAGCCTGGGGCGAGGCGTCGCGGCCGTCATTGGAGAGCGCGGCGGACAGGAAGTCGCCGAAGGTGGCCTTGGCCGGCACAGGAGCGAGCTCGCTGGCGCGCTTGCGGCAGGCGAGCCTGGCCCACAAGTCCTCCCGCTGCTTGGCGAGGCCCTTGGCCTTCCTGCGCGCCTTGTCGGCCTCGGCGCTGGCCTTGGCGGGCCGTGGTGTCGCCGGCGTGCTCTCTTGAGGCGAGGCGTCACGGCGCGCCGGCGGCACACGAGGGCGGTGCAACGAAGGAAACAAAAAGAGGGACAATAGAGAGCAGAGAGGGGTCTTGGAATCTCGCTGGCCCACACTCACCAAAGACCTGCAGAACCTCCACTCGAGCAGGGCAGAGAGATGGCCGACGACGGCTTCGCGGCCGAGCTGGGCCGAGGCAGCTGCGTGGCCCACGCAGCGGACGAACGGGCGCTCCTCTCCGTCGTCCTCCTCCCGACGGCAGGCGAGGCAGGAAGGCGGCGGATTCGGATATCACGGCGCAACCTCCCTACTACTCCAGCTCGCGCGTGGCGGTGTGCGTCGCGGCCGGAGATGGAGACCCGGCTACTGGCCGGGAGGGAAGGCGCATCAGTCAGAGAGCGTGGCCGACGAGCTGCAGCTGGAGGCGCTCGGCTTGGAGGCGAGTCTCGGCCACAGGTTGGAGAGGAGCGGCCTGGAGCGGCTTATCCCCTCGCGTGCGTGTGGCCTGGGGCTTATCCCCTCGCGCGCGGTGGCTGGGGTTGGCGTCAGGATGCCTGGCAGCCAGGCTGAGCCTTGGCTGTTGGGCCGGCTGGGCTGGGGTTTCATCTTATTTTGATCTGGATGCAGCTGAGACCAGCGGCGGGCAAAGCCAGGCGTCGATCAGCTAGCAGAAATTCTGACTGATCAGCCACCAGCACTACTATACGTCTCCACCTCACATTTTTTCACTGCACCACCATTGAAATCTCTGTGAATCTTGTCATTCGGTGTATGTGTGTGCGGTTTTTTTTTGGAGTGAACTAACCAGCTAACCACACTGCTTGGTAATATAAAAGAAAAAAAGAGTTGTGCTAGCACATGCATTCACATCATCATTGCTCAATCCATACAAACTTAATCTGTTATCGGGCAATAAAATTAAAAACAAACTCTAAAACAGTAGATTAAATAAAAACAAAATTATAATGAAGTCTAAAAGAACCCAAGCCCTTCCGCAGCCCATGACGACATGACGCCAACTAAACCCCATCACCGCAATGGCAAGCGCAAGGCGGCATGAGTCGTCGTTCACGCCGTTCAAGCGACACACCAAAGAGCGCAATGGATGCTTCTCCCGTGGCGGCCAGTCACGACAGATCGGGTAAGGTCGAGGGAGACGCGGTTGCTCGATGGGACGTAGACGCCGACCGAGGAAATGCCTTCGATGGATGAGATGTTTGAGGCCATTTAATCCGCGGCCTCAACATCCATGTGGTCCCTACCTTTGATGGTGAGCCATCTACCTTGATTCACATAAATTTATCACATGCACCATCAGCTTAGGTGGGAAGAAGGGTAAGCAGCAAGGACAGTCTTGAGCAATGCTTATTGGGGCTCATGATAAATTTTCTTCTCCCGTTCCAACGCACGGGCATGTTTGCTAGTATAATAATAATAATAATAATAATAATAATAATAATAATAATAATAATAATATAATTATAATTATAATTATAATTAATATTAATAATTAATAATTAATAATTAATAATTAATAATTAATAATTAATTTTTAATAATAAAGGGGTGATCGCTTCTTACTCCCTAATTTTCGTCCGTAACTTTCGTCCGTCCGTCATTAGATTTTTTGTTTCCTCCGAACGTAAACTTCGTTACACGCCCAGCGCTTACCCACAGTGGGCTTCTCGGCCCAACGACACGCATGCTCCCCGAAAAAAATTGTTGGCTCTGTGGCCCAAGAAAGCCGGCCCACATAAGGCAAGGCAAAAGTATTTGCTCTTCTAGGGAATTGAACTTGCGACCTCCCTGTCGCAGACGCATCGTTGCAACCAACTGAGCTATCCCAGTGTTTTATTTAGGAAAAATTGTTTGGTCTATTACATAGTCCCACCTCGCCTTCTTACATTCAATCCTCTCAATTTATATACGCCTTTGAGCTTCGATGTATCAAGGAGCTATCTCGGGAATAAATAAACGAAGGAAGGAAAGAGGACGACATGCCTAGAAAGAAAGGAAGGAAATAAGAGGACGACATGCATAGAAAGAAAGGAAGGAAGGAAATAAGATGCCGACGTGAGAGAAATAAGGAAAGAAAGGAATTGAGTTCTTGTGACAGAAAGTAAGAAAGGAAACCAGTCCAAATTAAGGAAGGAGCAGTAACCGACATGCATAGAAAGCAAGGAAGGAAATAAAGATGATTTCAACCGACGTGCAGAGAAACAAGGAAGGAGAGCAGCCTTCTTAATCCTCAATTTGACAGAGAATGAGGCATGTTGTGATTGGTGGTTACCTCTAAAATGGGATAATGGGTTGTGCATAATGCGTGGGATTATGGGCCTACATATAACATAACAGTCCAGAGGAATTGCTTTATGCCGTGAATATCAGTTTTTTTTTCAGTATGGCTACAAACACCCCTGACAATAGCTGGATTGGTGAAAAAGATTGGTGGTCTGTGTTTCACTTTTGGACATCCATGTGAGCATTTTGATTCTGCTTTTGCTTATCAGCTGAGCTCACAACGCATGGTTTGGTGTTTGCATGATTATTCATGTTGCGGCCATGTGATGCATTATGATCAAATAGCTAACAGAAAGTTAAATAATCAGAGGTGGACTCTGCTATGATTTTTTAAGCTCTCACTGTATATGTGATAAAATCCGTACTGCATTCAGTATGATGACCCTGACTCATATTCATATTTCTAATTTCATGGCTAAAATGGAGTTTTTGTGTTAACCATGTAGTTCTTTCTAATGAATACTTATATATATATTTTTCTTCTTTCCACCACCACTCTGAATATATTGATGTACTGAATAATATGTGTTTCAATCCCAAACTTTCTATCTCAGTGTTAACAGCTAATCAAAGTTTTGCTAGCTTAAAAATATTTCTTAATATAACCAAAATTTAGCTAGCATAGGCCACTCCACATAATTTGGCTTGTTCATTGCAACATTTTAATAGGTAGATATTTATCAGCTTAAATGTATTCTGTTTTTTAGAAGGAGAGTGCGGGAAAAAATCTGTTGCAACTAGAGGGGCTTGCGAAAGCAGCTTGCGACGGTGTGATACCAAGCTCATCGCGTTGAAATTTATCACGTTTGTCGTGAATAGGTGGACAATATGACCATGGTGGCGAAGAGAGTAGTAACACGGGTGGGTCGCTTGGAGCATGCGAGGATTTGCTTCCCCTGTCGCAACGCATGGGCATATGCTTCTGGCAGTACGTCGTTACTATAATCACTATAGCTAAAAACGTTTCTGCCCGTAGCGTACGTTGTTTAATAATTTTCCTTAAAAAAAGTTTTGTTCTGCTTCCTGTACGTCGCACTAAAGCGCACGACCCCAATCCCAATCCCAAAGAAGCTGGCCCACGCAGTCCGCGTCCCGCGGCGACCCCAGCCCAACAAGCCGGCCCACAAAAGGGGGTAAAAATATTCGTTGGTGCGGGGATTTGAACTCAGAACCCCCCATCATCTAACTTTTGTCCTACCCCTCAAAAGAAATCTAACTTTTGTCCTACAAACTAAGCTAGCTAAGTCTTTTTGTGTAGAAGTAAAGGTTGTTTCAACTATTAATAGTCCCACCTCGCCGAGAACGGCATTTTGGAGCTCGGCCTCCATGGAGGCCGCTTTTTTTGAAAAATTCAAAATTCATACTTTTTTGTTTCAAAAAATTCTAAAAAAATGTGTACAAGTACACAAGGATGTGATGTGTATGCGTGTAAAATTTCAGAATGAAATACCTTGAGATGTGATATGTGCAAAAAGAACAAATTCATGGACTTTTGGGATGAATAGTATCATGTGTTAAAAAGCCACAAATTTGTCTTTTTTTGCATAGCCTTCATTTCAATGTATTTCGTCCTAAAAATTTACACACATGTGTGTTATGCCTCCATATATGCCTGTATTTTTTTTCAGAATTTTTTGAAATGTAAAAATATGAATTTTGTTGAATTTTGAATTTTTCAAAAACCGGCCTCCATGGAGGCCGAGCTCCAAAAGCAATTTTCGCACCTCGCCCACTTACTTTCAATCCTTCTAATTTATATAGGTCTTTGGGTTTTCTGGGTATAAGGAGCCATCTCAAAAATCAATAAGTGAAGTGTGAAAACTAAGTTCCAGCTGTCTAGAGAGGATTTCAACCGAACGATTGCAATGTGCAATCGACATGCAGCGAGAGAAATAAGGAAGGACATGATTTGAGAAGGAATTGAGACCTATAATAAGGAAAAGCAGTCCACACATGCCTCAACGTACAGAGAAATAAAGAAGCTAATTTGGAAAGGAATTTAGACAGGAAAATAAGAAAAGAAGGAAAGGATTTGAGAAGGAATCAAGGCACAAGAAAAGCAGTACACGCATGCCTCATCAACAACGTGACAGAGAAAGAATTGTTAATTTAGTTCATTGTGATAAGGAAGCATCCTGAGCATAATATTAGATGCATGGTGGCTCTAATTAAAACGGACTATGGGCCTGCATATATCGTGAGCGTCAATAAAATCTCCTAATTCTATTGTTTACTCTCTTTTTTTGCAAAAAATTTATGTTGTTCAGCCTGCAAGTCGAAATTATGCTGTTCTACGTCGTGATCCTCAAATGATGCATCTTTTTCTTTGTCATCAGCGATCGTTCTCCCGTGACATAGTCCTCGACCCGGCCAACCGTAGTTCATAAGAATTGGCATTCTCCCGTTGCAACGCACGGGCATTTGTACTAGTAAAATAGTAAATATGCACAAAAAAGTTCCAAACTAAACTATACGTATGATTTTGAATTTTTCCATCACAATATTCGATTTCGTCAAGGGGGAAATCATTGCCCTGAGCTAGAGGATGCCGAGGCTCGCAGCACGGGCCGTACCGGTCATCATCCACTATTGCTGCCTAGGCCGATGGTAGGTACAACATGGGGAGTATTGTATGAGGTGGATTCCTGTACTTATTATCATGCATTTATCACATATTTATTTGCTTCCTTGTTTGTACGTGGTGGAGGCGTATCAATCATTTCGACTACCACATACCACCCTGTCGGTGTATAAAATATGGGTATTTTATACCCTGACTTATGCACAGATGGTAGCGGCCTCTTTGCCGGCCAAGGCTTGCCGGGAACCACCAAGACCAACATACAGAGCCCAGTTACAAAAGCTACATGGGAGAAGTTCAAGACACGGTGTCGACAAGCACTCAACTAGTAATGAAGATGAAGACATTTCTTGCCGACAAGACTGGACCGGCAAGGTAATAACCCGCCAAGCTCCGTGCCGGCAAGCCTTCGCCAACTCGTCAGCGCTCCACCTCACCGGGCAGCTAGTCACTAATCGGCGAGGTGTCGACCGCGCAGGCTGGTTGGTGAGATTTGTCGGGCACGTGTCAGCCCGCAGGGAAAGATTTGCCTTCGATGACACCCGTCCAGGAGGCGTGTCAGAATAATACGAAGTAGCTAAGCAAGCGGTGCAGAAACCTTGCCGGGGCTACCTCTCCACGCGACACCTAACGAGGCATTAAATGCTTTTGTCCTAAACTGGCAGAGTTAGGTATGATAGCATTGCTTGCTATCTAATCACTATGTAATTACTGTTTTGCCACTGTGGTAACCCCTTGAGCTATAAAAGGAGGGCCAAGGCAACAGTTAGAGGGATTTGGATCCTTCTTCAAACACCAGCACGTCTCGCGTAGCTGCTCCCTCCGCACCTTGCCGGAAGAAGCGCTCCTTGTACTTGTGTTCTCATACAACGAATACACCAAAGCAGGAGTAGGGTTTTACGCTTCTCAGCGGCCCAAACCTGGGTAAATCCGTTGCGTCCTCCATTGATTCTTCTCTTTGTGCACGTCGATCTCCCCCGCCGAACCACAAAGGGGCTAGATGGCCCCATAGATGGTCGTACCCACGACATCTTTGACGCGCCAGGTAGGGGAGCCGCTTGCGCGAACCTGAATCAGTGGATTGCGCGTCAGTTTCATCAACTTCGTCACCGTCCTCCTCATCATCCATGGCCCCCAAGAAGAAGGGCATCACGATGACGGCCCCTTCGCATGTATCCGCAGGCGGCGCAGGCGGCGCGGCCAATGCGGGCGGTGCGGATACCGCGGTTGGCACGACCAGCGCAGGCGGCGCGGTCGCCATGCCCACTGTGGTCGGCACGATCCTCTGACGAACGAAGCCGCGACGACACGGGTGGAGCGGACGGACGTCTTCCTCCTCCTCCTCGCCGCGCCGACGAGCACAGCCACCGGAGCGGCAACGCCCGGGCCGACGCGAGCCAAGACCCCGCCGCGGTGGCGTCCAGGGATGCTGCTTCAGGACAGACGCCGCGCCCCTCACACAACGGGCGCGGTACAGCTCCGAGCGACATCAACGACTCCGCGCGGCGGCGACTTCACGGCAAGACTCATGTTGATCAAATCCCAGATCCTCAGGCACCGCCTCCGCCACGACAACC
This sequence comes from Elymus sibiricus, assembly GCA_039707655.1. Taxonomy (NCBI): domain Eukaryota; kingdom Viridiplantae; phylum Streptophyta; class Magnoliopsida; order Poales; family Poaceae; genus Elymus; species Elymus sibiricus. The sequence continues at coordinate 335,633,907 of CM077664.1, forward strand.
CGCTGCTGATCATGTGCTGCGGCAGCGAGACTGCGATGGCGCTCCTACTGGCTCTGCCAGGAGTAGAGCGACGTCGCGCTCTTCGCTTCCGGCCATGCCCACCACAGCGGCAGAAGCGATGGTGCGAGCCCAGATGCTGCTGAATTTCCCTCCAGCAGCAGAGAAGATGGATGAGTGGAGAGCCACCATCCAAAGCTTGATTGGGTTTGCCGAGGCCAACAAATCACAGCAAGCGGAGCCCTCACGGCGTCCGCAAACAGCGCCAGTAGCTCCAACTGGTGACCGCGTTGATGGTGCTACGCTAACGGTGCAATCACCCCAGCGGCAACAATCTCAACAGCAGCAACGCCAACAACCGCGGCAAGCTCAGCGATCTTTCGAGCCCGACGAGATGTCGATGGCCTCTTCGGATCCGCGAGCTCGGCAAGATCAGCGGCAAGTGCTGCGAGACAGGCGGGTAGAAGACGCCCGCACCACCATCGAACGGCGCCGGGAGGCGCGCCGTTAATCCGACGCGCGCAACGGCCCCATCGTTGATGAGCCTGCGTCGGGGGTTGGCGGGTATCTGCCTTACGAGGTTGGATGTCCTGCCTTCACCCGTGAGCGGCGGCAAGTCCGATGGCCATCCGTCCGGGCCTTCAAGCCAGAAGTACCAGAGAAGTATGACGGCAAGCTGAACCCGGCAGAATTTCTGGGCAACTACACGATTGCCGTCCAAGCTGCCGGGGGAAGAGATGAGAAAATCCTCGCCAACTACTTTTCGTTGGTACTAAAGCCCAACGTGAGATCTTGGCTGATGAACTTGTCGGAGAACTCCATTTCTTCATGGGCAGATCTCTGTAATGAGTTTGTTGGTGCCTTTACCGGAGGCCACAAGGCCCCTGGACAGCCCAGCGATCTGCAAGTGATTCCGCAAAGAGACGGAGAAACTTTGCGCAAGTACATCCAGAGGTTCAGCCGTGTGCACCGTAACATTCCAGATGTGCTCCCCGCAGCCGTCATTGCCGCCTTTCACACGAATGTGCGCAATCGAAGGATGTGGGAGAAGATGAATGTCAAGCTACCCAAAACCGTCAACGAGCTCTACACTCTGGCGGATAAGTGCGCATGCGCAGAGGAAGGGAGAAGGCTTCCCGGGGAGGACGCTGGTGCCGAGGTGGATTCCGAGGACGACAATGCTGCCACCCTGAGGAAAAAGGGCCAAAAGCGCAACAGAAAGCGCAAAGGAAAAACTGTTATGGCTGTTGAAGGTTCCGGCAACTCTGAGTCCGCCAAGAAAGCTAAAACTGAGAACTCCAGCAAGGAGGCTGCTGCATGCGCCGCTTGCCAGGAGGCTGCGGCAAACGAGAAGGCCGGCAAGTCTGATGGGCCGTACTATAAGATTCACCGCACCAAGGGCCACGATCTCCAAGAGTGCCGACAAGTCGAGCACCTTGTTGAGAAGCAAAAGGCTGAATATGAAAAACGTGACAAAGAGAAAGGTCAAGATGGTGCCGATGGATCCGGTAAAAAGGGCCGTGGCGGTCACGGAGGCCGTCGCGGCAAGGCCAAACAGCAGAAAGAAAAGCCTGCTAGAGGCCACGAGAAGAAAGGGGAAGATGATGGAAGTGAAGAGGAAGAGGACGACGGAGAGTCCAGTGAACAGGAATTCCAGAAGGCAACTGAGGCCATGTGCGTTGACGGAGGGGCATCTTTGCACTCCTCTCACCGCCAACTTAAGCAGTGGGCTCGTGAGGTTAATGCGGCAGAACCAGCAATGGGCTCTCAAAAGCCACTCAAGTGGTCACACACGCCTATCATTTTCGATGCCGAGGACCACCCTGATCACACAACCGCGGTCGGGTGTTTGCCGTTGTTGGTTTCGCCAACAATTCGCAACCTCCAGGTCACGAAAATGCTAGTTGACGGTGGGGCCGGCTTAAACTTGATTTCTCCAGAAGTAATCAAGAGGCTACAGATTCCCGACGAGGAGCTCGAGAAGACAGGCACGTTCCAGGGAGTAAACCCGGGAAGAAGCCAACCCAAGGGAAAGATCACATTGCTGATGACGTTTGGCGGGGAGTTGAACTACAGAACAGAAAAGATTGTGTTTGACGTTGTCAAGATCCCCTTGCCGTATAATGGAATTCTTGGCCGCCCAGCCTTGGCAAAATTCATGGCAGCATCTCACTATGATTACAACACGTTGAAAATGCCAGGGCCGATGGGTGTCATTTCCATCAACTCCGACAAGAAAGATGCAGTCATTTGCGTCGATAAGATGTACAGAGATGCGGTTGCAGCGGAGGCCGCCAAGACGCCAGCTCCCGCCAAGAAGAAGGAAAGCAAGAAATCCGGCAAGACCTCTAGCAAGGATTCCGGGAAGCGTACCTCTTCGGAGTGCTGCGCACCTGTTGAAGACTTGCCGGAGTGCTCTGCCAGTAAAAAATCCAAAGCTACTTCACCAGCAACCAAAAAAGTGCCGGCGAGGGAGGACGGCACTGACGGTACCTTCACCATCAGTGCCACCCTTGACAGCAAATAGGAAAGCGCGCTCACTGCCTTCCTGCGAGCGAATGTCGATGTGTTCGCATGGCGACCATCTGACATCCCCGGTGTTCCCAGTGAGGTAATTGAGCACCACCTTGCCGTCTGTCCCCATGCTCGGCCCGTCAAGCAAAAAGTCCGGAAGCAAGCATTGAAGCGGCAACAGTTCATTGCCGAAGAAATAAAGAAGCTTGAAGCGGCAGGTTTGGTCAGAGGTGTACTGCATCCAACTTGGTTGGCGAATCCGGTTGTGGTACGCAAAGCAAACGGGAAGTGGAGTCTTTGTATTGACTACACTGATATTAACAAAGCGTGCCCAAAGGATCCTTTTCCCTTGCCGCGCATTGATCAAATTGTGGACTCCACTTCCGGCTGTGATTTACTCTCCTTCCTTGATGCATATTCTGGGTACCATCAGATATTCATGGCCAAGGAAGATGAGGAGAAAACCGCATTCATTACTCCATGTGGCATATATTGCTTCGTGCGTATGCCTTTCGGGTTGAAGAGTGCCGGTTCAACATACGCAAGAGCAGTCCAGATCGGTTTTGAGCCCCAGTTGCACAGGAATGTGGAAGCTTATATGGACGATATAGTAGTCAAAACCAAGGACAAGTCAACCCTCATTCAGGATTTAGAAGAGACATTTGCAAACTTGTGCAAGATCAATCTGAAGCTCAATCCCGAGAAGTGCGTGTTTGGCATTCCATCCGGCAAGCTCCTCGGGTTCTTTGTATCTCAACGCGGAATTGAGGCAAATCCCGACAAGATCAAAGCAATTGAGCAGATTCAAGCACCAAAAAGCGTCAAAGATGTGCGGCGTCTTGCCGGTTGTATTGCTGCCTTGAGTAGGTTCATTTCAAGATCCGTCGAGCGCGCCCTGCCGTTTTTCAAGATTTTGAAAAAGGCGGGACCGATGAAATGGACTCCGGAAGCGGAGGCCGCGCTGCGGGACTTGAAAAGATACCTCTCCTCCGCGCCAACACTAGTTGCGCCTAGACCGCAATAGCCGTTGCTGCTATATGTAGCGGCAACAAATCAAGTGGCTAGTGCTGCATTAGTGGCACAGAGGGAAGTCGATGACGAGGGAGCAGCCGCGGCAAGCCCGTCCAGCAACAAACCGGAATCTTCTCCGGCAAGGTCCGACGCCGACAAGTCAAGAACAGCACAAGCAAATGAAACTAATCAACAAGTGATGTCAGAGAAGAAGGTGGTGCAGCGGCCTGTATATTTTGTTAGTTCCGTTCTGCAGGGGGCAAGATCAAGATACTCTGGGGTGCAGAAATTGCTCTTCGGCCTTCAAATGGCCTCGAGAAAGTTGCGTCACTACTTCCAAGCACACGAGATCACCGTCGTCACTCGCTTTCCGTTGCAACGCATTTTGAGAAATCCGGAGGCAACTGGCAGGATAGTAGAGTGGGCGTTGGAATTGTCAAGCTTTGCACTTAAGTTTGAAAGCACTTCAACCATCCAGAGCAGAGCCTTGGCGGAGTTCATTGCAGAATGGACACCAACGCAAGACGAAGAAACTCAAAAAACAGCTCTCCCCGGCAAAGAAACGGCCAAAGAATGGATTATGTATTTTGACGATGCCTTCTCGCTGCAAGGCGCCGGTGCCAGAGTGCTGCTTGTCGCACCCACCGGAGAGCACCTCAAATATGTGGTTCAAATGCACTTTCCCAGGGAGCAGGCTACAAACAACACTGCTGAGTACGAAGGACTCCTTGCTGGTCTTAGGATCGCAGTGGACCTTGGAATCAAAAAAATGATCGTCCGCGGTGACTCGCAGCTTGTTGTGAAGCAAGTAAACAAAGATTATCAGAGCCCGTTGATGGAAGCATATGTAGAAGAAGTGAGAAAATTGGAGGAACACTTTGACGGTTTGCAAACAGAGCACATCCCTCGTGCGGAAAACAGCGTTGCTGATCACATGTCAAAGTGTGCCGCTCAAAAGCTACCTGTGGAACCAGGAACTTTTGTGCTCCATTTGAATCAACCAACAGTCACTCCATCAACGCAGGCCAGTAAAAGAAGGAAGTTGAACACCGGCAAGTATTTTCCGACAGAACTCCCAGGAGCCGCCGGCAAAAAGGTTGTCGGAGACAACAACACGGTTGCTGGTGAGCAGCCGCTTCGCGCAGAACCTCGGGTTCTTGCCGCAGAAGCAAGCGCTCCCATAACCGAAGAAATGCCTTTAGTCCTTGTCGTCGAGCCGCAGGCTCCGGCGTGGGCACATCAGATAGTTCGTTTTCTTCAAACAGGAGAGCTTCCCGATGAGCAAGAAGAAGCTGAGAAAGTAGCCCGTCAGTCAAGTATGTATCAGTTTGTGGATAGCATTATATACAGAAAGCGACCAAACGGTGTGAAATTGAAGTGTATTCGCCGGGAAGATGGACTAAAGCTATTGGCAGAGATACATGGAGGCATATGTGGCTCTCACATAGGATCAAGGGCACTTGCCGGCAAAGCTTTCCGGCAAGGCTTCTATTGGCCCACTACCCTCCAGGATGCAACTGAGCTAGTAACGAAGTGTGAAGCATGCCAGTTCCATTCAAAGAACATACATCAGCCAGGTCAAGCTCTCCAAACAATCCCTCTCTCCTGGCCCTTTTCGGTCTGGGGGCTCGATATCTTGGGCCCCTTCCCCCGCGCTGCCGGGGGCTTTGAGTTCTTGTACGTCGCCATCGACAAGTTCACAAAGTGGCCTGAAGTGGAGCCGGTAGGAAAGGTGACAGCGCAATCAGCCGTCAAGTTCTTCAAAGGATTAGTTTGCCGTTTCGGGGTTCCTAACAGAATCATCACCGACAACGGCACACAATTCACGAGCCGCACCTTCATGCAATATATCCAAGACCTTGGCAGCGAAATCTGTTTTGCGTCTGTCGCTCACCCGAGAAGCAATGGCCAAGCGAAAAGTATGAATGCTGAAGTGATGCGTGGCCTCAAGACGAGAACCTTTGACAGGCTGCGCAAATGTGGAAGGCACTGGATTGATGAGTTGCCGGCAGTTCTTTGGTCACTCAGGACGACACCAAATCGAGGCACCGGCCAGACACCCTTCTCCCTAATCTATGGTGCAGAAGCGATGCTCCCCACGGAACTCATATACGGGTCACCTCGAGTACTCGCTTACGATGAAGCTGAGCAAGAGCAGCTGCGGCAAGACGACGCAACGCTCCTTGAGGAGGATCGTCTTCGGGCGGCTGTGCGAGCTGCACGCTACCAGCAAGCCTTGCGCCGCTATCATAGCCGCAAAGTGCACGCCCAAAGCCTTGAGGAAGGCGACCTTGTTCTTCGGCGCTTTCAGTCCGCCAAGAAATCAAACAAGTTGACGCCAAAGTGGGAAGGCCCTTATCGGATAGTACGAGTCACCAGACCTGGCGCAGTTCGTCTGGAGACCGAAGATGGCACCCCAGTGCAGAACTCATGGAATATTGAGCATCTTCGCAAGTTCTACCCATAAGGCGCGGTTACCGGGCCTCCCGGTGTCGGTTCTAAATCCGGCATATCTCGTAGTAGGGGTCCTAAGCTAGGCGTCTTGGAGCGATGGTAACATGGACACAGGATTTTACCCAGGTTCGGGCTCTCTCGAATAGATTGATACCCTACGTCCTGCTTTTGATTGTATTCATATGGGGTGTAGTACAGAGTACATGTATCTACCACGAGATTGATCTAATGAATATGAGTTCATCTATTGACTAGCCTGGCCTCGGTTTATATAATGCACCAGAGGCCTAGGGTTTAGAGGAGTCCTCGTCTTGTGCGCCAAGTCATGTGGAATCTTCCTTGTATTCGTCATGGGCTGCCTGAAGTGGCCCATGAGTGAACCGCCATGGGGGTCCTCGGCTCAACCCACCTGGTCGGGAGACGATGTGGTGAGTACCCCCTAATCCAGGACACTGTCAGTAGCCCCCTGAACCGGTCTTCAAGTTTGGGACGCTCCTCGGTTCTTCCGAGCTGTTCTTCGTCTTCGGCCGTCGGTCTTGAAAGCTAGTTCAACAAATCTTCCCATCTTCGATCGTGAGGATCGCCGAGGTGAATCCGAAGAGTTCACATGTCGGGCATCCGAGGAGCCCCTTTAGGTTCTTGGCCTTTATCAATGCCTTGTTATTTAACGCCACACCTCGGGTTCGAAGTTTTTCCCGTGCGGTAGTGTCCTCTTGCGTCTGAGCTCCAACGCCGGACTGCATTCGAGGTGTCTTCTTGTAGCCGAGCTCTAATGATGGTCAGCATCCGAGGTACATTTTAGCAGCCGAGCTCCAACGCCGGTCTGTATCCGAGCTCATTTTAGCAGCCGAGCTGCATCCGAGGTGCCTTCTTGCAGCCGAGCTCCAACGCCGGACTGCATCCGAGGAGGCATAGAGTACCTCGTCTTTGAAAAAGTTTGAAGTTGGTTATCCAAGCTTAACGCCGAAAAAGTTCTCTATGGAGCCAGCCACTCGCAGCCGAGCTTTATGCCGGACTACTTCCGAGGTGGTGCACCACCTCAGACTTGGGCTGGTTTTTTGCGAATATTTTTTCGATTGGTGCAATTTATTCTCTGCCGGGATATATAGCCAGTAACCCTCAAGGTGTGTCTCGGCCTAAAATCCGAGATGCACCTGAAGGATGAAATAAAACCGCTGATCCCAGTAGCCCCTGAGACTCAGGTCGATTCGCGAAATCGGCCTGAGGATCAACTCCTAGCTCGGTAGCATACTTAGGAACAGAAACACGGTGCATAGTCCTCGAGACTCAGGTTGGGTGCGGCCGACCAACCTGAGGATCCTAATCTTCTCGGAAACTGTTTTGCACTTTGTAAATTGTCTGCATTGAATCGTCAATGCAGTAGCCCCCGAGCCACTGGTCGGGTGGCAACACCAGATCAGGGGATCGATGTAACCCGTTAATGGCTTTTAAGTGAGAGGCGCGAAGCCCAGTAGCCCCCGAGCCTGAATTTGGGCAAGGGTGGCCGAATTAAGGATCGATATCCTACGTCCATTAAGAGTTCCGCTGGTGCTTTCATTTAGAACCGACACTGGTGCTTTCATTGAGAGTTCCGCTGTGTGATCGACGAAGCGTCAATGGCTCGCCTACAGATCAACTGTGACGTCAGCATCTCCATCGCCGGCCTGACTGGTCACCTTGGCTGGACCGAGGACTAGGCTTCTCTTTGGATCATCAAGATCGGACAGATGTCTTCATCATCATCAACCCCGATCTCATCCGGGATCATGGAAAAATCGTCCATGGAGCTCGGGGCTCAATGTCAACATTGCCCTCGCGCGATCGTGCAGTTTTTCTGGACAGCGGATTCGTGTTCGCCGTCCCTGCCTACTCGAGCGTCGCTTTGATGATTGCTTCAGTGGAATTGTGCGGAATTGAGTCTAGAACAACCCTGTAAAATTTCATCGCGTTCCGATGGAGGAATCTCCGGCGATCGACGATATACCGGAGCCCTGTCAAATCTGGACGTGAATCTGGATGAGTTTAGGGCGAGCAGTTCAGCGTCCAGCTCGGACATCCTTTGGAAGATCCAACCGTTGATCGGCTGCGGAATTTCTATATCTACCATCCCTCAAAATTTCAGCTTGATCCGACCGTTCGAACTCCGGGAACAGCCCGAGGAGTGTGTCAATTTCCGGATCTGTTTTCTGCGCAAAAACGAATCCGACCCATGTTCATCTTTTTCATGAACAGATTATCGGACATCCTTTTTGAAGGGAATTTCTTATAGGGTATTGTGTTTTGTTTTCAAGCACATGCCCACAAATTTTGAGTCTTTTCCGAGGCGATCTTCACCGTCGTACCGATGTCAAATCGGCCCGACCATGTTGCTCCACGGCTGCCGACCTGCGATAGGATCGACTACGCTGTCGCTCCATCGAGCCGACGGAAACCACCTCGGATCATCACCTCGGCGAGCCGACCAAGAGTTCGGCATTGTGAATAACACATAATCATCAAGAGAACATCATTGCCCCACGGATTGCACGGGGTTGGCACATCGGCATCACCGCGCGGTCACTTCATCAAGCTGGCATCGACCGCGTAACAAGTTTCGACCTGCGGCGGCACCGCCGTGCCATTGCTTCTTCGAACCGATGTCCACCACGCTGGCCTGCTTCGACACCTCGGCTGGTATGGGGGCTGCAACGTCACCTTGCCGACCTGCTCCGTCACCTCGGCTAGACTGGGGGGCTTCGTCATCTCTTTATCAACCAACTCCGGGGACTTCGGCGTCACCAGCCAACCAACTTCGTCATCTCGGCTGGATTGGGGACTTCGGCGTCACCAGCCGACCAACTTCGTCATCTCAGCTGGATCGGGGACTTCGGCATCGCCAGCCGACCAGCTTCGTCATCTCGGCTGAATCGGGGGCTTCGCCTCAACATATCGGCAATGTTGTACTACCACTTCATCAGGCCGAGCTCTTTGCTCGGGCACCTCGGGACCAGCTTGGGGGCTGGAACCTCGACCCGCCACAAGCTCGGACCACGTCATCAACACCGAGCACATTAACCAGCTAAGTCGCTTTCATGCTCAACTTTTTTTAATTTTTAATTTCTGTTCGGTTCGACCAAGCATTATATTTGTGTTAAAAAAAAGAATTGTTTGTCAAAAACGTTGTCTGTTAAAAACAACTTTCTTTGCCTAGGTTAACTGGGGGCTCTTAGATTTATATGAGCCATTTTATAATAAATATTTTTTCTTCTAAGTCGTTGCAAAGTCTTTTTCTAACACTCCTTTTTCAACTCGAGTGTATGGTCAATAGCCGGATAGCCTGGTTTCTCTCTAAAGCCGCTCGAGTTTAGTTCGCTAAATTGGTCTCTGAGAAGCACTCCGCCTTCGGGATATGGAGGTTGAAGCCAAAGGCTGACCTGCTTGAAGTTTAGAGATCGGATGTGTCATGTTAAAGCACGACAGAAGGAAAATTTTTATTTTAAGACCAATTTCGGATTGGCACCAAAAAACTTGATTTAGTTCGGACGTCAAGTTTTTACATAAGTTTTTTGGTTTTTCGAGCTTATGGCACTTTTAAGTTATTTATACGTTTTTCTTTCAGGAGGCGGGACATCCTCATGACCGAGGTGCCCTGCGTAATAATTCAGCTCGGGAGATCTTTTCCGACCCGCAGCTCAGCATCTATCCTACCGACCTGCACCTCGGCGTTGGCAAAACACACACGACATCTGGACTAGTTCCCGAGGAGATTTGATCCTCAGGTTGGTCGACTTCACCCAACCTGAGTCTCGGGGGCTACTGTGTGTCTCCAGCATAACTCTCGCAGTACAACGCCGGACGCCTTTAACGCGTCGGCAATATTAACGGGGGGCTACGACTAGAGCCGAACCCACCAAAAGCCCAGGTACTCCATGGAGTCCTCAGCAAAACGCTCTCGGATATTCCTTTATATGCATCGGTTTCGAATTGTGTCTTCGGTCAATAGTTGGGTTGCCCGGCTCCTGTGCTTACTCCTTACGTTCCCGATTATTCGGCTAAGGGTAAAGGGAGAACCATTGTGATTGTACTTCCGGTTTAACTGGTCAAGTGCCTCAGTGGAGAAAGCCGAAAACTGACTGTCACAATAAGCGTAAACTGGTTAGCGATCCGATGACTGTGTTAAACTACAGATCGATAGAGGTTACCCCGTGTTAAGCGATGGGCTTTTCATAAAATTGGCCGAAGTGTTAATGGCTTGACCTCGGCTGACGCCTGATACGTCTCCAACGTATCTATAATTTATGAAGTATTCATGCCATATTTATAACAATTCTATATGGTTTTGGTATGATTTGATTAGAACTAACCCGGACTGACGCTGTTTTCAGCAGAACTACCGTGGTGTTGTTTTTTGTGCAGAAATGAAAGTTTTCCAAATGAGCTGAAACTTTTTGGAGATTTTTTATTGGACAAATAAAAAATATTGGCACCAAGACCCACTGGAGGGGGGCCACCCAGTGCCCACGAGGCACCAGGGCGCGCCACCCCCCCAGGCGCGCCCTGGTACCTCGTGGGGCCCACGTGGCTCCGTTTCGCGTGATTCCAACGCTGAAAAATCATATATATTCAGAAACCCCCGAAAGTTAACCTAGATGAGTTTTTACGCCGCCGCAAGCCTCTGTACCAGAGAGATCCCATCTACAGCCCTTTTCCGGCACCCTGCCGGAGGGGGGAAGGCATCACCGGAGGCCATCTTCATCATCCCGGCGGTCTCCATGACGAGGAGGGAGTAGTTCACCCTCGGGGCTGAGGGTTTGTACCAGTAGCTATGTGTTTGATCTCTCTCTCTCTCGTGTTCTTGAGATGGCACGATCTTGATGTATCGCGAGCTTTGTTGATATAGATGAATCATATGGAGTTTTCCCCTCTCTATCTTCTTGTGATGAATTGAGTTTTCCCTTTGAAGTTTTCTTATCGGATTGAGTCTTTAAGGATTTGAGAACACTTGATGTATGTCTTGCATATGGATATCTGTGGTGACAATGGGATATTCACTTGAGTAACTTGATGTATGTTTTGGTGATCAACTTGCGGGTTCCGTGACCTTGGGGATTTATGCATAAGGGTTGGCACACGTTTTCGTCTTGACTTTCCGGTAGAAACTTTGGGGCACTCTTTGAAGTTCTTTGTGTTGGTTTGAATAGATGAATCTGAGATTGTGTGATTCATATCGTATAATTAAACCCGCGGGTACTCGTGGTGACATTGGAGTGCCTAGGTGACATTAGGGTTTTGGTTGATGTGTATCTTAAGGTGTTATTCTAGTACGAACTCTAGGGCTGTTCGTGACAATTAATGGGGATGGCTCATAAGATTGATTGGGAAGGATAACTTTGAGGTGGTTTCGTACCCTACAACAATTTCTTCGTTTGTTCTCCGCTATTTGTGACTTTGGAGTGAACTCTTTGTCGCACGTGAGGGATTTACATATGATTCAACTATGTCAACAATGTTGGGAGATCGCACTAGTGAAAGTATGAACCCTAGGCCTTGTTTCTAAGCATTGCAATACCGTTTTTATGCCCGTTTACTATTTGCTACCTTGCTGTTTTTATATTTTCAGATTACAAAAACCTATATCTACTATCCATACTACACTTTTATCACCATCTCTTCGCCGAACTAGTGCACCTATACAATTTACCATTGTATTGGGTGTGTTGGGGACACAAGAGATTTCTTGTATTTGGTTGCAGGGTTGTTTGAGAGATACCATCTTCAACCTACGCCTCCCACGGATTGATAAACCTTAGGTCATCCACTTGAGGGAAAATTGCTACTGTCCTACAAAACTCTGCGCTTGGAGGCCCAACACGAGTCTACAAGAATAAGTTGTGTAGTAGACATCAAGCTCTTTTCTGGCGCCGTTGCCGGAGAGGTGAGTGCTTGAAGGTATATCTTTAGATCTTGCAATCGAATCTTTTAGTTTCTTGTTTTATCACTAGTTTTGTTTATAAAAGAAAACTACAAAAAAATGGAATTGAGGTTGCCTCATATTATTCGTCTTTATCATGTCTTTCTTGAAAATAAGGATTCCGATAATTGTGCTCAATTGATAGAAGAAGAATTCAATGAAATGTTTGGCATAAAATCTTTAAATGATGAGCATGATTTCAATGTTGTTAATATGAATTCTTTGAATACCCATGATGCTAATGATATGCAAAGCTACAAGCTTGGGGATGCTATGTGTGATGAAGATGATATTTTTAGTCCCCCAAGTTTTGATGAGAAAATCTATTATGATGATAACATGCCTCCTATTCAAGATGATTATTGTGATGACTTGTATGCTATAAAGAATAATGATAACCATGAAACTTGTCATCATGATTTTAATGTTCAATTTGATTATGCCAATCAAGTATCTCATGATAATTATTTTGTTGCGTTTGCTCCCACTATTATGAATGAGAAGAAAATTGCTTATGTGGAGAGTAGTAAGATTTCTATGCTTATGTATCATGACAAGAATGCTTTGTGTGATGGATATATTGTTGAATTTCTTCATGACGCTACTGAAAATTATTTTGAGAGAGGAATATATGCTTCTACATATTTTAATAATATCAAGTTTCCTTTCTATGTGTTGAAAGTTTTGAAGTCATGCTTGTTTTGCCTTCCTATGCTAGTTGATTCTTGCTCCCATAAACTATTTACTCACAAAATCCCTATGCATAGGAAGTGGGTTAGGCTTAAATGTGTTTGATATATTTCTCATGATGCTCCCTTTACGTTTCAATTCTTTACTTTTATGTGAGCATCATTCAAAATTATCATGCCTAGCTAAAAGGCTTTAAAGAAAAGCGCTTGTTGGGAGACAACCCAATATTTATACCTACTGTTTTTGCGTGTTCACATGATTAAGCTACTGCAGTAATCATGTTTTATATGTTTTCTTTCAATAAAGTGCCAAGTAAAACCTTTAGGATAGTGTGGATACTTGTTGATTCAATTCTGTGCAAAAACAGAAACTTTTGCCTTCAGTGTTTAATTTCCCAGATTTTACTGGAGTGTCAAAAACTTCTGAAATTTTTATACAGTATTGATATGCAAATTGTTGACGTTGTCCTAATTTTTCAGAATTTTTAGAGTTCCATAAGTATGGTAGTTGCTCAGATCATTACAGACTGTTCTGTTTTTGACAGATTCTGTTTTCAATGCATAGTTTGCTTGTTTTAATGTTTCCATAGCTTATATTATGAGATATAAATTGTGGAAATGATAGAATAGAGTAGGAATTATATGGGAACAATTGTGAATCTTGTCTTGGACAGTACCTAAGTGATGGTTTATTCTTTATCATACTAACAGTTCTCACGAAGTTCCGTTAAGTTTCGTGTGATTGAAGTTTTCAAGTTTTGGGTGAGATATCGATATGAGGAGAATAAGGAGCGGCAAGACCCTAAGATTGGGGATGCCCAAGGCACCCCAAGGTAACATTCAAGGAAGACCCAAGCAACTAAGCTTTGGGATGCCCCGGAAGGCATCCCCTCTTTCGTCTTCAACATTATCGGTAACCTCACTTGGAGCTATATTTTTATTCGTCACATAATATGAGTTTTGAAAGAACATGTGCTGCCCCCATGTTTGGTTTTGGTAATTGATGACAATCTCTATGGACTAATGGTTGCCTTGAGTTATATTTGAAGGGTTTGTCCATAGGCATTGCTTGAAGACCAGTTGTTGGTTTCAAGGTTATTAGAAGGAGAATATGTGTTGACCAAGGTTATTCATGGAGTTATCCAAAGATTGGTCATGTTGATCAACACACAAAGCGTAGAAGATGTACCGAGTGGGATCAAGTGATCTCACGGTATGGTAAGCATTGTCCATTACGCTTTGTGTACTAACCCATGTTCTATGCGAGAGTTTTATGTGGGGTTAGGTATGTTTCCATGGGCTTGCGTCAAGAGGAAGATCTCATTCAACCCATGGAGGATGACATCAAGTGGTGATCGTCATCAACATTGCGGTGTGCAAGTTCAAGTGGAGCATCACGAAGAGATCACATGCTTGAAGCTTGCCGTCCATTGTGGTGACAATGGACTTGTGAAGATGTGCCAAAGAGTGGCTCACCCATAGTGGAGTATGGGGGAGCAATCAACTAGTCTTCATCGAGCCGGCGCAATCAAGAAAGGTGGTCCAACTTGAGGAGGTCAAGATCGTCATCATCTAGCTCAAGTGGACTATGCGCAAGGCAAAGGTTTGCCCTTGATAGGTTTTCTATTTTACCGGTCTCATGGTGGCAGTTGGGAGACCGGGTTTTAGGATCGATAGCCGTACTATCAAGGGGGGCTCTCAAGTGAGTAGCTTTATCGTATCATTCGTAGAGAGCTCAAACCATTGCATCCTTGCATCATCTTTCTTGGTTTGTGTTTGGTGTTTCTCTTCGTGAGTCTTTGAGCTTTTGGTCATCTTCATGACAAGCTCGAGTTCATCGAAAACGGAGTTCATATATGCATCTTCTATGATGTTTTCGATGTTGGAGTTTATGCCGGTTCTTCATTCATAGAGGTTTCTCATCTCTATATGTTAGGCATATCTCCCCTGCCACTTCTTATTATAACCAGTCGCTGTTTGGATAGTACTCGTTGTCTTCTATCCAACAAGCTTGAGTTTGCTCAATTCGGAGCTCATTTGCAGAAGTTATGGCAGTTCTGGTTTTATTTGTATCCTCTGTTTTCTGTGGATTTTCAGTAGCTTGCAAGCGGTAGTACCGCTTGTGCCCACGGTAGTACCGCTTATGCGGTAGTACCGCTGGTACTTCCGTGGCACTACCGCTTGGGGTTTCCCCGAGCGTGCAACTCTCTGTTGCCAGTTTGCCATTCACGGTAGTAGAACGGTAGTAGCACGGTAGTACCGCTCTGGCGGTACTACCGCCCTTACTACCGCCGCCACTACCGCTTGCGGGGTTTCCTTCTGTGCACGTCTCTGTTGCCGTTTTCTGTTAAACGGTAGTAGTGCGGCTGTAGTGCGGTAGTACCGCTCAGAGCGGTAGTACCGCTCTGCTGGGCAGTAGTACCGCTTGGTGCGGTACTTCCGCCCTGCACTACCGCTGCTCTACCGCTTGTGTTTCGCAGAGTGTGCAAGTTTCTGTTGCTCGTTTCGGTTTAGCGGTAGTACCGCTTGGGTGGACGGTAGTACCGCTTGGTGCGGCACTACCGCTCCAGTTCCTTGGTGTTGCCTGCTGCTGACTGGAACTACCGCTTAAGCGGTAGTACCGCTCACAGGAGCGGTAGTACCGCTCGTACGCGTCCAGCACAGGTAACGGTTGGATTTGGGGTGGCCCTATAAAAGGGGTCTTCTTCCCCAACGGTTTTCTTATCTTTTCTAAGCTCTCTCTCCTCCATTGTTGACCTTCTAGAGCTTTGCTATCTCTCAATCCCTCCAATGATTCTTGTTCCTTCTTGAGGGAAAAGAGAGAGGAGATCTAGATCCATCTTTCCACCAATCACTTTCTCCTCTATGTGAGGGAAACCTTGTGGATCTAGATCTTGGAGTTCTTGGTGTTCTCCTTGTTCTTCCTCTCATATTCCTCCATAGCTTTTGTTGCTTTGGTGGGATTTGGGAGTGAGGGACTTGACCACTTCGTGTGTTCTTGCCATTGCATTAGTTGCATCGGTTTGAGTTCTCCACGGTGATACGTGGAAGTGAGAAGTTGAGAAGCTTATTACTCTTGGGTGTTTGAGCACCCTAGAGCTTGTTCCTCTTGGGTGCCTTGGCGCCCTAGACGGCTTGGTGGTGCCTCGGAGCTCAATCATTGTGGTGTAAAGCTCCGGGCAAGCGTCGGGGTCTCCAATTAGGTTGTGGAGATCGCCCTGAGCAATTTGACAGGTACCGGTGACCGCCCCCAAGGGTTGCCAAAGTGTACGGGTTCGGTGACCGCCCTCAAGGGTTGCCATTTGTACGGGTTCGGTGACCGCCCTCAAGGGTCCCTTAGTGGAATCACGGCACCTTGCATTGTGCGAGGGCGTGAGGAGAATACGGTGGCCCTAGTGGCATTGTTGGGGAGCATTGTGCCTCCACACCGCTCCAAACGGAGATTAGCATCCGCAAGGGTGTGAACTTCGGGATACATCGTCGTCTCCGCGTGCCTCGGTTATCTCTTACCCGAGCCCTTTACTTATGCACTTTACTTTGTGATAGCCATATTGTTTCCAGTTATATATCTTGCTATCACTTAGTTGTTCATCTTGCTTAGCATAAGTTGTTGGTGCACATAGGTGAGCCTAGTCGATTTAGGTTTTGTGCTTGACAAATTAAACGCTAGTTTTATTCCGCATTTGTTCAAGCCTAAACCGTAATTATTTTAAAGCGCCTATTCATACCCCCCCCCCCCCCCCCTCTAGGCGACATCCACGATATTTCAAGTTTTGCTTGGAGCGTCATTTTCTTCTGTTGATATTTGCTTGGTGCTATCAATAATCATGTTTTGTATCTTTTAGTTCAATAAAAAGCCAATTATAGCCTTTACCATGCTTATTTTGCAAGTTCATGAGTTGCTGTTTCAAAACAGAAAGTTTGCTGCTATTGATTAAATTGCCTAGAAATGTAAGAATGTGATAAAATCTTGAAATTTTGATACAGTCAACTTTGATAAATTATTTCCAGTGTGGTAAATTTTCAGAATTTTTTGAGTTATTTAAGTATGGATTCTTAATTATCCTTTACAGACTGTCCTGTTTAGGCAGATTGCTGTTATGTTTGCATTGTTTGCATATGTTGGCTTGTTTAATGATTCTATTTGAGGATAGGAGTATTAAATATGCAGAGGCATTTAGTATGCAATGTTTAATTATAATTTTTGTGATTTTCTACAGTAGAGAATGTTAAGGTTTTGAGTTGATTTATACTAACTTATCTCACGAGTTCTTGTTGAGTTTTGTGTGGGTGAAGTTTTTAAGATTTAGAGAAACCGTGATATGAGAGGAATTAAGGAGACACAAAAGCTCAAGCTTGGGGATGCCCAAGGCATCCCAAGTATTTATTCTAAGAAGTCTCAAGCAACTAAGCTTGGGGATGCCCCGGTAGGCATCCCACCTTTCTTCATCAACAATTATCGGTCAGTATCGGTTGAGCCTAAGTTTTTGCTTCTTCACATGATATGAGCTATTCTTGGAATGTCATTTTATTTTGTTTTCTTTGCTGTTTGAATAAAATAATAAGACCTGAAACTTTTTAAATGAGAGAGAGTACTCACATAGCTACTTAATTGTTTCACTACTCATTGATCTTCGCTTATATATTTTGGAGTAGTTTGTCATTAATTCTCATGCTTCACTTATATCTTTTTGAGAGTTAATAATAGTAATGGTAATTTGAACAAGATATGAATTTGGTCCCAAGATGATGAATATTTGAGAGGGATATAATAAAAACTTTCATATAGATCATTTGATATGATAAGTGTGATTCCTTGCAATGAAAATAATGAAAGAGATCATATGCTAATCTTATGGAAAGTAATGACATTACATAAAGAAAAGTATAAGTGCTAAAATTTATTGGAGGTTAACAAGCATAGCATTAGTCAATGATGCAATTCTTGAAAAAGTTAATAAGGGAAGAGAAGATTCACATGCAAATATACTATCTTGGACATCTTTTATGATTGTGAGCCCCCATTAAGTATTTTATGTCAAAGTGTTGACGTTGGACAAGGAAGACAACGTAATGAATTATGTTTGTTCATATTCACATAGAAGTTATATTGTTATAGATCCTCCAACATGTGGTGCTTGCCCAATATCTTTGCTAGCCAAAAATCCGCACCAAGTAGAGATACTACTTGTGCATCCAAAACCCTTAAACCCAGTTTCATGTCACGAGTGTCCACCATATCTACCTATGGATTGAATAAGATCCTTCAAGTAAGTTGTCATCGGTGCAAAAAGCAATAAAATTTGCCTCTAAATATGTATGATCTTTTATTGTAAGGGAAATAAGCGTTGTACGAACTTGTGATGGTAAAGAAATAAAAGCGACGGACTGCATAATAAAGGTTGCTATCACAAGGGGCAATATAACGTGACGTTCCTTTGCATTAAGGGCTTGTGCATCCAAAAATAAAAAGTGCATGACAACCTCTGCTTCCCTCTGCGAAGGGCCTATCTTTTACTTTTATGCATTTACTTTTATGTATTTATTTTTTATGCAAGAATCAATAGTGTTCTCCTCTACTTCCTTTTTATTTTTCTCTTTTGCAAGCATCATGTGGTGGGGAAAGATCTAGGCACATATATCCAATTGGATATGAGTGATCATGAGTTATTATTGTTGACATCACCCTTGAGGTGAATAAGTTGGGAGGCGAAATCACAAGCCCCTATCTTTCTATGTGTCTGGCTGAAACTTTTGCTCCATATATATGTCGTGAGTGTTAGCAATCATAGAAGACTAAATGATGGTTGAGTATGTGGACTTGCTAAAAAGCTCCTACATGAGACCCTTCCTGAAAATATGATGAATTGCAATTGCATTGTTGACTAGAATAGTTTGTTAGTTTCCAAGAAAGTTTATGCCTTATACTTCATTGTTGTGATGAATTGTTACTTGGTCATGAGAAGTTTTATGATAATAAATATTGCTGTTATAATAATGATCTTGCTTTGAATCATTCAAGTCCAATGTCCATGCTATAAAAGAAAAGAATATATGATGATTATGATAGGTAGCATTCCACATCCAAAAATTTGTTGCTACTTTATGATGTTGAGTTTTATGATAAAAAGTTGCTGTTATGATGCTAGGAAAAGTGATTGAAATTATCATTGATCAAACTTATGCACTATGCTAGCATTCACACTTCATAAATTATTTCTTTTATCATTTACCTACTCAAGGACGAGTAGGAATTAAGCTTGGGGATGCTGATACGTCTCCAACGTATCTATAATTTATGAAGTATTCATGCCATATTTATAACAATTCTATATGGTTTTGGTATGATTTGATTAGAACTAACCCGGACTGACGCTGTTTTCAGCAGAACTACCGTGGTGTTGTTTTTTGTGCAGAAATGAAAGTTTTCCAAATGAGCTGAAACTTTTTGGAGATTTTTTATTGGACAAATAAAAAATATTGGCACCAAGACCCACTGGAGGGGGGCCACCCAGTGCCCACGAGGCACCAGGGCGCGCCACCCCCCCAGGCGCGCCCTGGTACCTCGTGGGGCCCACGTGGCTCCGTTTCGCGTGATTCCAACGCTGAAAAATCATATATATTCAGAAACCCCCGAAAGTTAACCTAGATGAGTTTTTACGCCGCCGCAAGCCTCTGTACCAGAGAGATCCCATCTACAGCCCTTTTCCGGCACCCTGCCGGAGGGGGGAAGGCATCACCGGAGGCCATCTTCATCATCCCGGCGGTCTCCATGACGAGGAGGGAGTAGTTCACCCTCGGGGCTGAGGGTTTGTACCAGTAGCTATGTGTTTGATCTCTCTCTCTCTCGTGTTCTTGAGATGGCACGATCTTGATGTATCGCGAGCTTTGTTGATATAGATGAATCATATGGAGTTTTCCCCTCTCTATCTTCTTGTGATGAATTGAGTTTTCCCTTTGAAGTTTTCTTATCGGATTGAGTCTTTAAGGATTTGAGAACACTTGATGTATGTCTTGCATATGGATATCTGTGGTGACAATGGGATATTCACTTGAGTAACTTGATGTATGTTTTGGTGATCAACTTGCGGGTTCCGTGACCTTGGGGATTTATGCATAAGGGTTGGCACACGTTTTCGTCTTGACTTTCCGGTAGAAACTTTGGGGCACTCTTTGAAGTTCTTTGTGTTGGTTTGAATAGATGAATCTGAGATTGTGTGATTCATATCGTATAATCAAACCCGCGGGTACTCGTGGTGACATTGGAGTGCCTAGGTGACATTAGGGTTTTGGTTGATGTGTATCTTAAGGTGTTATTCTAGTACGAACTCTAGGGCTGTTCGTGACAATTAATGGGGATGGCTCATAAGATTGATTGGGAAGGATAACTTTGAGGTGGTTTCGTACCCTACAACAATTTCTTCGTTTGTTCTCCGCTATTTGTGACTTTGGAGTGAACTCTTTGTCGCACGTGAGGGATTTACATATGATTCAACTATGTCAACAATGTTGGGAGATCGCACTAGTGAAAGTATGAACCCTAGGCCTTGTTTCTAAGCATTGCAATACCGTTTTTATGCCCGTTTACTATTTGCTACCTTGCTGTTTTTATATTTTCAGATTACAAAAACCTATATCTACTATCCATACTACACTTTTATCACCATCTCTTCGCCGAACTAGTGCACCTATACAATTTACCATTGTATTGGGTGTGTTGGGGACACAAGAGATTTCTTGTATTTGGTTGCAGGGTTGTTTGAGAGATACCATCTTCAACCTACGCCTCCCACGGATTGATAAACCTTAGGTCATCCACTTGAGGGAAAATTGCTACTGTCCTACAAAACTCTGTGCTTGGAGGCCCAACACGAGTCTACAAGAATAAGTTGTGTAGTAGACATCAACGCCGAACACTAACCGGGGGCTAGTAACTGGCCTCCAAACTTTAAGCTCCTATGACTAAGTGAAAGTTATAAAGCCTGCATATCTAATTGCCTTGTTTCCACTAACACAACCACCTCTGGGCACCGAGACGTCGGCTAAGGGTTGTCTTGTTATTGCGGAAACACCCTGCGTTGCATCTACAAAGGGGTGGAAGCCGACGATGGGCCACTTTCAGATTATAAACAGTCGCAACGGAATCAAAATAACATATAGCATAAAGCTGCATATATAGCTTCAAAGCTGACTATCACAACATGTGCCGAGGGCTCCTTGAGGCACGTCGGCACGGTGACATCGGGACTCCTGGAGAGCCCAACATATCTTCAGTGTAACGTATTCCGTATACGAGCGGTGCCTTCTGTAATCATCGTTATAAAGCCATAAATATGCATCAATTTGACTTAAGATTTTGGCCAAGCTGGGTTGCCTAGCTCCCGTGCTTACCCCTTACGTTCCCGATTGTTCGGCTAGGGGGTAAAGGGAGCACCTCTGTGATTGTTACTACCGGGTCATTCGAGTTAGTACCTCAGACTGGGTGAAGCCGAAAGCTAGGCATCTTAAGAATACAATTGGTCGGCAACAACGGAAGTGAAAATTTAGGTTCATTAAAGACCACAGAGTTCGGTAACTTTCCCCAAACTAAATCCTCAATATTTTTCTCCCACATTGATCGGAGTTGAGGTTTCACGATCATGGTCAACATGATAGCCTGAGAAAAGGAACTTATAAAGAAACTATTTTTCTTGGAAGATGTTTCTTACGCTTAAACGTAATATAACATAAGCTCTGTTCCACTTTGTTTGCAGAACCAAATAGCCAGATTGCTTTGTTATCCGAAGAGTCTGGTTCGCCTTGGCGGACCAGGAGTAGGAAACACTCCTCGACCAATGGACGAGGAGGGAGAAGCCAAAAGCTGGTTAACAAAGTTTGTAGAACAGAGGCATTTGTAATGATGTAAAGTACTTGGATACATAGAATCATTACACATAAATTGTGATTAAAGTCAATTTACTCTGGATATCGATCCTTAAGTCAGCCACCCGTGCCCAAATTAAGGCTCGGGGGCTACTGGGCTTCGCGCTTCTCAATTAAAAGCCATTAAAGGGGTACATTGATCCCCTGATCTGGTGTTGCCACCCGACCAGTGGCTTGGGGGCTACTGCATTGCTGATTCAATGCAAGAAAATTCAAAGTGCAAAACAGTTTCTGAGGATATTACGATCCTCGGGTTGGTCGGCCGCACCCAACCTGAGTCTCGAGGACTATGCACACCGTGTTTCTGTTCCTAAGTATGCTGCCGAGCTAGGAGTTGATCCTCAGGCCGATTTCGCGAATCGACCTGAGTCTCAGGGGCTACTGGGTCATCGGTTTTATGATTTCCTTCAGGTGCATCTCGGATTTTTGGCCGACACACACCTTGAGGGCTACTGGCTATACATCTCGACAGAGAATAAATTGCACCAATTGGAAATAAATTCCACAAAAAATCAGCTCATGGCCGAGGTGGTGCACCACCTCGGAAGCAGTCCGGCGTAAAGCTCGGATGCAAATGGCTGGCTCCATAGAGGGCATTTTTGGCATTAAGCTCGGCTGAATTCCTTCAACTTTTTCAAGACCGAGGTAATCTATGACACCTCGGATGCCGATCGGCATTAGAGCTCGGCTACAAAAAGACACCTCGGATGCAGTCCGGCGTTCGAGCTCGGTTGCAAGAGGACTCGCTGCACGGGGAAAAACTTTGAACCCGAGGTGCGGCGTAAAAATAACAAGGCATTGATAAAGGCCGAAAACTTAAAGGCCTCCTCGGATGCCCGATGTATGAACTCTTCGGATTCAGCTCGGCGATCCTCAAGATCGAAGATGGGAAGATTTTTTGAACCAGCTTTCAAGACTGACGGCTGAAGACGAAGAACAGCTCGGAAGAACCGAGGAGCGTCCCCAACTTGAAGACCGGTTCAGGGGGGCTACTGACAGTGTCCTGGACTAGGGGGTACTCACCACGTCGTCTCCCGACCAGTGGGTCGGGCCGAGGACCCCCATGGCGGTTCACAAATGGGCCACTTCGGGCAGCCCATGACATATACGAGGAAGATTCCACAAGACTTGGTGATCAAGACAAGGACTCCTCTCCGCCGACGTAGCCGACTAAGATTCTTTTTATCCTAGGCCTCCGGTACATTATATAAGCCGAGGCTAGGCTAGTCGATAGATCATTATGACATCTCATATCCTAGATCATTAGAATCATACACAACATACGATCTCGAGGTAGATCAACTCTGTACTTGATACATCTCCATCAATATAATCAGAGCAGGACGTAGGGTTTTACCTCCATCAAGAGGGCCCAAACCTGGGTAAACATTGTCTCCCTTGTCTCTGTTACCATTGATCCAAGATCCACAGCTCGGGACCCCCTACCCCGAGGTCTGCCGGCTTTTACACCGACACTGGTGCTTTCATTGAGAGTTCCGCTGTGTGATCATTGGTCGGTGACAAATCCGGCATATCTCATAGTAGGGGTCCTAAGCTAGGCATCTTGGAGCGATGGTAACATGGACACAGGATTTTACCCAGGTTCGGGCTCTCTCGAAGAGATAATACCCTACGTCCTGCTTTTGATTGTATTCATATGGCGTGTAGTACAGAGTACATGTATCTACCACGAGATTGTTCTAATGAATATGAGTTCATCTATTGACTAGCCTGGCCTCGGTTTATATAATGCACCAGAGGCCTAGGGTTTAGAGGAGTCCTCGTCTTGTGCGCCAAGTCATGTGGAATCTTCCTTGTATTCGTCATGGGCTGCCCGAAGTGGCCCATGAGTGAACCGCCATGGGGGTCCTCGGCTCAACCCACCTGGTCGGGAGACGATGTAGTGAGTACCCCCTAGTCCAGGACACCGTCAGTAGCCCCCTGAACCGGTCTTCAAGTTGGGGACGCTCCTCGGTTCTTCCGAGCTGTTCTTCGTCTTCGGCCGTCGGTCTTGAAAGCTGGTTCAACAAATCTTCCCATCTTCGATCGTGAGGATCGCCGAGGTGCATCCGAAGAGTTCACATGTCGGGCATTCGAGGAGCCCCTTTAGGTTGTTGGCCTTTATCAATGCCTTGTTATTTAACGCCACACCTCGGGTTCGAAGTTTTTCCCGTGCGGTAGTGTCCTCTTGCGTCCGAGCTCCAACGCCGGACTGCATTCGAGGTGTCTTCTTGCAGCCGAGCTCTAACGCTGGTCAGCATCCGAGGTACATTTTAACAGCCGAGCTCCAACGCCGGTCTGTATCCGAGCTCATTTTAGCAGCTGAGCTGCATCCGAGGTGCCTTCTTGCAGCCGAGCTCCAACGCCGGACTGCATTCGAGGAGGCATAGAGTACCTCGTCTTTGAAAAAGTTTGAAGGAGGTTATCCGAGCTTAACGCCGAAAAAGTTTTCTATGGAGCCAGCCACTCGCAGCCGAGCTTTATGCCGGACTGCTTCCGAGGTGGTGCACCACCTCGGACTTGGGCTGATTTTTTGCGAATATTTTTTCGATTGGTGCAATTTATTCTCTGCCGAGATATATAGCCAGTAGCCCTCAAGGTGTGTCTCAGCCTAAAATCCGAGATGCACCTGAAGGATGAAATAAAACCGCTGATCCCAGTAGCCCCTGAGACTCAGGTCGATTCGCGAAATCGGCCTGAGGATCAACTCCTAGCTCGGCAGCATTTAGGAACAGAAACACGGTGCATAGTCCTCGAGACTCAGGTTGGGTGCAGCCGACCAACCTGAGGATCGTAATCTCCTCGGAAACTATATTGCACTTTGTAAATTGTCTGCATTGAATCGTTAATGCAGTAGCCCCCGAGCCACTGGTCGGGTGGCAACACCAGATCAGGGGATCGATGTAACCCGTTAATGGCTTTTAAGTGAGAGGCGCGAAGCCCAGTAGCCCCCGAGCCTGAATTTGGGCAAGGGTGGCCGAATTAAGGATCGATATTCGGAGTAAATTAACTTTAATCACAATTTATGTGTAATGATTCTATGTATCCAAGTACTTTACATCATTAATGCTCGGATCCGCATTGTACAAAACTTTGTTGACCGACCATCGGCTTCAACCTCCTCGGCCAGTAGCCGAGGAGTGTTTGTCCTACTTTATAATGCCTTTATAAGGGCAAAGATTTACGGAAAACAAGGCAATCCGGCCATATGATTTAACAAAGGTACACGGAGAGATATGTTATATTACTATTTAACGTAAGAAACATCTTCTGGGAAAAATAGTTCCTTTATAAGTTCCTTTTCCCAGGTTGTCATGTTGACCATGATCATGAAACCTCACCTCCGATCAACGTGGGAGAAAAATATTGAGGATTTAGTTTGGGGAAAGTTCCCGAACTCTGTGGTCTTAATGAACCTAAATTTTCACTTCCGTCGTTGCGGACCAATTATATTCTTAAGATGGCTAGCTTTCGGCTTCACCCAGTCTGAGGTACTAGCCCGGATGAACCGGAAGTAACAATCACAGAGGTGCTCCCTTTACCCCCTAGCCGAATAATCGGAAACATAGGGAGTAAACACAGGAGCGAGGCAACCCAGCTTGGCAAAATCTTATGTCAAATTGATGCATATTTATGGCTTTGTAACGATGATTACGGAAGGCAGCACTCGTATATTAAATACAAACGCTTTTATGCTATATGCTATTTTGACTCCTTTGTGACCGTTTATCATTTGAGAGTGGCCCATAGTCGGCTTCTACCCCTTTGTAGATGCTACGCAGGGTGTTTCCGTAGTAACAAGACAACCCTTAGCCGACATCTCGGTGCCCGGAGGCGGTTGTGTTAGCGGAAACGAGGCAATCAGATATCCAGGCTTTATAATTTTCACTTAGTCATAGGAGCTTAAAGTTGGGAGGCCAGTTACTAGCCCCCGATTAGTGTTCGCCGTTAGCCGAGGTCAAGCCATTAACACTTCGGCCAATTTTATGAAGGGCCCACGGGGTAACCTCTATCGATCTATAGTTTGACACAGTCATTGGATCGCTGACCAGTTTGCGCTCATTGTGACAGTCAGTTTTCGGCTTTCTCCACTGAGGTACTTGACCAGTTGAATCGGAAGTACAATCGCAGTGGTTCTCCCTTTGCACATCTAGCCGAACAAAGCGGAACGTAGGAGGCAAGCACAGGAGCCGGGCAACCCAACTATTGACCGAAGACACAATTCGAAACTGATGCATATAAAGCAATATCCGAGAACATTTTGCCGAGGACTCCTCGGAGTATCTTGGCTTTAGGTGGGTTCGGCTCTAGTCGCAGCCTCCCGTTGATATTCTCGATGCTTTAAAGGCGTCCGGCATTGTACTGCGAGGCTTATGGTTTTGACAACGCCGAGGTGCAGCTTGGCAGGAAAGATGCCGAACTGCGGGTCGGAAAAGATTTCCTGAGCAAAACCATCATGCAGAACACCTCGATCAAGAGGATGTCCCGCCTCCTGAAAGGAAAACATACAAGTAGGTTAAAGGTGCCATAAGCTCGGGAAACCAAAAAACTTTAGTAAAAACTTTACGTCCGAACTAAATCAAGTTTTTTGGTGCCAATCCGAAAATTGGTCTTAAAATTAATTTTGTGCTTCTATCGTGCTTTAACATGATACGTCCGATCTCCAGACTTCAAGCGGGTCAGCCTTTGGCTTCAACCTCCCCTCCCGAAGGCGGAGTGTTTCTCAGGCCAGTTTAGCGAACTAAACTCGAGCGGCTTTAGAGAGAAACCAGGCTATCCGGCTATTGACCACACACTTGTGTCGAGAAAGGAGTGGTAGAAAAAGACTTTGCAACGACTTAGAAGAAAACACTTATTATAACGGCTCATATAAATTTAAGAGCCCCCAGTTAACATGGGTAAAGGAAGTGGTTTTTAACGAACCTCGGTTTTAACAAACATATTTTAACATAGATATAATGCTTGGTCGAACCGAACAAAAAATTTAAAATTTAAAATTTTTGAGTATGAAAGCGACTTAGCTGGTTAATGTGCTCGGTGTTGATGACGTGGTCCGAGTTTGTGGCGGGTCGAGGTCCCAGCCCCCAAGTCGGTCTCGAGGTGGCCGAGCGAAGAGCTTGGCTGATGAAGTGGCAGCACAGCACTGCCGATGTGCCGAGACAATGCCCCTGGTCCAGCCGAGGAGACAGAGTAGGTCGGCAGGGTGGCGCCGGAGTAGGTCGATGAAGCGATGGCGAAGCCCCCGGTCCAGCTAACGTGACGAAGCTGGTCGGCTGGTGACGCCGAAGTCCCTGGAGTAGATTGATGAAGAGATGGCGAAGCCCCCGGTCTAGCCGAGGTGACGGAGCAGGTCGGTAAAGTGTCGTCGGAGCCCCCATGCCAGCCGAGGTATCGAAGCCTCCATGTCAGCCGACGAGTCGAAGCAGGTCGGTGTGTTGGATGTTGGCTTGAAGAAAGGTGGCATGGCGATGCCGACGCAGGTCAAAATTTGTGACGCAGTCGATGCCAGCTTAATGAAGTAACCACGCGGTGATGACAGTGTGCCCGCCCCGTGTAATCTATGGGGCGACGATGTTGGTGATGATTTAGCCTTCACAATGCCGAACTCTAGGTCGGCTCGCCGAGGTGATGATCCGATGAGTTTGACCTCGGCCCAACGAAGCGATGATTTGTCTAGCGCAGGTCGGCAGCCGTGGAGCAACGTTGTCGGGCTGGTTTGACACCAACGCGATGGTGAAGATTAGCTCCGAAGAGGCATTAAAATTTATGGGCACGTGTGTGCGAACAACACACAGTACCCTAAGAAAAAACTTCTCCAAAAAGTATGTCCAATATCACGTTCACGAAGAAAGATGAACTCGGGTCGGATTCGTTTTCGCGCAGAAAACAGATCCGAAAACTGATGCACTCATCGGACGCTCCCGGAGTTTGGACGGTCGGATCGAGCTGAAATTTTGAGGGGTGGTAGATATGGGAATTCTGCAGCCGATGAATGGTTGGATCTTCCAAAGGACGTCCGAGCTGACTGCTGGACTCCTCGCCCTAAACTCGTCCAGATTCCCGTCCAGATTCGACAGGGCTCCGGTATATCGGAGATCGCCGGAGATTCCTCCATCGGAACGCGACGAAATTTTGCAGGGTTGTTCTAGACTCAATTCCGCACAATTCCGCCGAAGAAATCGTCAAAGCGACGCTCGAGGAGGTGGTGACGGCGAACACGAATCCGCTGTCCAGAAAAAACTACCTGATCGCGCGAGGGCAATGTTGACGTTGAGCCCCCGAGCACCATGGAGGATTCTTCCATGATCTTGGTTGAGATTGGAGTTGATGTTGATGAAGACACCCGTCCGATCTTGATGATCCGACGTGGAGCGTAGTTCTCGGCCTCGCCGAGGTGACCAGTCGAGCCGGCGACGAAGATGCCGACGTTGACGATGTAGCTCGGTTCCGATGCGTAGATCGCGATGGAGTCGATCTGAATTCCCATCGCACCGCGGTGACTACCCAGCAGGCTCTCAATGAAAGCACCAGTGTCGGTGTCAAATCCGGCATATCTCGTAGTAGGGGTCCTAAGCTAGGCGTCTTGGAGCGATGGTAACATGGACACCGGATTTTACCCAAGTTCGGGCTCTCTCGAAGAGATAATACCCTACGTCCTGCTTTTGATTGTATTCATATGGGGTGTAGTACAGAGTACATGTATCTACCATGAGATTGTTCTAATGAATATGAGTTCATCTATTGACTAGCCTGGCCTCGGTTTATATAATGCACCAGAGGCCTAGGGTTTAGAGGAGTCCTCGTCTTGTGCGCCAAGTCATGTGGAATCTTCCTTGTATTCGTCATGGGCTGCCCGAAGTGGCCCATGAGTGAACCGCCATGGGGGTCCTCGGCTCAACCCACCTGGTCGGGAGACGATGTGGTGAGTACCCCCTAGTCCAGGACACCGTCAGTAGCCCCCTGAACCGGTCTTCAAGTTGGGGATGCTCCTCGGTTCTTCCGAACTGTTCTTCGTCTTCGGTCGTCGGTCTTGAAAACTGGTTCAACAAATCTTCCCATCTCCGATCTTGAGGATCGCCGAGGTGTATCCGAAGAGTTCAAACGTCGGGTATCCGAGGAGCCCCTTTAGGTTCTTGGCCTTTATCAATGCTTTGTTATTTAACGCCACACCTCGGGTTCGAAGTTTTTCCCATGCGGTAGTGTCCTCTTGCGTCCGAGCTCCAACGCCGGACTGCATTCGAGGTGTCTTCTTGCAGCCGAGCTCCAACGCCGGTCTATATCCGAGGTGTCTTTTTGCAGCCGAGCTCCAACGCCGGTTTGCATCCGAGGTACATTTTAGCAGCCGAGCTCCAACGCCGGTCCGTATCCGAGCTCCAGCGCCGGACTGCATCCGAGGAGGCATAGAGTACCTCGTCTTTGAAAAAGTTTGAAGGAGGTTATCCGAGCTTAACGCCGAAAAAGTTCTCTATGGAGCCAGCCACTTGCAGCCGAGCTTTATGCCGAACTGCTTCCGAGGTGGTGCACCACCTCGGACGTGAGCTGGTTTTTTGTGGATTGGTGCAATTTATTCTCTACCGAGATGTATAACCAGTAGCCCTCAAGGTGTGTGTCGGCCTAAAATCCGAGATGCACCTGAAGGATAACATAAAACCGCTGATCCCAGTAGCCTCCGAGACTCTTGTCAATTCGCCAAATCGGCCTGAGGATCAAGTCATTGCTCGGCATCATACTTTAGGAATAAAAACGCGGTGTGCAGTAGCCCCCGAGACTCAGGTTGGGTGTAGCCGACCAACCGGAGGATCGTAATCTCCTCAGAAACTGTTTTGCACTTTTTTTAAATTGTCTGCATTGAATAGGCAATGCAGTAGCCCCCGAGACACTGGTCGGGTGGCAACACCAGATCAGGGGATCGATGTAACCTGTTAATGGCTTTTACGTGAGAATCGTGAAGCCCAGTAGCCCCCGAGCCTTAATTTGGGCAAGGGTGGCCGAATTAAGGATCGATATCCGGAGTAAATTGACTTTAGTCATAATTTATGTGTAATGATTCTATGTATCCAAGTACTTTACATCATTAATGCTTGGATCCGTATTGTACAAAACTTTGTTGGCCGACCATCCGCTTCAACCTCCACGGCCAGTAGCCGAGGAGTGTTTGTCCTACTTTATAAAGCCTTTACAAGGGCAAAGATTTACGGCAAACAAGGCAATCCGGCCATATGGTTTTATAAACAAAGTTACGCAGAGAGATATGTTATATTACTATTTAACGTAAGAAACATCTTCTGGGAAAAATAGTTCCTTTATAGGTTCCTTTTCCCAGGCTATCATGTTGACCATGATCGTGAAACCTCAACTCCGATCAATGTGGGAGGAAAATATAGAGGATTTAGTGTGGGAAAAGTTCCCGAACTCTGTGGTCTTTAATGAACCAAAATTTTCACTTCCGTCGTTGCCGACCAATTATATTCTTAAGATGGCTAGCTTTCGGCTTCACCCAGTCTGAGGTACTAGCTCGGATGACCCGGAAGTAACAATCACAGAGGTGCTCCGTTTACCCCCTAGCCGAACAATCGGGAACGTAAGGGGTAAGCACGGGAGCCAGGCAACCCAGCTTGGCCAAAATCTTAAGTCAAATTGATGCATATTTATGGCTTTATAACGATGATTACTGAAGGCAGCACTCGTATATTGAATACAAACGCTTTTATGCTATATGCTATTTTGACTCCTTTGTGACCGTTTATCATTTGAGAGTGGCCCATCGTCGGCTTCTACCCCTTTGTATATGCTACGCAGGGTGTTTCTGCAGTAACAAGACAACCCTTAGCCGACATCTCGGTGCCCGGAGGCGGTTGTGTTAGCGGAAACGAGGCAATCAGATATCCAGGCTTTATAACTTTCACTTAGTCATAGGAGCTTAAAGTTGGGAGGCCAGTTACTAGCCCCCGGTTAGTGTTCGGGGTCAGCCGAGGTCAAGCCATTAACACTTCGGCCAATTTTATGAAAGGCCCACGGGGTAACCTCTATCGATCTATAGTTTGACACAGTCATCGGATCGCTGACCAGTTTGCGCTCATTGTGACAGCCAGTTTTCGGCTTTCTCCACTGAGGTACTTGACCAATTAAATCGGAAGTACAATCGCAGTGGTTCTCCCTTTGCACACCTAGCCGAACAAAGCGGAACGTAGGAGGCAAGCACAGGAGCCGGGCAACCCAACTATTGACCGAAGACACAATTCGAAACTGATGCATATAGTGCAATATCCGAGAACGCTTTGCCGAGGACTCCTCGGAGTACCTTGGCTTTTGGTGGGTTCGGCTCTAGTCGCAGCCCCCCGTTGATATTGCCGATGCTTTAAAGGCATCTGACGTTATACTGTGAGAGTTATGCTGGAGACACACAGTATCCCCCGAGACTCAGGTTGGGTGCGGCCGACCAACCTGAGGATCGAATCTCCTCGGGAACTAGTCCAGATGTCATGTGCGTTTCGCCAACGCCGGCATATCTCGTAGTAGGGGTCCTCTAAACCCTAGGCCTAGGGGGTACTTCGTGCCCTTCCTCTTGCGAGGCCTCCCCGTCTGCGGAAGTTAATCCGAGGCGGGTGTGTGCGAGATCGGAAGCGGGGAGATATCCTTGCGTCTCAAGCCTGCGTAAACGCATGAGGGATACGGAGCAGCTCGCCCAATCACCTTGACGGGGGCCGTGAGGGCGTGAGGAAGATCCTGGGACGCTCGCCATAGCTTGCTGGTCACAACCTCGCGAGGGCGTGGGGAAGAATAGCAAGGGGTGGGGTGCGTTAGCCTCCGCGCCCTTGGCCTATTAAAGGGGCATTGACTCCTCCCGAGAGAGGGGCATTTTTGTAAAAACCCATCAGGCCACTCGCATTCCGTGGGTGCGTAGAAATCGAGGGTCGTCATTTGATTCTGGGCGAAGAAAAGCGGTATGACGGGCCCCACGGGGCCTCGCCAATTGGAGGATTCTTCGGCGACCGAGCTATTGGTGGCCGAACTACTGTTAGACCAAATACAGGTACAGGGAGGAACTCGCCACCCAAGCCGAAGACTATTGAAGCATGAAGCTGCCGAAGACCGTCAACCTCGGCATTGGAGTCTAGTTCGGGGGCTACTGAGGGTGTCCCGGACTAGGGGGTACTCGGGCTGCCGGCCTATCTCTCATAGGCCGGGCTAATGGGCCGCCCTCTACTCGTCGATGGAAGGCCGGATTGTGGGCGACCCCGTGTATCAGAAGGAAACCTCCGAAGACTTGGCGTCTCCTCCAAGGAATAGTTGGCGTGGCTGGCATGTTTATCCCCTGATGGTAACCGACTATATGTAACCCTAGGACCCTCTGGTGTCTATATAAACCGGAGGGTTTAGTCCGTAGAGGATCATCGTATCCATTACCTAGGGTTTAGCCCATCTGATCTCGAGGTAGATCAACTCTGTAACCTTCATACAATCACATCAATACAATCAAGCAGGACGTAGGGTATTACCTCCTCGAGAGGGCCCGAACCTGGGTAAATCATCGTCTCTACGCTCTCTGTTAACCATCGATTCCTAGACCCACAGTTTGGATCCCCTACCCGAGATCTGCCGGTTTTGGTACCGACATTGGTGCTTTCATTGAGAGGTTGTGACCAGTAGCTCGCCCAATCACTACTACTATCTCGTAGTAGGGGTCCTAAGCTAGGCGTCTTGGAGCGATGGTAACACGGACACAGGATTTTACCCAGGTTTGGGCTCTCTTGAAGAGATAATACCCTACGTCCTGCTCTGATTATATTGATGGAGATGTATCAAGTACAGAGTTGATTTACCTCGAGATCGTATGTTGTGTATGATTCTAATGATCTAGGATATGAGATGTCATAATGATCTATCGACTAGCCTAGCCTCGGCTTATATAATGTACCGGAGGCCTAGGATAACAAGAATCTTAGTCGGCTACGTCGGCGGAGAGGAGTCCTTGTCTTGATCACTAAGTCTTGTGGAATCTTCCTCGTATATGTCATGGGCGGCCCGAAGTGGCCCATTAGTGAACCGCCATGGGGGTCCTCGGCCCGACCCACTGGTCGGGAGACGACGTGGTGAGTACCCCCTAGTCCAGGACACTGTCACCCGGCAACCCCTTTTGTACAAGCTTTGTCGGCAAGACTTGTAACCCTTTGTACAAAGCCAGGCGCAGATCCTGCACATAATGAAGTTAAGTGTTTCACAACTCTTCGTACATATTCATTTATATATGGATGCATGTGATGTTGTGATTTACACTCTAGTTTGTATGGAATGGCTGATGAACCGTCAAGATTCCCAAACCACTCTTTTCTCTTCTTTCTTTTTCTTAAAAGGACGGAAGGATCCCTCGCGTGCAAGTTTCCCAGGGGGAGTGGAGATGGGGTACCATTTTAATGACGTTCAAGCAATCATTTTGTACGACGAAGAAAGCAAGGAAAAGCTAAGTTGAAAAACTTCGAAACAATTTCCTTGTTACATTTGCGATTTCCCTTGAACAATTCAGTGTTTGTATGAGAAACCTGCACGCGAAGGAATCTTGTCGTGATCAGATTGCGCTCTTGTTTCGCCTCGAGTCCGCTCGGCGAGATATGCAGCTGCATTACGACGGCAAGTTATCTTGCCGGTGGCAGCACTTCCAGCAGGCTGCTAAGGACTTGTTCCTCTAAGCGCTCGCGGCAAGTGTCTGTACCGGCGAGCTGCCGCGCTGTGATCGACAAGTTACCTTGCCGGTGGCGGCACTTCCAGCAGGCTGCTAAGGACCTGTTCCTCAAAGCGCTCGCGGCAGGTGTGCGCACCGGCAAGTTTCCAAAAAGCGTAGGGAGCGCAATCATACAAAGGCAAATAAAACAAGGGAAACGGCACACATTCACTTAAGCCCAGCAAGCAATAGATTTTCATTAAAAGACACTCGGTTACATTTTGTTGGCCCTTCCCCGGGGTTTACATCGAGTGCAAGGAGGGCGAAAGGAGCGCCTAGGCGAAGCCCGGCTTGTTCCCGGAAGGCCAGATGATGGTGCTGCCGGCGATCAGCCTGACTCGTCGTCGTCGTCCTCGATCTTCACGCCTGGAGCGCCGTCATCATCGTCATCCTCAGCATCGCTGGAGGAAGCGGTGTTGCTATCGCTCGAGCTTTCCACGCAGCATTCCAGACGAGCGCCCGAAGCCTCGAAGAACTTCACGACGAGCGTGTCTGGTTCGTCCAACCTAAAGAGGAGAAGGTGCCCTTGCCCTAAGCAACGGGCACGAACGAAGGATTTCCACCCGCGCGTGAGATACATGAGGTCGTTGTTGGAGGTCTCACTGGTCACCCAAACCGGGCCGTTGCAGCAACCATCCATGCGCAGCCACAAGCCACGCAGGTGGTGGCCTTGCATCTCCCTAGCAAAAGGACGAGGAAGCCGCAGCCAGCTCCGCGGCCGATCGCGTAGCTCCACGACGAATTCCTGCACCGTGTCCTCCGTATGGCCCTCTGTCGGGGGAGGAAGGGCCGAAGACGAAGCGGCAAGCACTTCGCCGCGACCGCCTCGGCCGCGTGCACCGCGCCTTCCACGACCACGGGCCGCGGTCCTCCCTTGAGCACTGGAGCCAGCCTCCGCGGCCACAGCCGAGGCATGGGCGTGAAGACGAGGAGAAGCTCTCGCCGCGGCGGCGGAGACATGACCGCGGCCTCTTCCCCTCGCCATGCCGTCGTCGGGTGCGGAAGAAGAAGATAAGAGAAAGAGGCGACGGTTGCTAAAGATTGAGGCAGAAAGAGGTGGATGAGCATCACACCCTGCAGCCCCCTCTTTATAGAGAGAGTGCGGGGAGTTGGCTCTTCACCGTCTTCGGGTGGCCGCCCAGGTTCGCCAATCCCGCGCCCTGCGCTTCTGGCCGGGCGCATTACTCCAGCAACCGCCCAGATTCGCCAATCCCGCGCCCTGCGTCCTGGGCCCGGCGCATCACTCCAATGGCCGCCCTTCTCCACCAATCCGCTGCCTTGCATGCATGCAAACGCACGTGATGGAGGGGCGTAGAAAAAGGAGAAGTAAAGACATATATGGCAGTTATCCTTTGCCACGCGTGGCTACGTGCCGGTTCAGTTTGAACCAACGAGGCCCCGCATATGAGCATATTCTTGGTTTGAGCACACCTAGCGGCCGTCCGTCCGACGGCAAGATTTGCCGAAAGATGACCGAGAACGCACCCAAATCCAGATTAATGAAGAAGCAAAGAAGATCTCAAGAAGGGATAACCATCATGACAAAAATTACAGCGGCAGTTTTCTCGCCGCGTGTCTGTGCATTGTTTGGGCCTAGCCCAACGACGCTTCGGACGCGCGTATGGCCCAGGCCCGGGGGCTCCTGTCGGTGTATAAAACATGGGTATTTTATACCCTGACTTATGCACAGACGGGAGCGGCCTCCTTGCCGGCCAAGGCTTGCCGGGAACCACCAAGACCAACATACAGAGCCCAGTTACAAAAGCTACATGGGAGAAGTTCAAGACACGGCGTCGACAAGCACTCAACTAGTAATGAAGATGAAGACATTTCTTGCCGGCAAGACTGGACCGGCAAGGTAATAACCCGCCAAGCTCCTTGCCGGCAAGCCTTCGCCAACTCGTCAGCGCTCCACCTCACCGGGCAGCTAGTCACTAATCGGTGAGGTGTCGACCGCGCAGGCTGGTTGGTGAGATTTGTCGGGCACGTGTCAGCCCGCAGGGGAAAGATTTGCCTTCGATGACACCCGTCCAGGAGGCGTGTCAGAATAATACGAGGTAGCTGAGCAAGAGGTGCAGAAACCTTGCCGGGGCTACCTCTCCACGCGACACCTAATGAGGCATTAAATGCTTTTGTCCTAAACTGGCAGAGTTAGGTATGATAGCACTGTTTGCTATCTAATCACAATGTAATTACTGTTTTGCCACTGTGGTAACCCCTTGAGCTATAAAAGGAGGGCCAAGGCAACAGTTAGAGGGATTCAGATCCTTCTTCAAACACCAGCACGTCTCGCGTAGCTGCTCACTCTGCACCTTGCCGGAAGAAGCGCTCCTTGTACTTGTGCTCTCATACAACGAATACACCAAAGCAGAGTAGGGTTTTACGCTTCTCAGCGGCCCGAACCTGGGTAAATCCGTTGCGTCCTCCATTGATTCTGCTCTTTGTGCACGTCGATCTCCCCCGCCGAACCACAAAGGGGCTAGATGGCCCCATAGATGGCCGTACCCACGACACACCCTTTATTGGTAAGGATACTCCTTCCACACTATAAATTTTAGATATTGTCATGGTCTTTTAGATGAAACTTGACCGCTATTTTTCGCTATGTACATAACCCAATAAAATAACAAATATCCACAAAATAAGTTCCAAAACAAACTATACATATGATTTTCGATCACAATATTTGATTCCGTCGAGGGAAAATCATTTCCCTGAGCTAGAGGATGTCGATGCTCGGAGCACAGGCCGTATCGGCCGTTGGATCACTATTGATGCCTTAGACCGATGGTAGGTACGATGTGGGGAGTCATGTCGGGAAAATAGATTATATAATCAACATCTTTGACTAACTTTATTATTTCCTGTATTGTTTTCTTCTTATTTTTACGAGGTGGATTTCTTTACTTATCATGCATTTATCACGTATTTTTTTGCTTCATTGTTTGTGCATGGTGTAGTCATATCAATCATTACGACTACCACATACCACCCTTTACAGGGATAATTTTGTTTTTGTCACTCTAGGTTTTGCCCACTTTGCTTATGCCACTCTAGAATTTGACATTTCACTTTTGCAACTCTTAGCTCTTGGCAATACATTACAATTGCCATTTCGTGGCCAAAAACAAAAATTTCACAATGGCCATTGTGATGCATTGTGAAAAGCTAAGAGTGGAAAAATTGAAATTAAATTTTATGCTTTTGCCACGAAATGGCATTTGTGATACATTGTCAAAAGTTAAGAGTGACAAAAGTGAGATGTCAAAAGCTAGAGTGGCATAAGCAAAGTGGGCAAAAGCTAGAGTGGCAAAAAACAAAGCCCCTCCCCCCCCCCCCCCCCCCCCCACCCCCTTTTATAAGTAAGGATACTCCTTTCAGATTATAAATAAAGTGACATTGTAGATATTGTCACGGTCTTTTAGTTGTAACTTGACCACTATTTTCAACCATGCATAAAACCCAAGCAAACAATAAATATCCTCAGAATAATTTTCAAAACAAACTATAAATATGATTCCCGAATTTCCAATCAAAATATTGAATCGATGTTAGCATTGAAAGTTTTAAAAAGTTTCTTCAAAGTGATGTCTCAAATGCCATTTATATGTGAATTAGAGGGAATACTATTATGGTCATAAAAGTACTAACACTATTGTACAACTAATGTGCGCTAACAAATGATGTCGACCCTGGCTCAGACATTTTGTCTGAAATGTCACGTATTTGTGATTGTGAATTGCCCATTTTGTATGCACAACAACAATCTCAGCTTCCCCCGCAAAAAAAAAACAACAATCTCAGCTTGAAACAACGTTAATGTTACATATTGCTGTGTATAGTTCGTACACTCACACGTGGACGTGGTCACACATGTACATGGCCCTCTCTTTTGCGAGGCACATGCACATGTGCTTGGCTGCTGACTGCATGATACGCCAATCGACACGATCAGTGAAGTAATATGTTTAACCAGTTGGGCTTAATCCATGCTGGTTTCGGTAGACGCCTTGGTTATCAGATACTCACTCACACCTCTGTTCAATCAATCCGTCACCAGCGTTAACGCCAGGACGCTGCAGCCAAGAGGCCCACGTGCTTCGCTGTTGTTTAATTAATCTCTCGCGAGTCGCGATGCACTGACGCACACAAGGATGTTTCCCGTTTTACTATTCTCTATGCAAGACAGGATCAACCGAAAAGCGCGCCCCGCCGTAGTAGATGCGGCGGCTAGCCGGAATCAAACCCGCCGGGGCAGCGTCTCTGGCTAGCTACTGCTGTTCGTCGGCCCACGGCGGCGCAGCACCGGCCCCACGTCCAAGCTACCGACGCGCAAAGGCTGGGAGCTACTGAATAGATCCGTTGTTTAACTAACCACTGTACTGCCTTCGCGCTCACGCACTGCCTTGCACCAACCCTGAGATAACCTTCGCCGTCGCTGTCCAGCCCATATTTGACCGGTGTGGACACATGTCAGCATCGGTCACCCGTGGCGCATCAGGTCCTTTTCGTGGTAAGTATAACAAATTCGTGCCGAACTAATGGCCAGAATTTCCAAAAGGGGACAGTAAGTGCATGAACAGCAGCAGAAGTGGAATGGTGCTGCTCGCTCTGTTACTTGGACAGTTGGACTTGGGTGGCACGTTCAGACTTCAGATGATCAATCAATGGGGTCCGAGCCGGCGGCAAAAGTAGATCCATATGCTTATCACCGACAGCCGATCTTCACGTGAACGAAACTCAGGCACCCTCCCGTCCGCCCAGCTGAAACTGACCCACAGGCAGCACGTTCCTAAAACGGGGAAAAGTTTGCAGAAAACAACAACAGAACCGTTCTGCCACGAACCAAACGCACCGCAAACAGGACGAGGATTTTGCTGCACTCACACCGGCCCGGGCTCCACCGCGCAGTCCAGTCCAGTCCAACAAAGGTGATCTCCAGCCACATCGGAAAGTCAGGACCGGAGACGCGCATCCGGCCAGGGAAGCGCGGCGGGATCGGCGGAGGCGACGAAATGGACGCGCGCACGCACACGCACACGCACACGCACGAGGCGGGGCGAGCCCACAACCGGCGCCGAACGAACAAACGGAGACCCCAGGCGGGCAGATCAGATCTGATCGGCAACCACCACGCGGACGGTGGACAAGCGTCACCACTTGGACTTGTGCCAGAGGCGAACGGGATTGATGAGGCCGGCACGCGGCCAGACGCGTCGACCCGTCGGCAGATGGATGCTAACAGGAGTGACGGGGAAGCCAGCCTCCTCCGGTCGGGTGGCCGCAACGTGTAGCGTGTGGTGCCATGCCATGCTATGCCGGTGGTTTTTCTAGTACTCATGGTCTGATTTAATTTAATTTTTGGGACGAGGAAAGCCGGCTCGCTGGAAAGAAGGGACATGCGGGAATGATAAGGGCCACCAGGGCCCTGAAAGGAAAGCTGTCGATCCAAACCAAAAGCGGCGGTGTGCGCTCCTTCCCCTCGTCCACACCCACACCCACACCCCCACCCCCACCCCTACACACACCCGGCAAGACAAGAGCAGAGCAGAGCACGAGCGCGAGCAGCCTAACTCACATCTCCCCTCCCCACTGTGTGCGGCCGTTCATTCCTTCCCCGGTTCCGTCCGCCCGTCCCCACCGAGCTCCACGCATCCGGCCAGCTCGACCGCCGGATCTGGGTCGGAGGAGGAGCGCCCACCTTCCTCTTCTGGTGCCCGCATCTAGCTAGCCAGCCAGGAGCGCGCGCGCGAGGAGGAAGAGGAGGAGGAGGGGGCAGGGATCGACCGGCGATGAAGGCGGTGGAGCGCGCGAAGCTGGTGCGGAGCCTGCGGCAGGAGTCGCGGCGGCTGCGCCTGCTCGTGCTCGTCATCGGCTTCTTCCTCGTCACCCTCACCTTCGTCGTCCTCTCCAAGCCCGACGCCCTGCTCTTCAACCGTACGCCGCACCCCCCGATTCTTTCTTCCTTTCTTCCATTCTCCATTTCCTTCCCCTCTCGCAAGCAAGCAAGGAATCCTTCGCTCGCTGGTAAAATGGTAACTGACCGGAGCGCTCGCCCCCTCCTCATTCGCAGTGAACGGCCGGCTGTCGGTGGACGATGCGCCGCGCTCGCTCCTGATCCGCCAGGCCACCGACGCCGGCGCCGACCCCGACCAGAGATCCGCCGCCGCCCAGGACCCCAAGCCGCTGGACGACTTCGAAGACGCCGAGGCCAACGCCAAAGGTTCGACCCATTAACCACCTTCAAATCAAATCCTGGGGCCTAGCCCCCTCCTCCTCTACCAGTCTAGCAGTACTATTTTATCTTGGAATTTCTCGACTGAGATGTCCCTTGCGACAGTGACCACTAAAGAGGAGGAGGAGAAGAGGGCTCTCACTAGCACTGATCCTCAGCAGAGCGCCAAAAAGGGGCCTGAATCCCGGCTGTTAGGTGAGCCGTTGCCCTCGAATCCCACAATAATTTCTTTGTCCGATGCCCACCGAGCTTGTTGCCTTGTGATCCCATCCACGGACTCCAGATTGCAACAGATTTGGCCTCCTTGAATCGATGCTCAACTTCCTGCTTTATGTGTCAACTTTACTATCTTTTAGGCAGTGGAGGTGAAGGGGGGAAGAAAGGGCATCGCAAGGTGACCCTGCCAACCGTCTCTAACTATACCATCCGTGACGCCGAGGACAGCGACAATGCCAAGCAGCAAGGTAGCTGATTCACAGTACTTCTCATGTTTCTTGGTCTAGCTGTTGGTAATTAGGTGTTTGAGAATTGTTAATTAATAGCTGTGATGGTACTTACTTGCTCTTCTGGTGGGTGTGCTGACTCTACTGATGTGTCTGCAGGTAGCAAACCACAAACAGAAATTAAGCTTGAAATGGTCGCCGGCAAAAGCGATGGATCTCAGCAACAAGGTAGTACAAAATAAAAACATATGCCATGAGATCAAATTCATTCGTATGTTCATCTGAATCTGGTGGTTTTGTTCCTAATTCAGAGCACAGCACACTGTTCTATTGATTCACATGTTCATGTGAAGAGAGCACATTCGCAATGAGATATTGACATATGCATATGTCCAACTCTTTCTATTTCCTCTGATTCAGTTATATACTTCATGCATCTTGCAGATTGGAATAACGCGGAATGGGAGAGCAAACCACTTTGTGATTTCTCAAACTTCAGAGCTAATGTCTGCGAGATGCGGGGCAATATCAGGATTCACCCGAATGCAAGTTCGGTGATGTACATGGAACCTGCCAGCTCAAAGAGAAATGAGCTATGGAAACTTAAGCCCTACCCTCGTAAAGGTGATGAACTCTGCCTCAGCAAAGTTACAGAGCTGACGGTGAAATCAAGCAAAGTGGCACCTGAGTGTACCAAGTACCACAATGTGCCTGTCGTGGTCTTTGCTCTGACTGGATACACTGGAAATCTGTTCCACGACTTCACCGACGCGCTTGTCCCCCTCTTCACGACCGCAAGCGAGTTCAATGGTGAGGTTCAGTTCTTAATCACAGATATGGCTATTTGGTGGACAAGGAAGTACCATGTGGTGTTTAAGAAGCTATCCAAGTACCCCTTGATCGATTTCAACAAAGACACTGAGGTGCATTGCGTCAAGCATGCCATTGTTGGCCTTCATGCTTACATGGAGTTCACAATTGATCCCTCCAAGGCTCCTCACAACTACACCATGGTGGATTTCAACAGATTCATGCGCAGGACGTACGCATTGCCTA
Organism: Elymus sibiricus; assembly: GCA_039707655.1. Classification (NCBI taxonomy): domain Eukaryota; kingdom Viridiplantae; phylum Streptophyta; class Magnoliopsida; order Poales; family Poaceae; genus Elymus; species Elymus sibiricus. Next base: position 335,674,897 of record CM077664.1, read on the forward strand.
GGGATGCCGTGTCTGCGCTCGGCGAGATCCCCAAGGCCAAGCCGAGACTGCTCATCATCTCAAGGCAGAGAACAAGAATGTTCCTCAACCTCCCGGAGATCATCGCAATGGCAGAGGGGCTGGGTTTTGAGGTCGTGGTCGAGGAAGCCAATGTGAGCTCCGACCTCTCCCAGTTCTCCAAGGTGGTGAACTCCGTCGACGTGATGATGGGCGTCCATGGTGCCGGGCTCACAAACTGTGTGTTCCTGCCACACAATGCCACGCTAATCCAGATCGTGCCATGGGGTGGCATAGAGGGCGTGTGCCGGATCGATTTCGGCGACCCGGCGGAGCAAATGGGCCTGCATTACAAGCAGTACAGCATCGCCGTGCACGAGAGCAGCCTCACCGACCAGTACCCGCTGGACCATGAGATCTTCAAGAACCCGCTCGCTTTCCACAAGGGATTCGAGTTCATCAAGGAGACCTTCATGGACAAGCAGAATGTCAGGCTTGACTGCAACCGGTTCAGGCCTGTGCTGCTGGAGACCCTTGATCAGCTAAACCAATAAGAACCACTGATCCGCCATTGGCCATTGTATTAGATGGTTCTCCATACATCTTTTTTTTTTTGTCTCACCGTTCTTCTCTAATCTTCTCTAGTAAAAATTTGTTGATCGCCTTCTAGTACATGAGCAAGGAACAGAGTTATCTGTCTAGAATGACATGGATATGAAGCTGGGATGTCCATGATTTGTCGTTTATAGCATATTTATTGTCTGGAAATAGAAATGAAAACAATACATTTTTTCTTTGTAAATTGTTGTACACCTGTTGCCGTATTGGGCATGGAAATATCAGTGCATGAAGCGTAGTGATCAGGTCAGTGAGGAGGAATGTTCCAGGCCTAATGACACCGAGCACCAATAGGAATTTACAAGGTGGAGATCACCATTTCTGTGCTGGGTGATTCATCTGATTCTTCTAACTTTTTTGCTGTGCACCATTTTTGATCTACTACTTAGGTGTCAGGTGCTAGAAGTTTAGCTGACCAGGCCTTTTTTTTTAATTTCCAATTTATGCTGGTGTACAACAGGAAAGCCTATGGTTATTGATCTACTACTTAGGTGTGATTTGGGAGGTGCTAGAAATTTAGCTGACCAGGCATTTTTTTTTAAGTTTTTGAAGTTAGTTGACTAACCTTTTGAACCTGCACATATATTTTGGCCTTGGGTAGTCAACCCAAATTAACCCTCTTCCTTTCCCCTCAGGCAAGGCGATTAGAGTAAAGTCTTCCTCCTCGACTATGAGCCTGTGGACCCCCCCCCCCCCCCCCTCCCCCCCAAAAAAAAATCCGTCGCTCTTGCAGCCGGCGGTGGGGAGAGGAATCCTGGTGCCTCGACTCCGGCTATTAGATAGGTTAGGGTTTTAGTTCTCGTACAGCCAAGCGGATGGCTACTCTTCTTTGAATCGGTCTTCTGGTCTTCGATCCTCCTCGAGTTCGTCTGTCGGGACAGATTAGATGGAGTTCCGACGTAGATTCATGTTGGCTCCTCGGGGCGGTGAGGTTAGGATTTCTCGTTCTGCGTACGTGACAAGGAGATTTGGTGTCAGTTTCTTTGGATCAATTCAAGGGTTCAATATCGATGACTACGTCCCGGAGACGTTGGTTCTTAGGGGCACGTGCACGAAGACTTCCAGACTGTCATCGATAAGGTCAGTCTAACTCCGTATGGGAGCGCCAACAACGGCGCATCGAGGGCGGCGGCGAAAGTTGTTGATGGTCCAATATAATATTCATTTATGTCTAAGGTGCTTTGTACTTCTATGAATCTTTACAACAAATATACGAGTCTTTTATATTTCACAAAGAAAGTCAACTCAAATTTAAAAATCAGCAGATTTTTTTTTTCCTAAAACGGTCAACAAAAAGATGAGCAAAGATGAAACAAAAAGTGGCAAGTGAAGCTTCAACATATGAACAGTATTATTCACAAAATAATAATAAATGAACATAGTGAGTTTATCAGGGACGTGGAATGTAACCAATAGTGACCATGGAACATACTGATTTTTTTTTTTTGAGTTGGGGACATACTGACTTTTACTGCCAAATAAACTGTAAAAAAAAAAACTGTAGTACGATCGTTCGAGGCCATTTTTTTTCCTCTTCAGTGAAACTCTCACCAGATTCATCCGTTTCAATCCAGGCCCTCCAAACATTGATCAGACGGTCAGAAGAAGCTCCAACAGTTCTTACAGCCAGTGGCTGGAGTAGCCCATCACTCTCTGACCAATCTGGGCCCTCGCCTCCAAGCCCATTTTGCCGGCGACTATGCGCGTGGAGATCCCGTCCTTCTCCACCGCCGCCGCCGCCGCCCATCCCCGGCGACCTAGCCGCCGCCTCGCTTATGTTACGGTCTCTCCCCTTGCTACTCCTTCACTCCGCGCTCTCCTCCAAGCCGACCCCATTTAGGCTCCTCTCTTCCGCCGCCGCCGCCGCCGCCGCGGCCACCACCGGCTCGGTTGCGCGGGGCGGCGGGGCGCATGGCACCGTCTCGGCCGTGCTGGCGATCGTGGGGCCCATAGAGCTCCTCTTCCCGTCCTCCGAGGCGCGCCTCTACGTGCGGCTCCTGCGGCGCTGCGCGCTTGACGCGCTCGCCGCCGGCGCCGGCGCCGTCCACGGGCACGTCCTCAAGCGCGGCTTCGCCCCCGACACGCTCGTCTCCAATGTCCTGATGGACACGTACGCCAAGGGCGGCTCCTTGGGGGCCTGCCGCCACCTGTTCGACGAAATGCCTCACAGGGACGTCGCGTCCTGGTGCACCGTCATTTCCGCGCACGCCAGCCGGGGCCTCTGGGTTGAGGCCATTGGGGTGTTCAAGGAACTGTTATCCTCGGAGGTGAAGCCAAACCGGTTTGTCATTTCGGCGGTGCTGAACGCGTGTGCCAGGTCTGGTGTCATTGAGCTGGGGCTCATGGTACATGGATTAGTGATCAAGTCTGGATTGGGTGTTGATAGGTTTGTGGAGGTTGGATTTGTGGATATGTATGCGAAATGTGGCAATGTGGGCTGCTCTTTTAGGATCTTCAGTGAAATTCCGGTGAAGAGCTCAGTTGCTTGGAATGCGATGATTTCAGGTTTTATTGAGAATGGCTGTGTTGTGGAGTCTGCTGAGCTTTGCAGGGATATGCATAGAGTTGGCATTGCAATGGATGTGGTGACATTGAGGTTAGCTGCTGGCGTCGCTGCTTTTCTTGGAATGTTTGAGCTTTGTAGGAATGTTCACGTTTATGCACTGAAAGTGGGGTTGGGAAGAGATTGTTATGTTGTGTCTGAGCTGGTCAAGTCAGCCGGGAGGGTAGGTGATACTCAGTACATTGGACAGCTTGTTGCTGCAGCTAGAAGGTGTGATGCATCTTTGTATTCTTTAGCTATATCAGGCTATCACTCAAATGGTTGCCAGGATGAAGCAGTGAAGCTAGTTGAACATCTTCTTTCTTCAGGCCTCAGTTTAAGGGAAGGAGATCTGGTCACTGTTCTAGATGTCTGTCATATCAAAGAGGAAGTTCAGCAACTACATGCGTATACATTGAAATCTGGAAGCTTCACTTATATTAATGTATGTAATGCTCTTATATCGGTATACTCTGAAATAGGATCGCTGATGCACGCCGAAGCAATCTTCAGAACTTCAAAGTCACGAGATGTTGTATCATGGGCTGCAGTCATGGCAGGCTGTGTCAAGAACCTCCAATTTGAAAAAGCATTTGGTTATTTTAGATGGTTAAGAAATTCTGGAGCGCTATTAGATCAGCACTGTGTTGCTACTATCATAAATTCATGCACAGGACTTGAAGACATGGATAAGGGAGAGCAGATTCACGCTCTGGCTCTTAAAGTTGGGATATTGGTTGCTGACTTCGTTAGTGCTTCCCTAGTGAACATGTATGCAAAATGCCATCACATTAAGTGTGCTGCTGAGCTTTTTTCCCACACACCTTTTCCAAGAAATCTAGTTTTAACTAATGCGATGCTCTCGGGGTATTGCTGGAATTTCCTGCCAGAGAAAGCTCTTCTGCTCTTCTGCAGTGAATATCGTTCTGGTCTGCGTCCTGATCATTTCACTTGCTCAACTGTTCTCAGTGCATGCGCTGATATAGGAGCTAAGGAGGCTGGTGAACAGGTTCATGGCTATCTTGTAAAGATTGGTTCTGAATACATGGATGCCATTGTTGGAAATGCTATCATAGACCTTTATGTCAAGTGTGGATGCATTGCCAGTGCTTGTAGTTTTTTCCATAGCATGAGAAGTTGGAGCGTAAATTCATATGCAATGCTAATGTTGGGTTATATTCAGAACAGATGTAGTGATGAAGCTCTTCATCTTTTCTCCAAAATGCAGCACAGTGGATTGCGTGCAAACTGTGTTACCTTTGCAAGAATTTTGCGTGGATGTGCTGACCTATGTGCTATTGATTTAGGGAGACAAGTGCATGCTTCTATTATAAAGTTGGGTTTGATCTCTGATGTATATGTCGCAAATGCACTTGTAGGAATGTATAAAAGATCTGACGGTTTGATGGAATCAAGAAGAGACTCTCAAGAAATTTTGGCAGGAAATGGTCCAGAACAGAATACTGAAGATAACTGCTATTCAGAACAAAGGGATGGAAGTAGCGACCTTGAAGAAATTGGGCTGTTTACGTTGGAAGAAGAGAAAAATCATGAAACTTATGCTGATGTGCGGAATATTTCTATTGGTGCTGCTTCTCAGTACTACGGAACTCCACTTCCCATCCATGTGGTTGGACAGGAACTTAGGATGAACACTATCATGTGGAGTGGAAGAAATGAGAAGGGCAGTGAAAGCAATGTTTTTCTAGATACACGATATCAGGGAAACAGTGGTGGATCTCACAAGCTGTTTAACTTGTTACACGTGGACAGCACTGGATCTGACCAATTCGTCCTAGTTGTCTTCATTGACAATAGCCTTAAGATAAGGGATACAAGATTTGTTAATACCAAGTTAATAAGATCTGGTGTTGCACCAGCACTCGGCATTCCTCCTTGACAAGTTATTGTGCAGTACGAAAACTACTTACTGGCCCTGTTATTTCTCATGCAACAAACTGAATCATCATGTTGGCATATCAGAAAAGCATGCAAGGGAAGCAAACTCTGAGTTGGGTTATGAGTTCATGCATCATTCACTCCTCAAACCCACATCACGTCTATGAACTTTCACATGATGCACACCATATGACCATGAAACTCAATATCTCTTTGCATTTTCATGGGAGATGTTTACACCAAGTTAAAGTAAACCAAACACTTCTTTGAAGTTCTCCAACCGTTGGATGGTTTAGTTGCATGGAAGAATAGATCAAGAATGTTAAACAGGTTAGCACGAAATACTTAGCTAGTACTTTACCTTTATTTAGTTGGTACTTGTTCTAATCTTTTAGTTATGGTGAACAACTCATGATTTTCACACATTTTCTTTCATGCAGGGGACAACTCCTCTCTTCAAGCACTTCCATGACAGGAGGTAGCAGGCTCGGAAAAGTCAGCTTGAGCTTTGATCACTGCTGTAAGTTAACAAACATTTATGGTGCTTAGGTACACATTCTTACTAATACCTCTTTGCTTGCTTGAGCATTGATTATTGCATTGAGTTGACAAAGATTGTGGTACTTATGCTGTTATGCATATTGCTTTACTAATACTACCTCCGTCTCAAAAATATAAGACGCTTTTGCAGTTCAAATTTGAACTGCAAAAACGTCTTATATTTCGGGACGGAGGTAGTACATCATTATGAGCTTGGATGCTGTGACTTAGGCATACACTTTTACTAATACCTCCTTGCTGCTACTTCATCTTGTACCTTATGCATAAATGAAATACTCTTAGTTGATTCCTACACTAACACCAGTACGTTAGAGGAGTGCAACTTGGAAAAGAAATTGCAACTCCTCAAGCAGCTATTCTGCACCGTCTCCTAATCTCCTATAGTTCATTCAACTTCACCAGTATGATTGTGAGATTATTAAATCTTTTAGCCCAACCAATATTGCTTCGAAGAATATACCTTATTTCAAAATTTGCCGTTGAACATTACAAATTGTGGTTCATTCTCTGAGATAAGACGTATATAGGTGAGATGTTTTCCTTTGTAATGAAATGAGAACATGCAGGTTCGATATTGTTATTTCTGACTGACATTGTTGAATACTATGTAAGACGTTAGTACTTATGTACTGATGGTTCACTTCATTCTTGAACAAAATGGAATTGCAAATAAATGCTATACTCCCTCCGGTCCTTTTTATTTCGCATATAAGATTTGTCTGAAATCCAACTTCAGAAAGTTTGACCAACTTTATTGAAAAAAATATCCACATTCACAATACAAAATCAATATCATTAGGTGCATCATGAATTTAATTCTCAGATTGTATAACTTTATTATTGTAGATGTTGATATTTTTCCATACAAATATGGTCAAACTTTACAAAGTTTGACTTCAGACAAATCTTATACGCGGAGTAAAAAGGACCGGAGGGAGTACATAATAAATCTAGCACAAAAATATATTTTCCTTGTTGAGAATTTCTCCATCCATTCCATTAAATGAAATCTTCTGGCTATGTTGTGCCTTCTAATGTTATCAGTCTACACCGTATAATTGCATGGTTGGTCAATCTGCCGCTAGCTTTGCTAATTTTTTATTCATTTGACAGAAACTAGCACCAGATTGAATGAGAAGAATGGTACAGCAGAAGGGGCGAAATCCAGGATGTTGCATATTTTTGTTGTGATTACTCCTAAGCATCATTTCCCAATTCAGCAACTTCAATCTGACAGTAAGATTGTAAGTTCAGTGTGCTATTCAGATTTCCTTTTATGCTTTTCCACACTCCTACAGTGCTATTTCCTTGCTAAATTCTCTCTTATTTGCAGAAGTTCATTTTCTTGCTTATCAGCATTGCATAGCGGTTTATCTTGCTATATAATGTAGTGGCCTTGGGGCATTTTTTATAATTGGTACGTGTATTCTGGTATCTAGGTGTGATTAGGTGGTCCTTGATGCCTACAGTTTTTTAGACAAAATATTTACATAGCTGTTGTATAAACTATTTACATATGGTACTGAGTATTTGAATTCCTCGTCCAACTTCAGCCCTAGTTCGTAGACCCCTTTCTCAAACAGATGGTCATGTTTGTGCTGATACTTGTTGCTCTTTCATCAGGGTCTGCAAGAAGATAACCACAGTCAAGGCAAGCAGTTGCATCCAGCATAAAACCACTCTGGTTTTCATGAAACCACTGGTTCCGCCCTTGTATTTTTTTGGGGGGCTTTTTAGATGAGATGGAGCTAGCACACATTAACTAATCTGTGAGATAACGAGGTATAGATATATGAATACGATAGCCGATCAACACTGTAGTGTTCCTAGCGTAAAAGGAAAAAAAAAGAGCTATGATAGAGCGAAGGGTGCAAATTGTAGAAGGTTGTCAAGAACAGTCACAACTGTAAACTGCAAACTGGTGTCCATCATGTTTTTTTGTTCATTGTCAAGAATTTTAAGGTTCCTGTAGCTCTTACTGCCCGGCTTGTCATGCCTTACGAACAACAGTGGTAAGCTACAAATGTCAAGCTCAAATCAAACACTAGGAGTATAGGAATTCTCATGGGTTCGCACTCGGTTCCGTCTGTTGCTCCTTGCTCCCCAAGCGAGACGCGAAGAAAGCCGGCCAATCCATCTCGAAGGGCACCGCCATCTGCGATTTGAGTCTCCAAGATTGGTCGGTCACCTCATCCATCGCCCCGGTTTCGAGATTGATAACGTACATGCGCTCGAGGTTGTCTTCGACGAACAATATGCCGCTTCCCTGATCTTGTTGTTCTTTGGCCTTGGTTTGCCGCCACTCTGCACCGACGCTCCTTTTCTCGTCTCGACGTGTCCAGAGCTGTAGCCAGAGGCAATCCTTGCACAGGCGACGCTGAGGCATGGTGTGTGGTGAAGAGTGTGTGTAGTGTAGTCATGGTCGCTTGGTGGAATCGGGGTTCCTTCCAAGGAGACGTCGTCGCCCTCGGCGCTCACGTCGAGGGTGTACAAGTTGTTCAACGTGTCTGTAACGAGCCAGTGTGCGGTGCCCTGGTGCGCGACCGCGCCGCCGTCTACGACGCCGAGCTCCGCGCTGCCGAAGCACTCTATTGGTGTGCTCCAGTTCAGCTCTCTGGACGAGAAAGTGCAGAGGCTGTAGTTCCGTGCGTCACGGTCGGAGACGAGGACCAGCACTTTGAAGAAGGCGGAGTAGCTCGGCAATGGTGATGATCGCCGCTCTCCGTCCGAGCAGCAGCCGTTGGCGAAGCTGCATTGCAGCGGGGGCAGCACGTCGCACGTGCCGGCGATCAGGTTGCACACGGCTAGCCGCACGACGGGTCAGCCTGCTGCGTCGACGAGGCTCACGAGGAGGAGGCCGTTGCGCGACACGAGCGGCGCCGCGTCGTCCAGCAGGCCCGCAGCGCATGAGACGAAGGAGAGCAGGGAGCGGCGCGCGGGGCCGAGCAAGGCATCGCGGCGCCGGGACGAGAGCCGGGGCGCGGGCACCGGCGGCTGGATTAGTGGTGGAGGCGGCGACCCGTGCTCGTGCCCTCTAGCGCCGCTGCCGAGCGAAGAAGCCGATGAGAGAGGGCGGGTCCGGCCAGCGGCGGCGGAGGACACGAGGTCCCGCCATCGCTTGCAGGCCACGGTGCAGCGAAAGAGGGCAGCGACATCGGCAACGCGTACGAGGATCTCGAGGACCACGTCTTCCGGGAGCGTGGCGTTGCCGGCGGCTGCCCTCGTCTTCTTCTGCGTCCTCCAGGGGGCAACTCTAGCGACCTCCATGCGATCGGAGGCAAAGCCGCGGGTCGGATTTGGGTTCAGGGCGTACGCGCCAGGCACCCTCCGCTTACGTATATATACTCTACTGCCACCTACTCCCTCAAAGAAAAGCTAATTCATGACCACTTTTCCAATGTCATGAAGAGAGGCCCCCGAAGCCGCAAAGATTTCAATTGGGAGGAGCTAAATCTGGAGCCTGTTGATTTGCATGGCCGAGAGTGAGGTTCTCGAAGCAATCAAATACTTGCCAAGCGACAAGGCACCGGGGCCGGATGGATTCACAGGCCTCGTCTTCAAGAAATGTTGGGACATCATCAAACCTGACCTCATGAGGGTCATCACGCATTTCGACTCCGTGCACACTTCAAATCTCCAGTGGCTTAACTCCGCAAATGTGGTGCTCTTGCCTAAAAAGGAAGGGGCGGAAGGGATCGCCGACTAACCATTAGCCTCATCCACGCGATCGCGAAGATTATCGCGAAGGTGCTGTCCATGAGGCTTGGCCCTCATATGACAAATCTCGTCTCCAACGCCCAAAGCGCCTTCATCAAAACAAGAAGCATCCACGACAACTTTTTGTATGTCCGCAATCTTGCTCGACGCCTTCACAAGAGGAAGACCCCCTCCCTCCTCTTCAAGCTCGATATTCGCAAGGCCTTCGACTCCGTTAAGTGGGAGTACTTGCTTGATCTCCTCCAACGGCGAGGATTTCCAAGTAAATTCAGGGATTGGATCGCGGCCCTCCTTAGCTCTTCATCCTCGAGGATTCTCCTCAATGGTATTGCCGGCTGTCCAATCAAGCATGGGCAGGGCCTTCGGCAGGGAGACCCCATATCCCCGCCTCTCTTCGTCATCGCCATTGATCCGCTCCAAAAAATTCTTGATGTGGCAACAAGGAAGGGGCTCCTCCACAAAATCAGGGGGAGGGGAGCCATGATGAGGACCTCTCTTTACGCGGACGACGCGGCCGTCTTCTTGGCTCCGATCAAAAAGGATGTTGACAACCTTGCAAGCATTTTGAGGGGTTTTAGGGAAGTCACGGGCCTTTGCACCAATTTCCAGAAGAGCTCGTTGGTGCCCATTCGTTGCAACCACCTTGATTTGGGTCGCTTAACTCAAAGTTTGCCAGCTGCGCGGACTTCTTTCCCATTGCGATACTCAGGTCTCCCCCTCTCCGTTTGGAAGCTAAAATTGATGGACCTCCAATTTCTCGTGGATAAAGTGGCAAGCAAGTTATCAATGTATGATGGCAAAAACATCACCACCATCGGGCGAACGGCTCTGGTCAAGTCCGTGATCACATCCCAAGTGGTCTACCCCGCCACCCCGTTGGTCATCCCGCCAACCATCCTCCTCAACGTCAACAAGCTCGAGAGGGCTTTCCTATGGTCCGGATCGGACAAGACATCGGGGGCCAAATGCAAGGTGAATTGGGAGATTGTTTCCCGGCCACTTGAGTATGGAGGGCTCGGGGTCCTCAACACCGACAAATTTACGAGGGCTCTCCGGTTGCGTTGGCCGTGGTATGAATGGAAGGAGCCCACTAAGATGTGGGTGGGAATGGAAAACCCATGTGATGAGGAGGACCTCAACTTCTTCTATGCTTCCACCACCATCACCGTTGGTAACGGCGCGAGGACCCCCTTTTGGGACTCTCCTTGGCTCCTTGGGCGAAGGCCAAAAGACATAGCACCGCTCATCTATGAAGCTTCTAGGAGAAAGAATTGGAAGGTGAGGGAGGCCCTCAAGCACAATGCGTGGATCCTTGATACGTCTCCATCGTATCTATAATTTTTGATTGTTTCATGCCATTATCCTACAATTCCCACATACTTTTGGTAACATTTTATATGAATTCTTGGACTAACATATTAATCCAGTGCCCAGTGCCAGTTCCTGTTTGTTGCATGTTTTTTGTTTCGCAGAAAATCCATATCAAACGAAGTCCAAACGTGATAAAAATTTACGGAGATTTATTTTGGAACATATGTGATTTTTGGGAAAAATAATCAACGCGAGACGATGCCCGAGGGGGCCACAAGCTCAGAGGGCGCGCCCCCTACCCAGGGCGCGCCCAGCAGGCTTGTAGCTACCCCGTAAGGCGGTTGGGGCCCTTCTTCTGCCGCAAGAAAGATAATATCCGGAAGAAAATGCCCTCAAAATTTTAGCCCAATCGGAGTTACGGATCTCCGGGAATTTAAGAAACAGTTTTCAACCAGAAAACAGGAACGCGAAACAAAAAAGAAACAGAGAGAGAGATCCAATCTAGGAGGGGCTCCTGCCCTCCGGGAGCCATGGAGGCCATGGACCAGAGGGGGAACTCTCCTCCCATCTAGGGGGGAGGCCAAGGAAGAAGAAGAGGGAGGGGGGCTCTCTCCCCCTCTTTCCCGGTGGCGCCGGAACGCCGCCGGGGCAACCATCGTGACGGCGATCTACAACAACAACTTCGCCGCCGTCAACACCAACTCTCTCCCCCTCTATGCAGCGGTGTAACACCTCTTCTCCCCGCTATAATCTCTACTTAAACTTGGTGCTTAACGCTATATATTATTATCCAATGATATGTGGCAATCCTATGATGTTTGAGTAGATTCGTTTTGTTCTATGGGTTGATTGATGATCGTGATTGGTTTGAGTTGTATGTTTTATTTTGGTGCCATCCTATGGTGCCCTCCATGTCGCGCAAGCGTGAGGGATTCCCACTGTAGAGTTTGCAATACGTTCATAATTCTCTTATAGTGGCCGGCTAGAGTAACAGAAGCTTACACCCGAGTAAGGGGGTTGTTGCGTATGGGAGTAAAAAGGACTTGTTACTTAATGCTATGGTTGGGTTTTACCTTAATGATCTTTGATAGTTGCGGATACTTGCTAGAGTTCCAATCATAAGTGCATATGATCCAAGTATGAAAAGTATGTTAGCTCATGCCTCTTCCTTGTATAAAATTACAATAATGATTACCGGTCTAGTTATCGATTGCCTAGGGACAAATCCTTCTCTTGTGTTACAAAAGCTTTCTACTAAACAACTAACTTTTATTATCTTGCAAATTACTCATAGTTTTATTCTTGCAAACTTATCCTTACACCTACAAAGTAGTTTTATTCTTGTTCTAGGTAAAGCGAACGTTAAGTGTGCGTAGAGTTGTATCGGTGGTCGATAGAACTTGAAGGGAATATTAATTCTACCTTTAGCTCCTCGTTGGGTTCGACACTCTTACTTATCGATAAAGACTACAATTGATCCCCTATATTTGTGGGTTATCAAGACCTTTTTCTGGCGCCGTTGCTGGGGAGCAATAGCGTGGGGTTGATATTCTCGTGTGTGCTTGTTTGCTTTATCACTAAGTAGTTTTTATTTTGTGCTCTTGTTTTCTATCTTTAGTAATGGGTAGGAAACGTAAAATACCAAAAAAAATAGTTATACTTGCTAAACCAATGGTTGAAGAAACACCCAAAATCTTTCATACTGCTGAAGCTTTTTACTTGGATCATCTTCGATCCGTTTGTGCTCGTGTTGAAAACCCAACTAGCTTAGTTGAGGGAAAATCATTAGATGAGCATGCTTATTTTGTGCGACACCGCTTGTCTCAAAAAGGGAAACTCTTATGGCATCATATTAATAGTTTGAATTGCTATGCTTGGAATTTATGTGAAATACATGATTTTACTTGTTGTTCTGAAGACCCTAAAAAACACCTTCAGTACCAATGTGAGTTTAAGGATAATGGAATCTTATCTTCTTATGCCAATGGTGTTTATAGTTACTACGATATTGTACAAATTGAAGAATTTGTTGCTTTTAAGGGTGCATATGAAATTGCTTCTATGATTGAAAAGTGTGATGCTACTCTTTACAAATCTAAATTTTTTGCCATACTTAAATATTGCTATGAAAATTATGCTTCTAATGCTTATGTTAAAGAATATATTGAGGACACCTCCGCTGTTCAAGAAGAGACTAATGTTTTGCAGGAATCTATGGAAGAAGAAGTTGATGACACTGTGAGCTCATTAGATGAAAAAGATGAGGAGGAGAGCGAAGAACAAATGGAGGAAGAGCGGATTGATCACCCGTGCCCACCTTCTGATGAGAGTAACTCTTTATCTCATACATTATTTAATTTCACTTCGTGCTTACCGAAGGATGAATGCTATTGCTATGATCCCTTAGATTCGTCTGAAATATCCTTTTTTGATGAACTTGATGCTTGCTATGCTTGTGGCCGTGATGCCAATATGAATTATGCTTATGGAGATGAACTTGCTATAGTTCCTTATGTTAAACATGAAATTGTTTCTATTGCACCCACACATGATAGTCCTATTATCATTTTGAATTCTCCCAACTACACTATATCGAAGAAGTTTGCACTTATTAAGGATTACATTGATGGGTTACGTTTTACTATTACAAATGATGATTTTGATGAATATAATATGCATATGCTTGCTGCTCCTACTTGCAATTATTATGAGAGAAGAACTACATTTCAAACTCTCTATGTTTCCAATACGATAAAATTGCAAGAAACTGTTTATACTATGCATTGGACTTTACTTGATGTGCATGAATTGTTCTTTTATGACATGTCGATGCATAGGAAGAGAGTTAGACTTCGTCATTGCATGATATATGTTTATTTTTGAGCTCTGAAGACACTGGGAGAAGCTCCCACTGTCATTTTAAATTAAAATAAAGAGGGTCCAAAGAGTTTACATGGTGGTTATGTACATACAGGGGGGTTAAGCCTACTAAGCTAAAAAAGGAGTTAGAGACAAAAGAGCTAGATGTGAGTTACACCAGTCAAAGGGAAGGAACAAAAGATGTGATGAAGGGTTCCAGTCCCTCCCTAGCTCTGTGTACCATCATTGAGAAATCCTTGACGAACCTGCTTTTCCATGAAGCATGAGAGTGCTCTATGTTTCTAAAGCATTTATTATTCCGCTCCTTCCAAATACTCCAGGAGGCGATGATGAAAACCTCCATGAACATCAGTCGGCCCCAAGCTTGCTTGGTGGCGCGTAGCATCCGAAACCTGCAGTTGTCATCTATCCAGTGGATCCCCAGCGTGGCCCAGCAGGACGCACTGAAGGGGCATTTGAAGAACAAGTGAACAAGTGTTTCTTCTGGCGAGGCGCGACAGAACATGCAGGAAAAGTTGTTGTCAGCTATCGCGTACTGCCTTCTACGTAGCATGTTTCTCGTATTAATGCGATCAACCAGTACCAGCCAAGCAAACACCTTCCATTTGTTTGTACACTTGGACTTCCAGAGCCAGCGGAAGGATTTGTCCACCTTCAAGTTCCTGAAGCAGTACTCATAAAATTGTGATGATTTGAAGTGCGCGGACCCCCAGGCACATATCCAAGCATCATTGACATTGCCGCCGAGGTCGACAGTAGCCGTTATGGTCTGCAACTGCCTAACCTCCTCTCTAGCTTGGATGGACAACGGCAGATGGAACAACTCACTGAGCGTATCAGCCATAAGGAATTTCTTGATGGAAATGTCCTCCTTTCTCGCGAATGAGAAGGCTCTAGGGTGAGAATCAGACAATATCTCAGAATGCCATAGGTCCTTCCAAATCAGAGCCGTGCTTCCGTCGCCCACGGTGACAGAGGTGACCCCTCGATAGATATCAGACAGCTGAAAGACGTCGCGCCACCAGAATGACCCGCAGGGATCTGCAGCATGAGGCACTGTATCCACATAGTACGTAGACCAAATAAGTTGGACCCACGGCACATCATGTTTGTTGTAAAACTTGTGCAGCTGCTTGAGCAACAAGCCTTGATTCTGTAGCTTGATGTCAATGATGCCAAGTCCTCCACACTTCTTGGGGCGGCAAACCAACTCCCACGCCGCCAACAAGTTGTTCTTCACTCCATCTTCAGATTTCTTGTTCCATAGACGGTGCCTACGAAGCTTATCGAGGTGTTCAATTATCTTGGGGTGGATTTTGATAGAGCACATAGCATAGATTGCAAGCGAGGTCACCACCGAGTTCACAAACGTTAATTTTGATCCATAGTCCAGTAGGGATGAAGCCACCGAGATTCTGCGTTCCACCGAGGAGACAAGAGGTATCAGATCGGTCACCGTCGGCCTCGTCGTCCCCATAGGGAGCCCTAGGTAGGTGAACGGCATTTGGCCAACAGTGCAACCAAAGATGCCAGCGATCTGTTGTGCGTCCCCATCCAACATGTTGATGGGAATCAGAGTGGACTTATGAAAATTGATACCGAGTCCCACAGAAGTAGCATAATCCACCAGAATCTGTTTCATCCTTCTCGCTTGAACTATGCATCCAGGCATAACAACAATTGTATCGTCTGCGTATTGAATCACCGGATAATCTCCCAACGCCGAGGGAATGGGGAGAGCCAGCTGCCCCCTAGCAAACGCATCGTTGATTGCAACTTGAAGAAGATCTGCCGCAAGGACGAAGATCAGCGGGGAGAGGGGGTCCCCCTGCCGCACACCACGTTTACAGTAGAATTGACGACCCGGAACACCATTTAGTAGTGCCGATGATTTTCCAGAAGAGAATATACAAGAAATCCATCCAATCCACCGATCATCAAAGCCCATGTGCTGCATAATGTCAATCATGGGGGCATGTTCGATTGTATCGAAAGCCTTGGCGAAATCTAATTTCAGCACAAAGATCTCTCTACCAGACGCCTGGCACTGATGAATATACTCGAACGTATATGTAAGACAATCTTGAATTGAGCAACCCCTAAGAAAGCCGTATTGGTTCCGGTGTATAATTCTGAGAATAAACTTCTGTAATCTATTAGCTAGGATTTTGGTGATTATCTTGAGACAGCAATTCAGGAGTGTGATCGGCCTGTAGTCATTTGTTGTCTCTGGGGAGTGCAGTTTAGGAATAAGAGTTATGTAGCCAGTATTCAGAGACTCCAAATCCAACTTACCATCATAGAAGTCACTGCATAGCTGATAGAAATCATCTTTGATTATGTGCCAGCAACTTTTCAGGAAGCAACAATTGAATCCGTCAGGCCCTGGAGCTCTGTCCGGGGGCATCTCCTTCACCACTTGATCAATTTCCTCGCGAGTGAATGGAATAGAGAGCTCTTCCAAGCCTTCTACCCTTTTGATGATAGATGCCAAGTCAAACACCATGTTGACCGAGTTAGACTGCCCCAATCTGTTTTTATACGCATGAAAAAGAGCAGCTTCCTTCCCTGCATGATCCTCCACAACTGTCCCATCGTCAAGTTTGAGCGAGGCAATTGAGTTGTGTCTGAGGCGCTCAGTCGTAATCGAGTGAAAGAACTTTGTATTGCCGTCTCCAACCTAGAAGTATCGTACTGTGCATCTTTTTCTCCAGTACTCTTTCTTATAGTCCAACAACTTAATGAGGTGGGCTTTAAGAATATTACGGAAGTTCCTCTCAGGGGTGGTTAGGGTCCTCCTTTGCTCAAGCCCATCAAGTTGCAAGATGGCCCAGTTAGAGTTATCAATAAGCATAGACAGACGAGAGATTTTTCTGCTCCAGTTCTTCAGGTCATACCGAAGGTTTTTGAGCTTTTTGCATAGCCTTGCTGCAGAATTTTTTGCGTGGCATGGTTTCGCCCAGGAAGATTGCACTACTTGGTAGAACCCCACATGCTTAGTCCAGAAGTTTTCGAAGAAAAAAATACAAGATTTGGGCACTGGAGATTCAATACTGACGATACACGGGACATGATCAGACACTGGTCTGCCGAGTAGTGTAACTATCGTGTTCGGGTAATGGGAGGCCAATTGGTCGACGTAAAGTACCAATCGAGCTGTTCGAGAAGTGGTGATTTCTGCATATTGCTCCATGTGAAAGTCCGACCCTTAATAGGCAGTTCCACAAGGGATTGAGAGCGGATTATGTCATTAAAAATAAGCATGTCCGTGACGTCACCACCGGGTTTATTGCGGTTATCTGGGGCTCGAATATAGTTGAAATCACCGAGAATCAACCAATCTTCCGTACTGCCAATATCTAGATTGAACAACCAATCAGTATAGGTTTGCCTATCAGTACCAGAGCAAGGGCCATACACATTGATCAAATTCCAGGAGGCAGCCGAATGCAAGGAGGTGAACTGTATTCCAATCGCAAAGAATTCAGAAAATAAGATAGTGCCAGAGAATAGCGAACTGTTCCAAATTGTAATTATACCACCAGATAATCCACGCGAGGGGACAAACACAAACTTATCGAACTTCTTGGGACAGAAGGTTTTAACAAAAGCTAAATCGAACATAGAACGCTTAGTCTCTTGCAGACAAATAATAGAACATCCACTACTCTCAATGGCATTGTGAAGGGCAAGCTGCTTCTCGTTGGAGTTAATGCCACGGATATTCCAACAGAGAACCTTCCACTGACGGCCTTGTGACATCAGGTTTCCGAAGAGGACACATCATCCTGCAAGGTAGCAAGCAGCTTCTTGGGACTCAGATCATCAGGGTGGATGCCACACATGTTTGTTCCAATGCTCTGAATGGTGGAGATAGTAGTTTGTGGCGGAGCAGACAGACAGGTAATGTTTAGAACAGCTGTATTCTTAGCTTGCACCTCTGGCTTGTTTCTAGGCTTCACTTTGGAAACTACTTTTTTGATATCTGACGGCTGAGGGACTCTGAACCCATCGTATCTAGTAGATCTGGTACTGCGGCGAAGGAGAGTGGTGTCAACATGAGCTCTTTCAGACTGGACCAAAGCTTCAAGCAGCCCCCCTGTGCCAGCTGATGGTTGTTCCATATGTTCAGAGTTCAGTGAATCGGTGTCGATGTCTAGGGGTTCAGAAATAGCCCCAGCTATCCATGGAACACTGAGAGTCGGCAACTGCATGTCAGGCATAGTACTCATCCAATCAGAGTGCATGATGGCGGCGTGGTTAACCCAGACTTCAGTATCAATGTAAAACCCACTAGCCAGCTATTCAAAGAACTGAAGATCATTGGGCATCAGACAAATCTGCGGTAAGCTAGTGTTAGAGATATATTTGGTATGTAGAGATTGTCCGGGATTAGATAGGAATTGTTTCCATCTTATCTCTAGGAGGCGTCTTGTCCTCCAAGTCTTGTACTCAATATATACTCGCCCTCGAGTCTTAATAATACATCCATCGCATTACGCCAATCTTCTCCCTCTATTCCCTCTAACATGGTATCAGCCTAACCGATCCAACCCTAGCCGCCGCCCGCCGCTTCCGCCCCGCGCCGCCCCCGGGGCGGTCGGCCTCCGTGACCGCCGCTGGGGGCCGCGCCGCCTGTACCTAGGGTTCGTCCGCCGGTCGTGTTGACCGGTTGCCCTAGAGAGTCTTTTTCCCGATCCTTTGATCCGGGTTTTTTCTCTCTCTCGCCGATCAAGGTCACCTTGATCGGCGTTTACTTTTTGGTTTACCGATCATAGATCGGATTGCGTCGCCCGCCACCGCCACCGACCCCGCGCCTCTACTCCGACATCGGCGCGACCACCCGGCCTCCTCTTCGACCCGACGGCCTCGCACGACGCGGCAGCCCGTCACGGCCGTCGTTCGCGCCTCTGCCCGCCCGTCGCTCTACGCCGGCCGTCGCCGCCCTGCTCCGACCGGGACTCCTTCATCACCTCCCGCCTTCGCCGTGTATGTACGGCCGCGTCTGCACGACGTTGCGTTCGCCGCTTCAGGCCTGGCCGATCGGGTGCCGTTGTTGCGTTGGCCGCTCGGGCGTCGCAGCCCGGGCGCCGGCGCTGTGTTGGCCACCCACGCGTCGCCGCTGACGCACTCGTCCGCACGTCGCCTACGCCGGTCGTCGCCGCCGGCCTCAGCTTGGACTCCGCCACCACCCCGCCTCCACCGAGCGGCGTCCCCGACCTCGCGCGCGATCGGATTGATCACCCGCCCGCCGCCGCGATCCGCCTCATCTACACCGCGCGACCGACCTGGCCCGTCGGTTGCGCGCTCCTCCGCAGGTCCCGGGAAGACCGTCTAGAGTACAGCGCGCCTCTACCCCGATTGAGCATCAGGCTGCCGCTGCATTGCCTCGTCGGGCCGCAGCGCCGCCGCCCCGTGGTTCTTCCTGTGGCTGCACCGATCCACGCCGCTGCTGTGTCGCCCCTTCGGGCCGTAGCGCCGCGGCACGTGGTCCCCGCCGCCACCCTGAGGCCGTCCCCGTGGTTGCACCATCCCGCGCGCTGCCACTGCGTCGCCCCTTCGGGCCGTAGTGCCGCGGCCCGCGCTCAACCGCCGCCCCGAGGCCGTCCGCTTCAGGCCGTCCCCGAGGCTGCACCGACCCTCGCGCTGTCGTTGCGTCGTCCCGTCGGGCCGTAGCGAGCGTGGCACGCGGTCCCTGCAACCGTTCCGAGGTCTTCCCGCCGTCGCCCCGACCTGCCCGCCGCTGCTGCGTCGCCCCTTCGGGCCGTAGCGCCGCGGCCCGTGGTCCACTCCGCCATCACCGCGCGTCGACTTTCCGTGGTATGCGCCGCGCCGCCTCCATCGGCGCAGGAACGCCACCGTCCGCGCCGGTCTTCGTCATGCTGTCGGGTTCTTCCTCGCCTACTTCGAGCACCGTCGCCGCGCTTCTGACCTAGCCGCCGCCGCCGCCTCCTCAGGCCGCCGCTCTTCTTCCCGGTCCACAGCGACTACCTCGACACCGGCCACCCCGACTCGACATCGACCACGGCATCCCTCGCACGGCTACCTCGACCACGGTACACCACCCTACGCTCTCGGCTACATCGACATCGGCACAAAGGGCTATCGCCTCGCTTGAGCAACTCGACGGCTTCCTCTACAGTCCACATGTCCGCGACGCGACACCGTTCACGACACTCCCGCTGCGACTACGGGGGGATGTCAGCACGTCGGCTGCTATTCTCTCCGGTCTGACCGTCCGCGACGCTCCTGTTGTTCGCAACGCTACCGCTACGACTGCGGGGGGATGTTAGAGATATATTTGGTATGTAGAGATTGTCCGGGATTAGATAGGAATTATTTCCATCTTATCTCTAGGAGGCGTCTTGTCCTCCAAGTCTTGTACTCAATATATACTCGCCCTCGAGTCTCAATAATACATCCATCGCATTACGCCAATCCTCTCCCTCTATTCCCTCTAACAGCTAGCTTGGCAAGCTGCCGTGTAGATAGCAGAGCAAACGGCTATAGGGTTCAGAGGAAAAACACCCGCAACCTGAGCAGTTTGCGATCCAGGGTAAGTCCAGGGTAAGTAATTCTTGGTGTAAAGTGGCCCCGGGTGATAAACCACATAGTATCCAAGAACTCAGTGGCATCAAAAAGGAAAAGAGATCTGTTCGCACCACCAGTCCTACTGAAGACAAAGCCAGGAGTTATCAGCGGTATCAGACACATCTGAGTAAACAGACCAGGCATCAAGTGGGTCATCTCTGACATTATTTTCCGACAGGGGGTCATTACTTGGAATTGGAAGAGGTTGTTCCACAGTAGAGGAAGGGAACCCCGAGACAGTTGGAGCCGAAAAATCTCCCAGCGAACTATTCCTTTTAGGCACCCAAATAAATTTGTTACGTGGTCGTTTGCGATATACCTATTTTTTCCATGGGCGACGGGATATTCGGGCGACAGAAGATAGCTTTGGTCTCCAGAAAAACTTTGGGCTGCCAGCCCATCCACATTCACAGTCAAGATGGCCCAGAAACATACATTCGCGACAAAGCCATTGGGCCGGGCAGAAAGGCGAAATGTGATCTGATCTATTGCAAAATGTGCACTTATGCTGGGTTGTGACGGGGTCAACGTCACATGGTGGACAAATACATGCACGTTCAAATAGATTGCACTTAGTGCATTTTACAGCCGTACAGTCACGAACCGTGTGACCAATAGCAAAACAAAACTTGCATCTGCCAAGACGTGTCATAATGTACTGCTCCGAGGGAACCGATGAAATTTCACAAATTACTGCAATGTCCTTGTCAGGGCATGTATAATGGTGCTATCTTAGGAGTGTCACGTAGGATTAATGATGAGGTGGAGGAGAGAGAACTCAGAAAAAAAGCTTTGCCTTCTCTTATTTAAGAGAAGACAAGAGGTGATCTCTTAGCACAATATGTCTCACCATGTTTTTAGGAATAGCTAGTTATCGAAGATAAGGCTAAGAGATGACCCATTGTAGACAATTTTTTTTGTCATCTCTAAATTACATGCAAGACTTAAGATAAGACTATCTTATCAACCATTGTACATGCCCTCAGAGTACCCAGCTTGTCTCAAGTCCAAAATATGGTGTAGCGCGAAAGCCGGGATATTATCCCATAGTGAAGATTTCCAACCAAAACAGCAGAAAGTCCGCCCTGAGATATCATTAGGCCCCGAAGTAAACGGCCGATCAAAACTTCCAAATGTGATAGGTTCATAATTAGGTAGCTCCTGCCGAATAGGAAGGGTGTCGTTGATATCCGGTCGAAGGAAACTACCAAACGTAATTTGTAGGTTTACCAAAATGTCCGATCAGTCATCGGCGGTGGTGGTCACCGGAGTACTGTGTCCATTGGCCGGCGGCAATCCATCAGCAGCAGAACTAAAATCATGCAGTAAAGAGCCACTAAGAACACTGGGTGGGGGTGATAGACCGAATTTAACTAACTCCGGTGTAGCTGAATCATCCAGTGCAGCACTGCGCTTGAGAAATTTAAGATTTGACTTGATAGCCCTAGGAGAACGGCTAGCAACATCATGTATCTCTTGATCCCAATGCCATGACTTGTCAACCAATGGTACAGCCAGAAGATCTTGATCCTTGAATAGACTGAAATGACAAATAAAGTCCGGCCAAATCCTGTCCTTAAGACCATAAATAAAATGTCCCACTTTGTTTGAGGCCACAGAGAACCGGAACTTGCGATCATTCAACTGAAGAACATTGAAACCTGAAGAAATACCACCAATACAGCACTGAAGAGCCAAAGCCACAGAATCGACCGAGAGAGGGAATGAAGCAGAGGAGAAAAAAATCAACAAAAAGAATTCCTTGTTGGATGGTGCAAGAGAGAAATGCACCGTGGAGCCAAAGCGCTTGCGAACCTGTTCGGCCACGGATAGACCAGGACGAAAATCCCAGTGCAAAAGGCCATCCATGAGAGGGTGTTAGGTGTTTAGGCTGATCCATGGTGGTATGGAAGGGCTGGTCAGGTGGTGGCGCCGGTGAGGAGGGACTTGGTGGTGGCGGCGCCATGGTGGAGGTGGGAGGAGGAGAGGAGCGCCATGGTGTGATGGCGTTATAAATTACCTCCTTTCTGGTTTATGGTGCGATTGCATGATATATGTTGCTTTGTGCTCATTACTAAATTACAAATCATTGTTAATTAAAATTGGCTTTGATATACCTTGGGATCCAGGTGGATCGATTACATGAGCACTTTATGCCTAGCTTAATGGCTTTAAAGAAAGTGTTGTCTGGGAGACAACCCGGAAGTTTTAGAGAGTCATTTTATTCTGTTGTGTGCTTTTAAAAAGTTTAAAAACAAAAAAATATAGAGGGGAATCTAATTTTTTTCAAAAATAAAAGTGAAAGTGAGAAAGACGAGCACCGTTGAAGTGGGGGATATCCTTGAACTTTGTTCATGCCCATGAAAACTTTGTGAATCTTGAATTACAGAAACTTTCGACAAAAATAATTATCCTCTTGCACAAATCCATTGTATTATAAAAATAATGTGCCAAGATTTACTTTTAGGATGTTTAAATTGCTTGTTTGGTGTGTGCTGTGAAAAAACAGAAACTTTTGCTGTAGTGTTTAAATTTCTATATTTTACTGGAACATGCAAAAATTCTGAAATTTTTACACAGTACTGCTATGCAATTTTTTTATTTTGTCCTCATTTTTCAAAAAAATTGGAGTTATATAAGTATAAGTTTCATTTGCATCTTTACAGACTGTCCTGTTTTCACAGATTGCTGTTATAGTTTCTTTATTTGCGTATGTTTGAAATCTTGTTGAGCCCCATTGACTTGAGAGCCATAGAATTGTGATAGCATACAGTGGGTAATGTTTGATTATAATTATACAATAATGTTACAGCAGGACATGATGGGATTTGATGTTATATGTACTAACCCCTCTAATAAAAAGTTCGGTTAAGTTTTGTGTGGATGAAGTGTTCGAAGATCGAGGAGGTATCGATATGAGGAGAATAAGGAGAGGCAAGAGCTCAAGCTTGGGGATGCCCAAGGCACCCCAAGTAAATATTCAAGGAGACTCAAGCGTCTAAGCTTGGGGATGCCCTGGAAGACATCCCATCTTTCTTCGACAATTATCGGTATGTTTCGGTTTTTATTTTGTTCACATGATATGCGTTAATTCTTGGAGCGTCCTGTGCTTTTTCTTTTTCTTTTAATAATGCACCATGCTGGTATGAGATAGTCCTTGGTTGATTTGTATAATGCTCTTTGCACTTCACTTATATCTTTTGAGTATGGCTTTATAGAATGCTTCATGTGCTTCACTTATATCATTTGAAGTTTGGATGCATGTTTCTCCACATTTGGAAAACCATTATTTATAGAATGCTCTTTTGCTTCACTTATATTTATTAGAGCGTGGGCAAGTCTTTTGTAGAAAGAATTAAACTCTCATGCTTCACTTATATCTATTTAGAGAGTCAACAGGAATTGGTCACTCACATGGTTAGTCATAATATCCTACATAAAACTTGTAGATCACTGAATATGATATGTTTGATTCCTTGCAATAGTTTTGTGATATTAAGATGGTAATATGTGGGTGTACTAGTGAATGATTGTGGTTTAGTAAGAATATTGTTGTTAAGGTTTGTGATTCCCGAAGTATGGATGTATAGTTATGCGACAAAGTTATATCCTACTCATGTTAGTATCCAATGTTAATTATTCGCAATGCATGATTATGACCGTTGTCGCTCTCTGGTTGGTCGCTTCTCAATCTATTTGCTAGCCTTCACCTGTACTAAGCGGGAATACTGCTTGTGCATCCAAATCCTTAAACCAAAGTTGTTCCAGATGAGTCCACCATATCTACCTATATGCAGTATTACTCTGTCGTTCCAAGTAAATTTGCATGTGCCACCTTTAATCATTCAAATAAGCATCTGTTTTGTGTGTCCGTACCACTCATGGAGCAGCAGTGGGTGGTCAGTATCTTCCATGCTAAGCGGGTTATTCTCACGATGGGTGTTTATTCACTTGTCATTGCACGAGAGAGGCTGGTAATTGGGATGCCCAGTCCTGTGGTCAAAATCGAATTATAAATGCAACAAACTCTCCCGAAAAGTTGATTGTATGGAGGGCACCCGAGGATTCGGCTAGCCATGGCTTGTGTTTGAATGATTGAGGGGGAGTAAACTTTACCTTTCCGCTTGGGAACCGCCTATAATGTGTTTAGCATGGAAGATATTGAGAACCCTCGGTCATGACGTTGACAGGAAAAGTACACCTCTCAAAATGTATTCATCTCTGATTTAAGCTTCGAGCTCTGGCACCTCTGCAAATCCATGCTTCCCTCTGCGAATGGCATATCTATTTACTTTATGTTATTTTACTTTTATTATTGAGTCATCACCTTCTCATTCAAGCACCAGTTGGAGAGCATTATTGTCATTTTTATGTATTGAGTATAGTTAATGTTATGTACATCGTGACTGGATCAATGATTGAGCATGACGGGCTAGTTATAGCGTTCTTTAACATTTTTATTTTGAAAGGCATGATTGTTTGTTGATATGCCTGAGTATTGATGTCTTTATATCAAATTATAGACTATTGCTTTGAATCACTCGTGTCTTAATATTCATGCCATGATTAGATTACATGATCAAGATTATGCTAGGTAGCATTCCACATCAAAAATTATCTTTTTATCATTTACCTACTCGAGAACGAGTAGGAATTAAGCTTGGGGATGCTGATACGTCTTCGTCATATCTATAATTTTTGATTGTTTCATGCCATTATCCTACAATTTCCACATACTTTTGGCAACATTTTATATGATTTCTTGGACTAACATATTGATCTAGTGCCCAGTGCCAATTCCTGTTTGTTGCATGTTTTTTGTTTCGCAGAAAATCCATATCAAACAAAGTCCAAACGCGATAAAAATTTATGGAGATTTATTTTGGAATATATGTGATTTTTGGGAAAAAGAATCAACGTGAGACGATGCCCGAGGGGGCCACAAGGTCAGAGGGCGCGCCCAGCAGGCTTGTGGCTACACCGTAAGGCGGTTGGGGCCCTCTTCTGTCACAAGACAGATAATATCCGGAAGAAAATCCCCTCAAAATTTCAGCCCAATCGGAGTTACGGATCTCCTGGAATTTAAGAAACGGTTTTCGGCCAGAAAACAGGAACGCGAAACAGAAGAGAAACAGAGAGAGAGAGAGAGAGATCCAATCTCGGAGGGGCTCCTGCCCTCCGGGAGCCATGGCGGCCATGGACCAGAGGGGGAACTCTCCTCCCATCTAGGGGGAGGCCAAGGAAGAATAAGAGGGGGGGCTCTCTCCCCCTCTCTCCCGGTGGCGCCGGAACGCCACCGGGGCAACCATCATGACGATGATCTACAACAACAACTTCGCCGCTGTCAACACCAACTCTCTCCCCCTCTATGCAGCGGTGTAACACCTCTTCTCCCCGCTGTAATCTCTACTTAAACATGGTGCTTAACGTTATATATTATTATCCAATGATATGTGGCAATCCTATGATATTTGAGTAGATTCGTTTTGTCCTATGGGTTGATTGATGATAGTGATTGGTTTGAGTTGTATGTTTTATTTTGGTGCTGTCCTATGGTGCCCTCCGTGTCACGCAAGCGTGAGGGATTCCCGCTGTAGGGTTTGCAATACGTTCATAATTCTCTTATAGTGGGAGGCTAGAGTAACAGAAGCTTACACCCGAGTAAGGGGGTTATTGCGTATGGGAGTAAAGAGGACTTGTTACTTAATGCTATGGTTGGGTTTTACCTTAATGATCTTTGGTAGTTGCGGATACTTGCTAGAGTTCCAATCATAAGTGCATATGATCCAAGTACGGAAAGTATGTTAGTTCATGCCTCTCCCTCGTATAAAATTACAATAATGATTACCGGTCTAGTTATCGATTGCCTAGGGACAAATCCTTCTCTTGTGTTACAAAAGCTTTCTACTAAACAACTAACTTTTATTATCTTGCAAATTACTCGTATTTTTATTCTTGCAAACTTATCCTTACACCTACAAAGTAGTTTTATTCTTGTTCTAGGTAAAGCGAACGTTAAGTGTGCATAGAGTTGTATCGGTGGTGGATAGAACTTGAAGGGAATATTAATTCTACCTTTATCTCCTCGTTGGGTTTGACACTCTTACTTATCGAGAAAGGCTACAATTGATCCCCTATACTTGTGGGTTATCAATCCTCACGATCAAAACGCCCATACACGTCTCCGTTGAGCACATCACGCAATTCTTCGCCCTCTGGATGCTTCTAAATGAGGTCCACCTTGACGAGCTCACCGAGGATGAAATCCTTTGGAAGCATACGAGTAGCGGGTAATACTCCGCGACATTCGCATACAAGGCGCAATTTCTAGGGATGGTCCTCTCACCCATGGATAAGATGGTTTGGAAGGTTTGGGCACCTCCAAAAGTTAATTTTTTTGCTTGGTTGGCCCTTCAAGATAGAATCTGGACGGCAGATAGATTGGCAAAGCGAGGGTGGCCAAATTGTGATCTTTGCCCTCTTTGTAAGAGGGTACAAGAGTGCGGATCTCACCTCTTCTACAAGTGCCGCTACTCCCGACGGCTTTGGTCTTTGGTCATTGGCAAATTCCGCATACTCGGGCTTGACACTTCCGCTTGGCCTTGTTCGACTCGGTGGAAGAGTGGTGGGGAAGCATTTGCGCCGACGGTACGCCAAACCGACAAGCCAAGGCCTCCCTCACCATGCTTGTCTCATGGACAATATGGAATGAGCGAAATGCAAGATTTTTTAAACTTATGAGTGCGCCACCACCGATCTTGCTTTCCTCCATCTCTACCGAGGCCAACCTTTGGGTCATCGCCGGTGCAAAGAAACTAGGGTCTTTTATTTCGCGCGAGTAATCTGCATGTCGTGTATTTGGGTGTCTTGTAACAAACTCTATTCTCTCTTATTTAATGGATGAGGCAAAGCTTTTGCCTCCGTTTAAAAAATGTCTTACATTATGGGACGGAAGGAGTAGTTTCTTATCCAGCTCGTGTACGGATTGCCCTGTGTTCGGATGTCAGCGTCATAGCAATTGTACTCCGCGTGCAAACCGATGTAAACAACAATTTATTTTAAGGAAACTTTCGATCTATTCATCATGCCATGGCAGTAGAAAGAACGAAAAAATAATAAAAATTACATTCATATCCGTAGACCACGTAGCGACGACTACATGCACTCGCCGGAACCGGACCAAACTTCTTGTAGTAGACAATCAGGAAGTGGTCATGCTAATGCCCCATAGGACCGACACACAAGAACAACGATCGTTGATGAAGAGAAGTATAGATCGAAAAGATCCAACCTGTAGACACACATACGAAGACGAACAAAGACTGAATCTAAGCAGATACACCGAAGACCAGCACCGACCGAATCCCGTGAGTCCGCCGAAGACACCTCCACACGCCATCCGACAACGCTAGATGCATCATTGAAGCGGGAGCTAGGTGGGGAGAACGTTATTCCAGCCGCCACCGTCTCGTCTTACTGAATAGAACAAAACCCTAAACGACACAAAAACACCTTAAAAAGGAGCAAGATTCCTCCCGCTGGCAAGGGCCACGGTCCATCCCGCTTCCATGGCCCTAGATCCATCGGAGATGAGGCAGAGCGGTGGCGGCGCCGGCGGGATGCAGAGAAACCCTAGCTTTTTTCTTCTTGAGGAGGCGGCGGCTGCGTGAGTTCAGGAGGCGGTTTTGATGTCAACAAGAATTATAAGTGTACCACAAATTTGTTGCTCATTGTTAAGAGTTTAAGATTCTTACATGACTGGGCATGGCTTAAAAATCTACTACCCCTATAAAAGCACGAGAGGGGGCAGATCCAAGCAATTATATCCGTCCATCTACAATATCTAATGGCCCCAAATTCTCCCGTGGTTAACTGCTACTTGTAGACTACGTTGGTATTTCCCCGAAGAGGAGAGGATGATGCTGTATAGTAGAGATAAGTATTTCCCTCGGTTAAGAATCAAGGTTATCAATCCAGTAGGAGAACCAAGCAAAATCCCGTTAAGCGCACCTGCACACACAAAAGCAAACACTTGCACCCAACACAAATAAGAGGGTTGTCAATCCTCTTAGCGGTTATTTGCCAGGATTAATTCTGATAGTGATAGATAGATAAACTAAAACACTAAATAAAATAAAAGTAAATAAACTGCAGCAAGGTATTTTTGATTTTAATATATGATAAAAGTAGACCCGGGGGCCATAGTTTTCACTAGAGGTTTCTCTCTCGAACGCATAGCATACGGTGGGTAAACAAATTACTGTTGGGCAATTGATAGAAAAGCAAATAATTATGACGGATTCATGGCAATGATCATGTATATAGGCATCACGTCCGAGACAAGTAGAACGACTCCTGCCTGCATCTACTACTATTACTCCAGCCAATCGACCGCTATCCAGCATGCATCTAGGGTATTAAGTATGAAATAGAGTAACGCCTTAAGCAAGATGACATGATGTAGACAAAGTAAACTCAAGCAATATGATTAAACCCCATCTTTTTATCCTTGATGGCAACAATACAAATATGTGTCATGTCCTCTTCTGTCACTGGGATTGAGCACCGCAAGATTGAACCCATCACAAAGCACCTCTCCCATTGCAAGATAAATCAATCTAGTAGGCTAAACCAAATCGATAGATCGGAGAGAAATACAAAGCTATAATAATCATGCATAAAAGAGTTCAGAGAAGACTCAAATATTTCTCATGAATAATCTGATCATAAACTCACAATTCATCGGATCTGAACAAACACACCGCAAAAGAAAATTACATCGGATAGAACTCCAAGAACATCGAGGAGAACATGGTAGTGAAGATCAAAGAGAGAGAAGAAGCCATCTAGCTACTAGCTATGGACCCGTAGGTCTGTGGTAAACTACTTACACATCATCGGAAGGGCAGCAAGGTTGATGAAGAAGCCCTCCGTGATCGATACCCCCTCCGGCAGAGTACCGAAAAAGGCCTCCAGATGGGATCGCGGAAGAACAGAGGCTTGCGGTGGCGGAAATGTTTTCTCTTCTGTCTCTCTGGTATATTGGGAATATTTGGGAATTTATAGCGCTGGAATTAGGTCAGGAAGGGCTACGAGGGGCCCACAAGCTTGGGGGGCGCGCCTACCCCTGGGCGCGCCCTCCAGGCTTGTCGCCTCCTCGTGGTTCTTCGGATCTTCTCCTGAAGCTTCGTGGGTCTCTTCTGGTCCAGAAAAAATTAATCCAAAGTTTTTTTCTTTCTCATTTGGACTCTTTTTGATAATGATTTTCTGAAAAGGCAAAAACAAGCAGAAAACAGCAACTGGCACTGGGCACTGGGTTAATAGGTTAGTCCCAAAAAATGATATATAATGGCATATAATTGCATATAAAATATCCAAGATTGATACTATAATAGCATGGAACAATAAAAAATTATAGATACGTTGGAGACGTATCATTAACACAACAAGCCACGCAATTAAGCCACTGATCCATCGATCACTAGCCCTGCCCGCCGTTTGAAAAAAAAAAACCCCGCTGCTAACCACGCACGCCCGCTCGGCCTCTCACCCCCTCCTCCTCCTCCTCCCAACGGACGCCCTCCTCCCAACGGACGCCACAGCACGGGCGGGGCCTCCGCCGCTGCACAGCCTCCCGCGCCGTTCGCTGCCCCCGGTCCAAATTTGAGCATCCCCTCACCGCCGCTGCCCGCTGCCACATGGAAGGACGTCAGCTTGGGGCGCCGGCATCCTCTTCTTCGTACACTGCAGCCCGTTGGTCTTCCCCTGCTGATCCTCCTCTGCTGCCCGCTGCCACGGAAGGACCTGATCTGAGAGCAGAGAAGCAAGTAAGTTTCTTTTAGATTTATGTGTAGATAGTTGTTTTTTGTAAGGTCGCTGAAAACAAAGCTTCGTTTTAATCGCCAACACCAAACGTCATGCACTCCTCTCCCCCGATCTGCGCTTCGGCATGCCTGCGTTAGCCTTCCCCAACCTCCAGTGCAAGTAGCCAAAATACACAACTGTTCAGATGTATATTTGATTATTTTTTATGCTTTCGTCGATCTATGAGAGTATTTATTGTTAAAATTTTCCAAGTTTTGGTTGTTTAGGGGTAGTTTTTGTCTTTATTTATCTCGATATGACATGCAATTAGAATAAAACTTGCATAACTCCAGGCATATGGCCTATGCATGGATGCATGCATCCATGTTTCCTTTCAATATATTCATTCATGACGAATTTGTGGTTCTTGGATGGCAGCCACGTAGAGCTTGGAGGCAGCTTTCTTTGTTTTGGTTGAAGATCTGGTGGATTCCCCAACGCATGCATAGACTGATTATGCCAGTTGTTGGTGGGGATTTCAATGCTAGCTTCAAGGGAGTGTTGAGCCCCAATTTTGCTATGATAGTGGTAAGCTACATCTTGACTTTCTGAACTTTTGGGTACTTCAATCAAAAGTGCAAAGCTGAGTATAGGTGATTGTGAGGCGCAGATGCCGGAAGAAGTTGATGCGGTGTTTGTCAAGAAAATAGTCTAGAATGATAGTGATGTGTTTTATTCTATGTACAATTGACTTACCTGCGTATTCGTTAGTATATTTATCCAATATTGAAGGAATTTCAGCTATGCAGATAAGCAGGCTATATTATACTTCCAGGACAACTTTTTTTTACAAGTGAGAGGAAAGTCGGGTTCAAGTTCATTCCAGATGTCTTGCACACTTGGAATTTTTCTGGTGGTGCACCTGGGATTCATTTTGTAAAGCTATTAACCAAATAGTGGTCCAGAAGAAACTTCCAAGGTGTATACGAATTGATTCTGTCTCCAATATTAAGCTAATGATTAATATTGAAATGCTGGCTCGAGGTAAACTTGCAGGGTAATGTTTTGACACTTCCTTCAAGTTAACCATGAAATAGTTGCTACTTCTTTAAATTAAAATATTATGCTTATGAGCTATAAAACAATCCAGTTCTCTAAACATGAATGGTGCAGAAAATATCAAATTATTCAATTGAAGTTGTATGCTATTGTGGGTAACCCAATATAGCTTTTGGAGTGTACAATTTTTTTTGTTTCACCTTGTTAGGCAACATTTGAGATTATATTATTCAACACTATTATGGCCTCCTTTTTCTGTAGTTAAACAAATCTAGACACAACAATTGCAAATGTTGGGTTTTTGAATTTTGTGAGGATGATGTTCTTGGAGATGTGGCGTGTGTTCAAACAGATTGCTCAAAACAACTTTGCTCTATCACTGTATTGTAACTCTCAAAATTAATTTGTGTTTTTTGATTTATGTATCAAGTTCGTGTGTTCATCAAGGCCGACTCTGCCCTTTTGCAACTAGCCACTTCGACAGGCCGAGGGTCACCGCCCATTGGTTCTCCGCCTCGCCGCACTCCCCAATAGGTGTGCTCCTCCCACCCCTGACTAATTTTTCTTCTTTTCATCATCGGAACAGTTGAGATTATCAAGGATAGGAGTATGAACAAATATGATCACGCCCTATGTTGTGTGTAGTTTGTTGTCCATCTTTACATGCTACCGCTAGGTGGGTGACGTTCTGGTGATTACAATACTGATTGTCCGTGATTTCTTGCTTATGTGCGACTTCTAGCCCAACTAACATGATGCTAATTTGCTTCCCTTCATTTTTCAGTTACTGTACCGGCTGATACATCCATCTGTTGGGAGGTTATTTTGCTATCAATTGTTATTGCTAGATTTCTGCTTTTTTCATGCTTGGTATAATGTCTGAACCGTTGTAACCATATAAAACCATCTGAATTGTTCATCTGCCTGACAGCACCACTGTTGCCCTGGTTGGCCATCCTCGCCATCATGTGTTGTCGTCTAAAAGAACCGCCGCTACAGCGGTTCTCATCGGAACAAGGCTGTTAATATTAAGAACACATCTTCTTACATAAGTGGGAAAGGCTATTACCTTCTGTTCTTTCTTAATCTTTTGTTGTTTCATTTAGTTCATCTTAATACTCAACAGCACACATCATTACCTGTTTTTAAAGTTCTATTCCATTTCAACATTATGCAAGGTACACAGACATGTGGACCACACGTCTGATTTTTATTATTTTCCTTACGAATATTTAAAATAATAGTTGCCGTTTTTTGCTTCATCCTTGCCTTACCAGACAAATATCATCGAGTAAAATGGTTCTTGCTGCATGTTGCATTGTTTGTTGCCGATAAATATATTTCTTGAACGATTACCTATAGTTTATTTTATTTTATTTTATTTTTGAAAAGGGGCGCTTTATTACTTAAAAGATTTAAGCATTACACCCGGCCTCTGCATAACTAAGATGCACACAGCCAAACAAGTTCCTCACACACAAACGAAAAAATAAAAAGGCGGAATACAAAGAAACATGTAGAGTTCGTATAACGCCTAAAGCGAAGGGGGGCCAATCCTAAGATCATGCTGCCACCCATGCTGGTTAAAAGTATCCCTCGCTGTAGCCTCCAATCGTGTACACACCTCCGTAAACAGGTCTCGATTCTCCACGCGTTGTAGAGAGGACCATAAACGAAGAGTCCCGGTACATCTGTAGATAACCTGCAACAGAGAAGTACTTTTATCGTTGAAAACCTTATCATTTCTACATAGCCAAAGCGACCAAATAACGGCAAGCGCTCCCACCCTGAGAAGAGTTCTAAACCTGTGATCAATCCCATGTAACCAGTTGCCAAATACATTAGCAACACTACAGGGAGGATACAAGCCAGAAGCTATTTGGATGACTGGCCATATAGAACGAGCGAATTTGCATTGGAAGAATAAATGTTTTATTGTCTCCTCATGGTGACAAAAGACACATTGCGGACTTCCATGCCAATTCCTCTTAATAAGGTTATCTTTAGTAAGAATGACCCCGCGACGAAGATACCATGCAAAGATTTTATTCTTAAGAGGTATCTTCATCTTCCAGATCTTCTTGTTATTATCAACTGGCACATCAGACAGGATTAATGCTCTATACATAGAATCCACAGAGAATTGCCCATTCCCATGGAGGTTCCATCGAAATACATCAGACCCATGTGACAATTGCATCGTGGACAACCGTTGGAGCAGGATGTTCCACGATTGGAGTCTGGGTCCAATTAAATCTCTCCGGAACGTCACATTTGGCGGAAATGATTCCATTACCGTGGCGATTGTATCACCCTTGTGGCGCACAATATTGTATAGAGCCGGATATTGTTCCCGAAGGGTGGCATTTCCTAGCCACTTGTCCTCCCAGAATCTAATTTCCGAGCCATCCTTAATCGAGAAGGATCCATAGCAGAAGAAATATTTCTTCGTGGCCATTAGACCTGCCCAAAAGTGGGAATCCCCAGGCTTCCAGTATACTTGGGATACCGCCTTGGAACCCACATATTTCCTCCTTAGAAGGGTTTGCCATATACCATCTTCCGTTAGTAATTTAAACAACGATTTGCCAAGGAGGGCCCTATTCTTAACCTCAAGGTCATGAATGCCCAACCCGCCTTGGTCTTTGGGACGGCAAACCACACTCCATTTAGCCAGTCGATATTTCTTTCTCTCGCTATCTCCTTGCCAAAAGAATCTTGATCGGAAGTAATCCAATCTATGTAAAACTCCTTTCGGCAACTGGAAGAAGGAAATCATATATAGTACCATATTACTTAGTACTGAATTTATGAGGACCAATCTTCCACCCAGAGACAACAGTTTACTTTTCCAACTGCTAAGCCTTTTTTGTAGTCTCTCCTCGACGTGTTTCCATTCAGCATTTGTGAGTCTCCGATAATGTATCGGTATCCCCAAATATGTGATCGGAAACTGGCCCAACCCGCATCCGAATAGTTCAGCGTACAGGTGGGCCTCGTCTTGAGCCTCGCCAAAGCAAAACAATTCACTTTTATGAAAATTGATCTTAAGACCCGAGAGTTGCTCGAATGCTGATAAAATCAGTTTCAGATTTCTCGCTTTCTCGAGGTCATGATCCATGAAGAGAATCGTATCATCGGCATATTGAAGTATAGAGAGACCACCATCAACTAGATGATTTACTACCCCATCAATTTGGCCATCAACCTTGGCACGCTCAATCATGACCGCTAGCATATCCGCCACTATATTGAATAGCATGGGCGATACCGAGTCACCTTATCGCAATCCCTTCTTCGTTTGGAAATAGTGTCGAACATCATCATTGACCTTAATGGCAACACTACCTCCGGAAACGAAGCTATGGATCATGGCACACCACTCTGCAGAAAATCCTTTCATTCTGAGAGTCTGTTGGAGAAAGGGCCACTTGACCTTGTCATAAGCCTTTTCAAAGTCTATTTTGAGGACCACCCCATTCAACTTTTTCCGGTGTAATTCATGGACTGTTTCATGAAGGATAACAACTCCATCTAGGATGTGTCTACCTTGCATAAAAGCTGTCTGTGAAGGCCGAACCACATGTTCAGCAACAGAATTTAGCCTAATAGTCGCAACCTTCGTGAATATTTTAAAACTAACATTAAGGAGGCAAATGGGTCTATACTGTTGTATCCTTTCTGCCTCATTAACCTTAGGTAATAAAATAATCTCACCAAAGTTTAAGCGAAACAATTCTAATTGGCCAGCATGTAGATCGCTAAACAAAAGTAGTAGATCCGGTTTGATGACTTCCCAGAAGTTCTGATAGAACTCAGCGGGAAAACCATCCGGACCTGGGGCTTTGTTATGCTCCATTAGGAAAACCGCCTTTCTAACTTCCTCCTCAGAGTATGGGGCTATTAGAAGGCTGTTTTCCTCATCAGAGACCTGGGGGATGTCATCTGTTCGGGACTCATCCATCGAGAAGTTTCCTTCCTCTGGGGCTCCGAACAGATTTTTATAATAACTAGTGATGTATGATTTAAGTTGCTCATGCCCCTCAATCACGCCCTCATCCTGTTGTAGGGAATGAATAATTTTCTTCCGGTGTCTGCCATTGGCGACTCCATGGAAATATCTAGTATTCGAATCACCTTTCAGGATAAATTGAGAGTTAGAATGTTGGTACCATTTGAGTTCCTCTTCACGCAGCATGTTAGCTATCTGTGCATTCGAATGATTCTTGATCTCGATTTCATGCTCAGATAGAGGTCTAACTTCTGCCAAAGCTTCTAATTCATCAATGATAGACGAAAGACGAACCTTCTCTTTTTTGAGGATACCCACTGTATGCCTGGCCCAACCACCAAGGAATTTACGTAAGGCACGCATTTTGTTATTCCATCTGTGTATTGGGGTAGGCCCGGCGACCGGTTTCTCCCACACCTCCTTAACCATGTCATGGAAGCCATCCCGAAGCAACCACCCAAGTTCGAACTTGAACTTGCGTCTATGTTGTGGTCGTGGCAACCCAGTAGTTAGAAGAATGGGTGCGTGGTCTGATATAGCCTCGATACGAGGTAGAGCACGAATAGAAACCATAGGAAATTTTGATTCCCAGTCGGTATCCATTAAAACGCGATCTAGTTTCTCATATGTCGGTTCCGGAAGACTGTTCGCCCATGTGAATTGTCTTCCAATCATAGAAACCTCTCGCAAATCTAGACTGTCGATGACAGCATTGAAAAGGAAAGGCCAATGATTATCGAACCTACCACGACTTTTCTCATTTGGAAATCGAAGCAAGTTGAAATCCCCACCTATAAGAATGGGATAGGGATTATCTTTCGCCAGATTAACCAATTCACGGAGAAAATCAGCCTTGAACTCATCCTGGGCTGCCCCATACACGGCGACGAGGGTCCATGTGAAGTTGTCGGCCTTGTTGCGAATATGGAGTTTAACGTGAAGCTCACCATTCGAACTAGCCAAAACATCCATAGTCCCTGTATTTACGCCAAGTAAAATGCCCCCAGAACGACCTCTAGGCGGTCGTGAAACCCAAGTAAAGTCTATCCCGCCAGAAAGACGGTTAAGCAGACTTACTGAGAAATCACGTCTCCCCGTTTCAGAGATAGCCAAAAAATCTAAATTGTATTCCCTATTACATTCCGCAATGAATAAATGTTTAGCCAAGTCACGAAGACCTCTGCTATTAAAAAACATTCCATTCATGAGGAAACAATAGGAGATTTAGAACACTTTGCCCTCTTATGGGACTTACTATCTTTTTTCGAACGTGCGATCTTTGATTTACGTCCGGATGCTGTAAGCTCAATCAATGAACTAAGCCCGGGTTCATCTAGACCCACGTCCGAAACCGCCCCTACTAAATGAGAAAGTAGCTGACCATCTGATGTGGCATGCAGATCCTCCTCATCAGTATGGGAGACATAAGACTTGCTAGAAACACGTGGAGTAACTTTTAATCGGTCATATTCCAAATGTTTCAAAGCGTTAGTCGAAATAGAAATCTCCTTCTGATTCTTTCCAATACTAACACCCACATTATTCAGCTTAGAAACGATGGCGGTGTTGGAAAAGGCTAAAAAGGATTTGGATGACGACGTAATACCTTGATTGTCGAGGTTGTGTGCTGCTTTACGCCGCATAGCCTTGGCCAAGGAGTCCTCATCTGTGTCCGTAGAACCATCTTCGGCAACCGTATGCCGACAACTTCGGCGTGTAGGAGTCAACCCCAAATGTGGTCGTGGCGCCGGCTGTACTGCCGAAGGAGGGGATGATGGTGAAGTAGCAACCCCCTCCCCGACAGTCTCAACCGCCGGCTCTAGCGGCGAGGCCGCCTTCAGAAGCGTGTTAGGGACCGGCGTTACCTCGGACGATGGTTGTTGCGTGTGTGTGGCTGCCGGCGGAGGGGATGACGGTGGTGAAGAAATCGCCTCTCCAACAGCAACCGTCGAAGACATGAATGTTGGTGTCGTAGCGGTCGGTGTAGAAGGGGTCGTCGTCGTCGACGATGAAGCGGCTCTGCACGGCTCCACCATCTCCTGAACAGGAACGGTCGGGTCGGGGACGCAGCCTCCCAGGTCCGGACCTTCCAGACCACCTGCTGTGTCCGCCACCTGGACGTTTGTCGGCTGGGCGGGTGCAACCTGCGTGCTGCCCAGCTGCTCGGTTGGCTGGAATGGCATCGGCCCGAGCGCATGCATGTGGGATGGCTGGGTGTTGCCCAGCTGCTCGGTCGGCTGGAATGGCACCGGACGTAGTGCATGCATGTGAGATGGCTGGACATGCACGTCCTTTGGATTACCCATCAGCTCGTACTGCATGGTTGGCATCCGTCCAGTTGCATGTATGTGTGTCCGATCCTTCGTCTCCTCTCGCGGCCGAGGCGCCATTGGGTAGCCCGACCACAAGGCCTTCATACGCCGACGTAGATAGGCCCATGTAAAGTCATGCAATATGGGCCCACCCCTTGACTCAACAGGATTTTGAATCGGCGCCGATCGCGTCTCCGTTAATCCCGCCGATCTGGGCGGGGTCGCCACTGGGCGTGGCGGAGACGCCGCAACAGCCACGAAGGAACGGACTTTGCCGGCAGCAGGAGTAGAAGACGTCGCTGGCAGGGGGGCCGTTGACGATGAGGTCGCTGTCGAGTTGGAGGCAGCAGAGGTCGATGGTGGACGGTGCGATGACGGAGGTGATGGCGCTGTCGAAGGAGACGAATTGTCGGTGCTTGGGGTCGAAGCCAGCTGAATAGAGTAGCCCTTCCATAGAGCCCACATACGTGTACGTAACCAGGCCCAGGAAAACTCGTGGCCCGATCCATGCACTGTATGCAGTTCAGGCCTGGTCGTTGATGCATCAAACTCCGGGTTTCTTGCCTCCGTAACTGCCTCCGTCGTCGCCGCCGTAACTGCCTCCGATGTTGCCTCGAAGCCTGATTGGATCGCCGGTGCCGGGGGACCATCGCGGCCACGACCGGATGTGACCTTTGCCGTGGCAAGGAACTGCCCAAGGACGGCCG
Source organism: Elymus sibiricus (assembly GCA_039707655.1). Classification (NCBI taxonomy): domain Eukaryota; kingdom Viridiplantae; phylum Streptophyta; class Magnoliopsida; order Poales; family Poaceae; genus Elymus; species Elymus sibiricus. Next base: position 335,712,907 of record CM077664.1, read on the forward strand.
GCGGAGTGAAACGACGAGGCGGCAAGGGCCCTCTCCACTTGCCCATGCGGGGGGCGCGTGACACCCGCAGCCCATTCGGCGAGGACGACGGCCTCCGATCAGGGACTTCAGCCGCCGCCGGTCCTGGTGGCGACGAGGACCGAGACCGGACCGCCGTCTCATCCGACGAGGGGATCTCCCGTTCCCTGCAAGACAGATCATTCATACCTGCGTGAGAAGGGAGATGCTCCGGCGACGAGGGTGACTGCCTCTCCCAGAAACGCGACGCGCGGGTTGGGAATCCCGCATCCGTCCAGAACTGTTGGACGATCTCGGCCTCAGTCTTCCTCTTCCGGTTCACCACCGGCGTCCATTCCGCGTCCTCTTCCCCACGATCCAGAACATCGAGCGCCATCTGAACACCAATGGGCGCCGGGTGGCTCTCGTCGTCGGACGAACCGTATTCCGATCGGAGGCACGAGAAGCGAGATCCGCTATTTTCCGGGGTCGCGGCGGTCTCCGGCGGCGAAGCCGGCGGTGGCCTAAACGCCAGCGTTAGGCGCCGGCCCCGACCCCGAGTCGCCATTATCAAAAGCTAATGGTCACTAGCTTAAAAAAATAGTTTATACATATCCTTGACAAATACACATTCTGTAAGTACATACCCCCACCAAGTTTCTTTTTAGCCATTATCATAACCATCTCACGGTTTTATTTTCCGTTCTATTGCATCACTTTTTTTTTGAGAAAAAGCATAGAGATTCTTGCATTTCTTTCTATTGAAAAGATAGGGTTCTGTTGCATCACTACAAATAATATGTTTAAGTGATATTTAACAATTCAGAATTTATTGGTTCACTACACTCCTGTACTGAATTTTGCTATATGTTTCGAAAATGAATATGTTTTGAGCCGAGTTGAGCTAAGATATCGAGAAGATCTTTTTTCCCCCAAACGGTTAATAGAAGAAACAACAAGTGTGAAAGGGATACCACTAAGCACACCTGCACCCCTTACTGAATTTTGCTATATCCACATGCCTATTCTGCCCTGCCTACATGAGTAACGTTACAAGTGGAGATTTACAATCTGATTAAGATGATCAAAGTGTGCTTACTGGTTTAATTTGTTCTTTTTCCCATTCTAAAAGTGATTATGGCCTACAAGTCTCAAAAGGAGTGATTATAGCCTCTCATGGCTCTCCATATTCCTGATGGGTGTATTGTGCTTGATTCACCATTGAGAGGATTGTCATGAAATATCTCAGAATCCAGTCATGGGCCATACCAAGATACAATTTCCATGTAAGTTATGTTTACAATAACAGGTTAATGAAAATAGAGAATGTGCTGGGGAGATGGATTATGTCTAACTAACCATTTTGTTTCTGTAGTATGGATTGAACTGGGAGAATGAATCAGTTAATAACATGATTGTAAAGGAATATGGGAAGCTGACATCACTAGAACTGAAGTTCTTAGTCTTGGATTCCTCAATCAGGTTCATCATTTCTTCAACAGTCGAAACTTTAAAATGTAATCATTGTCATAAATCAAGTGGAATATGTGTATGCAAACTGCCAAACTAAAATTTGGAAAAAAAATATCATTGATTACTAATCAACGATGTAACTTTTGAAGGAAAATTCCATCGATGGAGGAAGTAACAGATGGAATGATTTGTTGTTCATGTACATTTTGATAAATTTTCTTTGATCGTGTTTGTTGTTTTGACATGGAAGGAGTCCGTAAAGAGGGATCTGAAGGACTGGAGTATCACCAGAGAACTAGCCATGGACAGAGGTGCGTGGAACCTTGCTATCCACCAGAACCATGAGTTGGTTGCGAGATCTTATGGGTTTCACCTCTAGCCTACCCAACTTGTTTGGGACTAAAGGCTTTGTTGTTGTTGTTGACCGTGTTTGTCGTTGATGCACAAAAACAAATCGTAGGTAGATAGGAATCTTTCTGAAAATGATTTCCTCGTAATGCAGTTTCTGAAAATGTTCACTTGAATTTCTTATGCTTGAAATATGTTTTATTTATTTTTCCTGTGTTATTGTTCAGGGCCAAACCGTTGCAGATATGGGACAAGGATGTTGATTAAATCATGCTTGGGGTTCTCTGGCAACCTAAAGTATTATTTGCTTCTGATAATAGCGAAGAAAGATCTGCAATTTGCCATTTACCATACGCATAATCTTTTGTCAGTGTGACCTAGGCGTTTAATATGGTTTGCCTATTGACTATGTTGGAGCTGACCTGTGCAAGCCGTTAGCCTTTTGATGAACATATGGTGTTGATTGTTTAGAGCTGGAATGTTCAGCCTCTCTGCATGCCAACTACCTTTCTGACACATGAACCTATTTTTACTATGGTCATCATTTGGGAGTAGTATCGACACCTAATTACTATGTTGTTTTCAACAGTTAAGGATAATGGACTTAGTTTTCAAGTATGTGTGTCAGTACATGTGCTTCAGGCTGAAATTTGGCTTTGTTTCTGGAAATTAAATACATGTGATTGTGATTAACATTCAATTTTGTCAAATATGCTGCTCTGATTATTTCCATATTTATTAACAATGTCACGTTTAGTTACTTAATACCTCATCTGCTTTGCACTTTTTTGTAGGTGGGCACGTTAAGATACCTCAGGATGAAGATATTCAGTAACGTGCTTGAAATTATTGGAAAATGTGTGCAAGCAACCTACATGACCGGCTTCAGCTGACCTTGTTACCACACTTGGAATCAAGCTTCCATTTCTTTCCCTCACAAGAAACTTGAGAAATAGTTCCCATTTGCAACTCTTTTTCTATACAACCAAATTGACATCTCAGATTGATATTATACCTTGAGTGCTGATTCAATTGTGTGTGATATAAAAGATTTGAATTCCATGATCACATATTTTTTCCATTATTATTTGTGAGTAGTCATCAGCTCATGATTTTCCCATCGTGTACAATAGGATGATAGAGGAGAGCAATTGCTGTTGAGATAGGGTTGAGATTTTCATTCGGAGTTGAGATTTTGTTTTGCTGCCGAGATTCGAGATTCTGATGTGTTGCACGAACGATGAAAAGTTACATATAAGTACTGACTCATTATGGCATTTGCATGTTGAGATTTCTGTCTTATAGCCTTTATATATGTTCTTTAAATTGGGTTAACTTTCTCCTTGATTATATTTTCCTTGCACCTTCAAATATATTCTATAACAACAGTCCAGCCATGCATTGCACCTTGTATGCTTTTGCTACATTTAGAATTACGTAAGCTTATTAAGATATACTGGGATAATTAGTTGTACATTGCTAAACTATAGCATTTGTTAAAACTCATTTAAATTATAGTTGATTTGTAATGTTTTATTGGTGCCATGAAATATCATTTCTATGCATGATAATTTCTAACATCTGATTATAATATTAGTCGAGACGTGCGTTGCACGTGCATGCTTACTAGTATCATTAAATTACAATTGACAAGTTCAAGTCAAACAATAAAAAAAGGGACTAATTATTTAAGTCGCCTGATTTTTTTTTTGGGTGCATGTCAATTTTCTCAGCCGTTGGATCTTCCTCCTCAAGCTGCACCTAAACCAGTCATAGTTCCCTCCCCTCTGGCGGCGATGTTGTGCCCCCTACCCAGTCAACCTTCTTCCCCGCCTCCACCACGACGCCGCGGCCAGCAACATCTTTTTTTTTAGAATACGCATAAACATGCTAATCATTGCATTAGAGAAGAAGCGGCAAAGAAGCCAGGTACAACATTTTTCGGCCATTACAACGCTAATCACTAGGATTAGTAGCCACACACACCACACGTACTATGAGACATGCATCACCTAGACCAGCCTCATGCCAATGGCAATGAGGCAAACTACACAGCAATCAAGCCGCTACACAACCAACATCGAAGACCTCTACAACATGACCAAGACCCGAGAACAACACATACCAACGTAGCTCCACGCATTGCGCCAAGAGGATGTCGGCAAGTGGATGACAGGGCCTGGGCAGACCTAAAGAAGGCGTCGTCGAGAGAGCTCCGGTGCATCATCCCTGTCTTCGGCTCAGCGTTGCTCCCCCCTTCTTCTTCTTCTTCTTCTTATTTTGTTTTTCTATCAAGTCCACTTTATTTTTATTCCAGACAACTTACAAACAGCACACGAGATTTTTTTTTACTCATAGTAGGAATTCTCATAGTTTACCTTTGTGGCCCTCCAGACGAGACAAGAAGAAAGTGGGCCAATCCATCTCGAAGGGCACGACAGTCTGCAATTCGAGTCTCTGAAATTGCTCCGTTACCTCGTCCACCTCTCCAGTTTCGAGATCGATAATGTATACGCGCTCGAGGCGATCCATGACGAGCAGCATGCCGCTCCCCTGGTCTGCGCACAGGCATATCACGTCATCACATTGCTCGGGCGGTCTTAGCTCGATCTCCTTACTGTGGAACCAGTCGCCTCGACGTGTCCAGACATGCAGCGAGCGGCACCCACTGTGGAGGTGAAACAAGGACAGTGTGCCGTCCATGGCGACGCCGAGCCAGGGTGTGATGTAAAGATCGAAGTCGTAGCGGCGCTGTGGAATGTAAACCTCTGTCAATGACGGATGACCAGTCTCGGTGCTCACATCGAGCGTGCGGCAGGACTCCCAACTGTCGCAAGCGTACCAGTGTGCCATGCCGCGGCACACGGCGGCGCTGCCGTCTGTGATCCCGAGCGCCGTCTTGCTGAAGCACGGCCTTGGCTCGCTCCAGGTCGACTTGGTGGACGAGAACGTGCAGAGGTAGTAGTAGGACGTATCAGGGTCGAAGACGATGACCAGCACCTTGAACAGGGGTGAGCGGCCCGGCAATGGCGACCGCCGTCGTTTGTGCAAGCTCCGGTCCGCGTCGGTTAGAATGGCGCAGTTGTTGATGCTGGAGGAGGCGTTGCATTCCAGCGGGGGTAGCGCGTCGCACGTGCCGGCAAGCAGGTCGCAGACAGCTAGGTGGACGAGGGTCTGGCCTGTGCCGACGGCCGGTGCGCCGCCGCGCGGGGCGAGGCGCACGAGGAGGAGGCTATGGCGCGACGTGAGCGGCACCGCGTCGCCGTCCAAGTCCAAGGAGTCCATTGCGCCGGAGACGAAGGAGCCGAGGGAGCGGCGGCTGGGCCCGAGCGGCGATGGCGGCGCAGGTACGAACGCCGGCGAACGGGGGCCGGCAAGAGGATCCGCGAAGACGACCTGTGACGTGTAGCGCCGCTGCTGAGCGAAGAAGCCGATGAGAGAGGGCGGGCCCGGCCAGCGGCGGCGGAGGAAGGCGCGGTCAGCCACGAGGCCCAGCCATGGCTTGCACGCCACGGCGCAACGGAAGAGGGCGGCGGCATCGGCCACGCGCACGAGGATCTCGATCACCACGTCTTCCGGGAGCGTGGCGGCGGCGGTGGCGGCGGCCCTCGTCTTCTTTCGCCTCCTCGACGGCGCAACGCGAGCGACGTCCATGCCAACGGAGGCAAACTGAAACCGCAGATCTCACGCGTCAGGCGGTTTTACCTCTCGTTTTCTTTTCGGTTCCGTTTATTTCGTTGGACTCGTCTCGATCCGGAATTCCCATCGGATTTACATCCATCGTCCGATCTCTGTTGTTAGCAAACCCCGCGCGTGATTTGCTGGATTGATTGAAGTCTTTAATTGGACTTAATTACACCCACGGTACATAACTTGCTGGGAGATACAAAATCATACATAATCTTGAAAACTAGTGAAAAGTGGTACGCTAACTCTGGTTCAGGTAACAAATCCATACAAAACAGTCTAGGCGGTGCGCTCGGCCGCGCTCCAGCTGCGCGCGGCAGTAGATTTGGGGATTTTAGGCTAGGACCTCATGTGACAAATTTCATTAGCTTCAGGGTATTTTTGTAAAGTAACAACGACACGTGTCAGCTCATGTATAGATTCAGACTGTTTTGTATGAATTTGTTATCCGAACCAGAGTTAGTGTATCACTTTTGTGGGGTTTTTAAGATTGTGTATGATTTTGTTATCTCCCAGCAAGTTCATGTATCGTGGGTGTAATTAACTCCTTTAATTGGTTGATTCGTTTGTGTTAACTGCTGTGTGTGCATGGCCTCGTGGTAGTTCTTCTTTTACGGGATGGGCCCGGTCGCAGTAAGTTTCTGTATATTGCTGCTTCCAAACAAATAGTTTGCTTCCTAAGGGCTTGTACAATGCTAGGTGCTTAGAGAGATGTTTAGAAAAATAAACCGAATTTTTCTGAAGCATCAGTGCCTATTTCTATCGAAGAGACGCCTAATTAAGTGTCTACCCTTACCGGTGCTTAAAGAAATCTGTTTTATTTCTCTAAGCACCTCCCCTAAACGTCTTGCATTGTACAAGGCCTAATTAGGCTCCCCATAATCAACGCATATTTATTGGACGCCGATAACCACCACACGTCAGGTGTGAAGGCAGACCGCCTGGACAGAAATGTCAGGCGCGGAGCAGCATCGACCGAACAATATCGTTCGATCCGAAATGCCTCCAGCCCGAACGCCTCCAACTGGACCCCTCCCGATCGCCATTACGGGCCGTTTTCTTATAAAATGAAAAAAAAAACAGTAACAGAAGGAAAGCCCAGATTTTTTCCTTTTTGCTGTGACATATTAAAACCCAATTTTTGCTATAATATGAAAAAGATGCCATCAACTATAAAAAGCAGAAAAATTGCCATTGGTGAAAAGATTTTTTTATGACCGAAAAGAAAGAAGACATGGCAATTCCCATCATACAAACAAAAATTAAATTGCCATGGCAAATTCATAAGTTGAAATTGCCATGGTATTTTTAATTAAGTCTCCATATAATGTATGCGAATTTTTCCATGTGTGAAAAACACAAAAGGTTGAAATTAAAAATATGAACAAGAAAAACTCCATGTTATTTTAAATAAAAATTGCCGTGTTTGTGTGTGAGGAATCTGCCATGTATGTGAACTAGCACATATCATGAACATAATTGCCATGGCAAAAAAATGCAAGTTAAAATTTGCCATGCTGTTTTAATTATAAGTGTCATCCTTTGTGTAGTAAAAATTGCGACGAATGTATAATTACAGGGCAGATTTGCTATGGCACTTAAAATATGAATTGCCATGCATATATATACACCATGCAGAAGAAAAATGTATGGCATGATGTGCTAATGGAGAATGTTGTTGAAAATGTAATAGTTTCCGTTTGGACAGATATTTGCGATGGCAGCAACATGTTGAAAAACACCAAAAATGCTTCTGAACAAAAAAAAGTGGCAATGGAAAATGAACTTCGAAAGATCTGGGCAAGTGCATATTAAAAAAAATTCAAAATTGCCATGTCAAGTGGAAATTCAAAAATGTCGTGCTACTTTTATCAAGTTTGCCATGCTTTATGAAAGAATGTGAAGAATGTGAAGTATTACAAAAAAGTTGATCAAAAATTGCCATGGCAAAAAATGTATGTTCAATTTTGCCATGGTATTTCAACCAAAAAAATTCAAATTTGCGATGCTATTTTCATATAAATTTCCGTCATTTGGGTAATGAAATTACCATGTATGTGAATAATAACAAAAAAATGATTTAAATTTGCCATGGCAAATGCATATTAAAATTTGCGATGCTATTTTCATATAAATTGCCATATTTTGGGTAATAAAATTACCATGTATGTGAATAATAACAAAAACAAATTATTTAAATTTGCCATGGCAAATGCATATTCAAATTTTCCATGCTATTTTTTTTATAAAAATTGCCACATTTTGAGTAATAAAATTGCCATGTATGTGAATAAAACATAGAAAACAAAATGATTCAAAAATGCCATGGCAAATGCATATTCAAAATTTGCCATGCTATTTTTATAAAAAATGCCATCTTTTGGGTAATAAAATTGCCATGTATGTGAGTGATGACACAAAAACAAATGATTCAAAATTGCCATGGAAAAAAATGCATATTTGGATTTTTTTTGCGTAATAATACTACCATGTATGTGAATAATAATACAAAACACATGATTCAAAATATTGGCATGCCAAAATGAATATTCAAATTTGCGATGCGGTTTGTATGAAAATTGCCCATGCTTTATGAAAAAGAAAAATGCCAAAAAATGTGAGAACAACACAAAAAATGATCAAAAAATGCCATGGGAAATACGTATTTAAAACTGCCATGGTGTTTTTATCAAAGTTGCCATGGCAAGAAGTATATGTTAGTTTCCATGTCAAAACACACCGTGAAAAACTCCAAAGTTGCCATGCCAACACATCTTCAAAGTTGCCATGGCAATTGTTCAAATGTCGTGTTTTTGCAATGGCAAATTAAGATGCCATGACATGGCAACACATCTTAAAATGTTGTGGCAAAAAACACATCTTAATTTGCCATGGACTCCAGACTTGAAATGGCAACACATTGATATGTTATCATGGCAATGGCAAAAACAAACTTAAGTTTGCCATGGCAAAAACAAACTAAAGTTTCCATGGCAAAAACAAATCTAAGTTTATATCTTAGTTTCCATATTGCCATGATAATTCAAAAAAAAATACTGCCACCTATGCAACACATTGCCATGAATTTGGAGAGACTGCACAAAACAACACATCATCTACACACAAAAACAGCATGTAAAATGATTATAGATTTTTTTTGATAAAAAACAGTCTAAAATCATGGCATTTTAGCTTGTTATGTGTGAAAAAATGGTCAGATGGCAGGTTTAGCAAACTATTGATATGTATAGCTGATGGCAACTATATAGAAACAACATGGCAACTTTACTGAATTTTGCTGTCATGACAAAAATGATGGCAAATGTATGAACAAACATGCCGAAAAATGTATGAAAAATAGGTAGAAAACGAGATACTCTCGAAGGTGCACGCTTATGCAGGATGAGCTCCTCCCTAACACCAAGCTCGAGCGTCGTTAAGGAGCTCCTCCAGATCCCCTTCTCCCAAATCAGCAGGGCGTCGGGGGAGGGTGGGGGGGGGGGGGCTTGGGTGCACTACGGCACGGACGCCTCCAGCTCTCATAGAAACCCGGAGTGCCCCCGTCGACGGAGCGGAGCATGGCCCCCGGGGTGCCGGTCGTGGTGCTTCTCTAGGTGGCGCAGCCCTACGGGCAACCTGCTTGCACAGAAGCTTATGCGAGGTCGCGCACGCAGTGCGCCTCCACGCGCTCGAGCTAGCCGCCGCGTGCTCCACTCCCTCGTCGCCGTCCTCGCCGCGGCCGACCTTGAGGAGGATCGTCGGAGTGATGGAGAGGGGGACAGGTCGTGGCAAAGGTTGCCGTTGAAAATATGCCCTAGAGGCAATAATAAAATAGTTATTATCATATTTTCCGTTGATGATAAATGTTTATTATTCATGCTAGAATTGTATTGATCGAAGACCAATGCAGCCGACGGAAGACGAGTAAAGAAATCCAAGCCGGCGCAAGTGGAGTTAACATGCATGTCCAAATTGGCGTGTCTACTTGCTTAACGTAACATGGATTAGCACTACGCACACGAATTAATTAAGAGACAATCAAGTACTAGTACTGGTATGCTACTGCTGGAGTACTTGCGCTGTTGGACGAAGTGATCCTCGAGTACTTTTCATCCGCTTGGTCTTGAGGTTGGTGCAGCGGCGGAGGAAGGGCGGAGGACGGCGATGAAGTCGCCGTTGTTGTAGTCGAAGCTCTGGGAGAGGATGCTGCGCTCGCCATTGAGCGCCTTGAGCTTGTTGAAGAGCGGGTCGTCCACGCTCTCGAACCGCCGGTTGAACATTATGCGGAACATGTTGTTGTACATCATGAACTGCAGCCTGCGGCGAACCACCACGCCCTCTATTACCGACGCCGAGTTGGCCTTGAGGACCCCACGCGGTTCTGCTTCTTCACCAACAAGGGCACCGTCATGATCCGCCGCATCTTGCGCCAGTGGTGGCCGCACACCAGGAACACCATGTCCTTAGTTTCGAGCTGAAGCATTTGGATTCACCCTGAAACAAAGAAGCAGTGTTTCTGAATCCTCTCGTTGCGCTCCTTTCGTAGGCTCCACCATGCGAGTAAATTGCTCAAAATCATCACATTTGTGGCCCGGGTACTCCAAAACTACCATTTTTGCCAAAAATCACAAAAGACCATCACTTCTGTGCCAAGCAAAACTGACGGGTGGGACCCGTCTGTCCAGGCTGATGTGGCGAAGACTAGTCCTAGTTAACGTTTGACATGATGAGGTGGACGGGGGTCCCACCTGTTAGCCACACCTCTTGTCTCCTCTCTCCTCTCCTTCTCTTCTCTCCTCCCCTTCTTCCTTCCCACAGGAGCGGCGACCGTGGAAGAACAGCAGCGGCAGATCCCCGGGCCCCAGCATGCGAGGCTGAGCCACCCCGCCCCCCCCCCCCCCCTCCCGCGCGCGCCCCTGCCCGCTCCGGCGAGGCCGAGGCCCCGCGTGCGCGCGCCCCTGCCCGCTCCGGCGAGGCCGAACCCCCGTGTGCCCGCGCCCCTGCCCGCTCCGGCGAGGCCGAGGCCCCGCGTGCCCGCGCCCCTGCCCGCTCCGGCGAGGCCGAGCCCCCGCGTGCTCGCGCCCCTGCCCGCGGTGGTGCTGCAGCTCAACGCCGATCCGCGCCGCGCCGCCGAGTTCGATGTGGTAGACTCGCTGGGGAGGAGGTAGCGCGCCACGGCGCCTGGTGCCGGGGGAGCTCGTAGGGCGGCGCCGCCGTGTCAGGTGAGGTGGCCGGAGCCGGCGAGGCGAGTGGAGATGGCTGCGGGCAGGTGCATGGCACGGTGGTGGCGGTCAGCATGGTGCGGTAGTGGCCGGAGAAAGAAGAAGAAAAGGGAGAAATAAGACATGTGGCTGACAGGTGGGGCCCCGTCCACCTCAACGGGGCAACACATTGACTAGGACTAGTTTTCTCCACATCAGCCTGACAGACGGGTCCCACTCGTCAGTTTTGTTGTTAGTCACGGCTCACGTCTGATTTAGTGCGATTTGTTACTCATTTGACGCAGAAGAGGTGGTCATTTGTGATTTTTGGCAAAAGCGGTAGTTTTGGAGTACCCTAGCCACAAATGTGGTGGTTTTGAGCAATTTACTCCCACCATGCGAGTGCAATGACCGAACACCAAGATTTTGCCGAATCCTTACTCATGTTTGCAAAGGAGCGCAACCACCACTGAAATAGATTCTCGCCGCCTGAATGAAGCAAGGAAACATTCAGGTTCGGCTTGACAGGAATGTCTTTCCACAAGTCCTGGGAGTAAGGGCAAACAACTAATGGATCATGGATGAGTCAAGTCCTCTTAGCTTGCATACAGGGGGCAGGTTGGATTGTGAGGCCATGCATGCTTTGCCAGGTTATCAGCAGTCAGGCAGCGGCCCTGAGTAGCCAGCCAAACAAAAGAGTGGCAGTTTGGAGGAGCATCGGATTTCCAGGCCAACTTTGCAAAAGGAGGCTGGATGCAAGCAGCAAGCTACTCCCTCCTTTTTAGACCTTTTATAGATTTCACTATGGACTACATACGGAGCAAAATAAGTGAATATATACTCTAAAATAGGAGTATATACATCCGTATGTAGTTCATAGTGAAATCTCTAAAAGGTCTTATATTTACGAACGGAGGGAGTAGATCGCATAGGTTGGGTCATGCTGAAATTTCCGCTCGACGTCCATCTCCAAGTCAGGGAGTCTGACCTATGTGGAAGCACTTGCAAGAGCCGAACCTCGTTCCAGAGATCAAGGAACTGGTGGATGGCTGCGGCCGACAGGTTATCTTTCAAGTGATGAAGCCATTCATTACCTTGCATTGCTGCCTGGATGCTATTTTTTTGCAAGGTGCACTGCTTGTAGAGATCAGGGAATCTGTCGCAGATGCTATTTTTTTCCCAAGGTGCATTGCTTGCATTCATCCTATCGCGCATGCCTGTGGTGTTCGATCGTTGCACAAACCCGAGGAATCTCCAATGTTAACATCATTCACCAATCTTACTAACACAGGTGCGCCTTCTTTTCTCACTGTAACTTCATTCATATCTTGTGATTTCTTCTGCGGTGCTTGCTTTCTATACATCATTAATGTGATGCTTATCAATCTTTTTTTTATTAGTTGGTTGCTTATCAATCTCTAGCAGGTACTCATTGGGTTCCTCTAGGAGTCATATCAATTTCATTTACAATAGGGAAAAATATATTTTTCGTTCTCAAACTCTTTCGAAAGTATAGAAATGATCTCTCAACTCTAAAACCGGCAAATCTTAGTCCCTTAACTTTTCAAACCGGATTTCTTTAGTCCCTTTACTCAACAAAAGCAGTTTTGGTGCTGACTTGGCATGGTTTTGACCGGTCATAGTCCAGGTGGCAATCTTCTTCTTCCTTTCCGGTTTAAATCTTCTTCTTTTTTGCGGGGGCCTTTCCGTTTTAAATCAGCTGGGCATTTCGGTGATCACTGATCCGTTGGCAGCAACAACATCCCCATTGTTAGATTGGGGGCTGGTATGGAGGCTTCTCAGGGCGTCACGATTCTCAGCCGTCGGATTAGCTTTCCAAAACGATCCAGGCCGTCGGATCTTCATCTGGGATGATCCTGGCCGTCCGATCCGAACTGATGTGACATCAAATGAATAGTGCCTGTATTTTCTCGCCCGCGCTACCGCGCTGTCTCTCTATGACACATGGGACCCACGGGTCGTGGGCCGCGCCCGTCAGGGACCGCGGGTCGATGGGCTCCTGTTGCCGTCTGCTTCTGGTGGGGGGTTCGTGCCACCGCCTGTAAAGTTTGCATCCCGCCGGGGGTACTCTCGTCATTGCACGTTCGAGCCCTTGCGTGGCGGTCCGTGGCTGGCTGGTCAGCGCGTGAAGACGAGGAGAGCGTCTGGTTGGGTGAGAACCCTAGCCGACACCCGTCGCGCTCCTCTCTGCTCCGCTTCTCTCTTCCTCCCACCGTCAACACCACGCCGCCGCCAGCTTCTTCGCTCCGGTCCCCGTCCCGCAGCGGTGGCCAGGAGGACTAACCGCGCCGCCGCCGCACAGACCGTCATGCAGCGGTGGTCCACGGGATCGGCACTGGGCTCCCTGCTGCTGCTCAAGTCGTGGAGGGACAGCCGGCAGCTATGGCCGAGCAGATCCACGACTAGCCGCCAATGATGGCTGCACCCGGCCCTTTTCCTCTCCGGCTCTCAGATCCGTTCGTCAGCGGGGAGCAGCCGCCCTTTTCCTCTCCGGCTCTCAGATCCGTTCATCAGCGGGGAGCAGCCGCTGGAACGCCGGGATGGTCGGAGCTTTGGGTCCTCCAACTCCAGCCCTCATCTCTCCATTGCGTCCAGGTCCCCCCCCCCCCCCCCCCCCCCCCCCTCCTCTCTCTCTCTCTCTCTCTGTGTGTGTGTGTGTGTGTGTGTCTCTGTCTTCGATCCGCTCTCGCAGCCACCTCCTAACCTGACCACGGCGTCCATTTGTTTCCTAACTCCTCCTACACCCAGCACGAGATAGAGAGATGGATGCAGAAAATGAGACGGGAGGAAGAAAAAGTTGTGCCGCCTCCGTCCCGTCCACTTCGTGGTTGCTGACAAATACGAGCGATTTCGAGTAACTTGACCAGCGATCTGACATGGATGGCAGCGGCTCTGCGTGCTCGCCTGCAGTAGGTATGAACAAGTCGCTACACCTACAGACCATAGAGCAAGTAGCAGTTTGCTGCTTTTGTTTTTGGTAAAAGAGTTCTCATGTTGTTTTATTGCTGGCCTCTGCAGTAGGTATGTCCGTGTGTGGGTGGGTGTGCAGCAGCTCAGGAGGGACCAAAGAGGTCACCGGGAGACGACGGCAGATCAAAGGAGGACGTATTCTTTGTTTGCGAATTATACCATGAGTATAAATTGTTCTCCTCTCCACATTTTCTCATTTTTTATGATTACTAAAATGGTAGGCAACAAACTGGAAGTATGCATGTGCCTGCTCTTTTTAGTTCGAATCAATCATCCTTATCTTTTGGGTTCCATTTATTGTTAGACTACTGAAATATTATTTCCTGTGCTTGCTAAATTAATAAGTCGCCACAGGAAGCGAGTTGTGCGTATACTGGGTCGTAGTTGAATTAGTTTAATGTCTATTCTATGAACAATGTCAACTATACCTTCCTAGATAAATACTTCTTTGGGTTGATTTATCATACTTTCAGTAAGGGTTTCGAATTTCCTACTTACATTGGTTCAGTCCCTCTGATGGCTAGAGAAAGGAAATCCTGCATGAACTGTTCGACGGCTTTGAAGTATTTAGATTGAAGATTATGGAGATAATTTTGGTTGAGAACTAGAACTGAATTAAGCTAGAAATACGCTACAACACTTGGTGTAGGATTCAACATATCGGACGGAATGGTAGATGTTAGTTATTTAAGGTGGATGGTCCACTAAAACTATTGCTTACATGATTCATTATTGGTCAGCTGCATGCTTTATTAGTCGATTGGGTATAGGGGTCATTCAAGAAAATAAATGATAGAGGAAAATCTTACCCCTGTAGTAAGTTTGAGACAGTTTCTCTCTAATTATTTGCAAACGTTTGAGATGCTTAGGGACCTTTATAGGATGAAGCCCTGTGAATTATAAATAATCAATATCTTTGGTCAGTACTTCGTAGCACAATACCACACAGATAATTGGTGCTGCCTTTTCATATATAATTGGTAGTTTTTGCTTCAGCAGTGAGCTTTTTGCCTTCTTATGAATTACTGGGTATGCAAATCTAGGCACGATCCCCTTATCTTGCAGCGTCTCGGCAAGGAGAAGTGACCATGTCTTGCAGTGTAAAGGCCGGAGTGATGACGCAGATCAGACTGCTCCTAGACTTCCATGGCACTGGCGGACAGTTCCAAGGCCCACCTAAGCTCCTCCTTTTGGTGATGTTAGCTGGTGAGTTTTCTTTACCTCACTCTATGACACAGATTGGTTATGCATGATGCGCCCGTGGATTAGGATATGAAACTGGTGCTCCTACTATGATTTTACTTTCTGTTTTTTCCTTTCGTCCCGCCATTATTTCAGTTTGACTTTTTGGATGCGGTGTGCATATATAATTAGCTCTCTGTCTTTAATTTGAGTTTCTTCCTCCTTTTCTCCTGTTGCTCCACCCCCTTTTGTTGTACTGCTCTGTTGGTATCTCATTCTGCATGTGCGAACAAATACATCTTCCATCAGTATTCACATATGGTTGAGATGAAAGGTTACATTTGATATTATCTAGCTCCACTAAGAAATTTCCACTCCAGTATTTGCTGTGCAATGCTTGCGTTGCCATATTTTTTGTAACTATTTTCGCCCCAAAGGTTTATAAATGAAATGATTTTCTTTCTGTTTGGATGAGGTGGTCAGGCATTTTGTTGTCTAATATTTTATAGCAAAATCTCCTTGCGAAATGCTGATGGGGAGACAAATTTGTTTCCTCTTCATACATGTACATAATTGTTTCAGAAACCAGGGGGAAGTTATAAGCGTGTAATGTGCATGTTTTTACGTATCATAAAATGATCCAAACTACTATTGGATCCTCTAGGGCTGGAACATGTGTGGGGACAGGCTACACGTAGCAAACCGCACTTCCTGTCTTTTGAGATAAGGTTGTAGGTTTTGTATGTTGTTCAATCTTTTCAATAAGGTTGCTACTCCAAGATGCATTGGGTGACAGTGCCAATGGTAGCCCTTGTTCAATTTAATGTACCAGACGAAAAAGGTAACTGCATAACTCTCTTTGCAATTGTTCGTGCAGACATCAGAGATGCCTGATTTCTACAAGGGTGGTGAATATGAGAGATGTCCTGATTGGTCTTCCCTCCAGTGGTATCCAACTCCATCTGTTTAACATCCATATAGATTCTTGAGAGTGCTAATTGTGTTCTCATGTCAGTGATCCTTTCCTTTGATTACAGTTATTATGTCTGGTTAATGATAATTATTATGTTCGTTGGTAAATGCATATGAGCAACGAGCTTGGGGGGATTGTTATTCTGGTGTTGGTTTGCTTGATCTAAATATAAGATTTATTGATCTGTACACTGGTGAACAGTCTGACTGATACATATAGTTCGTTAGTTGATACTACCTCTGTCCGGGTTTATTAGTTCCCCTCGCATTTTGGGTCAATTTTTGACCATAGATTTAACTACAAAATATAATTTATATGTAACAAGAATAATATCATTGGAAACTTCTTTCAAATAAGACTCTATCAATATAATTTTTATGTCATATAACTTATATTTTGCTAATCAAATCCTATGTCTGTGTTTGTGTGTGTGTGAGCGCTGCTCTTTCCATCGTCTTGGCTTGCAGGTTGCCGCTGGAGTCGTACAAGTTCATGGCTTACCTTACCTGGTGAGGTACTGGCTAGGAAGAGCGCAAGCCGCCGCCGCCGCCACGTACCAGATGGTACCGTCAAGGACGTCGTCGTACTGACTGTCGATGATCTACAGGTCCATCCCTCCTCCTCTTCCTCTCTCTCAAATGCCAAGCTCGATTCCTTCTTATTTTGCACAATGGGTGGCCTGAAAGCCACTTGACCGAAATCCCGTGTCTTGTGATATGCCTTGCATACAGTTGCTTTCCTTCGATATTCTTCTGTTTTGTATTTGTTTATGGATACGAACAAATATGATTAAGATTGCTGCATTGCATATGGTTGCATTCCATTGATGATAAAAGGCGAACAACTATGGTATTTTTCCGACTTAACTACATAAGGTTGTCCTGTGCTGAGCTCAAATCCATATGTCACTCCAGCGTCTTCCTTCCTACTCCATATATTGTTCTGGTATGTAATGATGAGGCGGAATATGTATAAATTGCAGTCCCAGCACCGGGAGACCACATTGTTCTTACTTCAGATGGATGTTGTTTGATTATGTATTTGTTGGCAACTGTTGTTGTTCAATCTATCAAGCCTGTTCATGCCGTCTTTGATTTTCGATCCATTTTTGTTTCTGATTAGGCTAACCAATGCTGCTGCCAAAGGCTTATGATATAGCACTCCTGATAGAAGCTTGATTGTTAATACTTTCAGAAAACTGGATCAGGCACAATGTTAAAGGACTATAAATCTGATGGTTCAGTTTCACATGCAATCGACTTTTGTATTATTTTTTCCTATTTATGCACTATGCTATATGACCTTGGCGTGTGTAGTTACAAAATACAGGCCGGTTTGGTCAAAGGTTCAGACCATAGCGACTGCAGGAGCAGGCTTCACGTCATGAGCTCTCCCCACCCCTTTTACATGCTGATGACCACTTGCCACATCAATGCTGAGGGAGGGGGCGCATATGGTTAGTGACAATCTACTCCCATTTAATTATCGTTGGTTGCTCCATTATAAATCTCCTACCCTTGGAAGTGGTGTTCTATTGTTCTATTCATGACAATGTACATGATTACAAGTATGTTGGCTAACATGATATATCCTTAAGCAGGTTTTTGCATCACAACACACAAGTAAATAGGATGGCAGGCGTCTCTACAGAGATATCTATGTAATTGTCTACTATATAGTTTACTGCTATGTCGTATAAAAGCATGCTATGTCATGTAAAAACAGTGTACATAAGTTATCCAGAACCAGCACTATGGCGTCTTTTTGGTGTTGTACTAAACCTCGATACT
This sequence comes from Elymus sibiricus, assembly GCA_039707655.1. Taxonomy (NCBI): domain Eukaryota; kingdom Viridiplantae; phylum Streptophyta; class Magnoliopsida; order Poales; family Poaceae; genus Elymus; species Elymus sibiricus. The sequence continues at coordinate 335,730,549 of CM077664.1, forward strand.
TTTGGTATCATGCTACACATTTATATAAAATGCATCAATGACGTGTAATGAATCTTCATGCTTTGGACCTTTGCGTGCTGTGTAACATATTTTAATTTATCGGGTTGGATATGATGAAATGAAGTTGCATTCGTATAATACTATATCATCTTAGATACCGCGTCTACCAATAGCCTGAATATGTTTCTGATTTGTATGTAAGACACGCTTCAGTCTTATGCCTCTTATAAGCGAGAAACCTGAATTTGTGCTCTCTTTTGGTAGGCGCGGTATGTAATAACGAATCAAGTCGACCTCTGTCTAAATGCATGGAACTTGGTATTGAGTTTTCTGAATTGTTGCCCAGGATTCAATTCGTACTTTATTTACCTATAATATGGTAAGTAATGACAAGGAAGTCGAGGACTACTTAATTTCTACTTCGTATGGATGTTGTTTAACTATATATTTGTTGGCGATTGTTTCTTATATAGTTAGCTGGTCCCTGCCGTGTAATTTGTTGAGCCTTTCGATGCTCTCTTCATTTTCGATCTATTCTTTGTTTCTGATTGAGCTTGCCAATGCTGCTACCAAATACTTATGTACATGGCAACTTTAATAGAGTTTTAACTGTCTAAATTTTCATAAGACTGGATCAGGTGCAATGTTAAACAACTGTAAATTTGATTGGTAAACACAACTATATTATGCTATTTTTTATATTTGCAATGCTTCAATAACTGTATTACAGGGTTGGATATGACTATACCCGGCAGCACTGCTGCCGGGTGCGGCAAGCCGCACTTCCTACCTAGTAAGGTGGTAAGCGTGGAGCTTGTGTGGCTTGTAGCAGTGCACGCAGCGGTGTAGTTCGCATGCATCAACGCGTGCAGCATGGAGCGCTCTACTCCGGCAGTGGCGCGGCCGAGTCGTCCAACCACCGGGCGCTAGCATTTCCTCGCCACCTTGCTTGGCGACAAGTCCAGCTCACCGGGCGCGGCCACGACAAGGTCGTTATCAGCGGCCCGGACGACCATATCTTCGTCTATTACTAGTAGAAAACAGGGCATCAGTCCCGGTTTCAGAGGGCCTTTAGTCCCGGTTCTGCAACCGGGACTAAACAATCGGGACTAAAGGCCCTCACTTTTAGTTCCGGTTGGATTACGAACCGGGACTAAAGGAGCTCCACGTAGCCACTGTGGGCGCCCAGGCAGGAGGACCTCTAGTCCCGGTTGGTAACACCAACCGGGACTAGAAGGCAGCCACGCGTCAGCAACCGCCAGGCGCTGGTTTTTTTTTTTTTTTTTGAAAGGAGGGGTTTAGGGGTTTTGGAGGGTTTAGGGGTTTTATATTGTGTTTCCCCTTTTCTTTTTGTGTTTACCATTCAATTCTTTTACATTTAGGATTTTCATTTTTATTTTATGCTTTTCATTCAACTCGACGCTAGCTACTACATATATATAGCAATGAAGGAACCATTACACAACATCGTCATGATCAATATATAGAGAGAAGTGACCTCTCTTTCTTCGTGCTTGGTCGAACAACAAGTTTTCGTATATCTATTCGACGCTACTACATATAATACACGTTCATGCATATATACAATATAACATCTCTTACGATCCCTAATATCTAATTACCAATATCGCATTGCAAATCCCGATGGCATTCTCCGTCTGTAGGTATGACATGCTCAACAAAAAATCCCGCCAATTCCTCTTGAATTGCTCGTATGCGATCAGTTGGTAGGAGTTCGTCCCGCTTCCACGAGATCTAATTTAAAGAAGGGGGTCAATATATATATATATATATATATATATATATATATATATATATATATATATATATATATATATATATATATATATATATATATATAGGACAAATTTTTCCTACTACCGGGTGTAGTTACTCCCACTTTGGTTTCGTACGTTGTAGGTAGTATCTATTATATTGGAGAGTACGTACGTGTAGTATGTAGTATGTAAGAATGTTTGGGTAGTATATATACTATTTTATAGGTAGTATGTACCATATTTTGAGCATACTCCTTTTTACGTACAAATATGTACGTATTTCACAAATATGATAAAAACATGGGCTTACATGCAATTTTTTCACATAACTCGTTTTGGAGTATCTTAGATATAGTATATGAACATACTAAAAATGATAAAGTAGTATATATACTACCACATGGTAGTATATGAGATATGGGTGTAACTACACCCGGTAGTAGGATGCATTTTCCCTATATATATATATATATATGAATGAAACTCAACATAATTGATGGTAATAAAATAAAAATGTGAATATTGTTTACGTACTTCAAATTGTTTTTCAGATCTGCCCCGCTCAGAGATCTTGTGGCGAATGTACTCGCAAACGTAGTATCCACATAAATTATTCCCGGGTTCCTGCCACAAGAACTTTACGAGAATAGAGTTCAATCAAAATGATAATCAAGCATGATAATGGTATTGAAACTAGAATCAATGAGAGATGCGCGGAACTAGCCAGTAGTACTTACTTTGGGGTGTGAAAATCGCAGCTCATTTTTCCATTCACTCCTAACCTGTTTGGTGAACTTTTTCCAAACCCTGCCCGGCAAAGAAAATGATTACTTGATATCATGAAATGAACGAAAGTTGCCGATATGGTGCGATAATGATTGAACTTACTTCTGGAGCATTTGACTCAGGTCCGCCCACTCCTTAGGGTCTTTACGTCTCGAGTCCAAGACATTTACTACTCCTGCGTCAAGCTGAATGGCTAGCAGAATATAGTGGAACCTGCGCACGCATAACTCATCAATTACACTTAACCTCGAGTAAGCGAAACAGAATTTGCACAAGACAGTAACACTCACTTGAAGTTGTAAGGAAATAGTATTTCCCTTTTGTTTTGTTGTCCAAGTAACGCCTTTAGCAAGTTTTGCTCTGTCTCATCGGGTTTTTTTTGTACCGTATATTCATTTACGGTATTTGGGTTAATGAACCCAATGTCATAGATTTTTCCTCTGCATTCGAGGATCTTCAATCTGCATAATATAGTGTGAGGATAATTATACATGCAATGAACGAGCTGAGCTAGAGACTTAATTACAGAAAAAATACTTACAGACAATAGCAACTGACGATAGTTTTGTCGAGGGCGTCTTGATTGTATAACTGAAATAATTCTTTAAATTCAATGTACAACGCCCCGACTCCATTGAAGTAGTGCTCATCTTTAATTCCCACTAAGATACTGTCGGTCCCTTCCTTACAGGCTTTCAAGTACCAGTCATGCAATCTTCGCATCATCGTTGATAGTTTCGGGAGCTGCTCAGGTCTGACGAGAGGCTTCCCGTGCTCGTATCTAAAGGCTACCTCAGCCATTTCGAACTGTACCTCATCGCCTAAGTAATCACGAAGAGTGTAACCAGGATGAGCGGCCGCTACCCCCGGATCATTAGTGATATCGGGAAACACCTTGAGCGGGGGGCACGATTGTTTTTCCTGTTCGCCGAGCTGGGGAATTGTTTTCCCACTTCTTGCAGCACTGCTAGTACTTCCCGACCTTTTCGCTTCATTAAATGTCTTTACAATACAGCGGTCATAGTGTGAGGGCAGCGGAGGAGATGGTGGTCGCTGAATGGCATCGTGACAGCGCTTCGCTTTTACCGAATCTATTTTCTCCTTTGGATCTGGACGTTTTGGTGCAAGCTGGCGTTTCACATCGGCAGCCACGATCTTGTTGATTTCCTCGTCAGTCATGTCGTATGGTAACTTGGGAGGAGCCTTCTTGACGCTTGGACCTGCTCTGGATTTCTTCGTTCTTGTACTGCTAGCCGCCGGAGCAGCGGCGGGTCTCTTCTGCCGTTGCTGAGGCGGCGGAGGAGGCGGAGTTCGCTGAGGCGGCGGAGACAGCTGAGGCGGCGGAGGATTCTGCTGAGGGGCCTCCTCCGGCGGAGTCCGCTGAGGCGGCGGAGACAGCTGAGGCGGCGGAGTGTGCTGACGCGGCGGAGACGACTGAGGCAGCGGAGATAGAGCTGGACTGTGAAGAGTCTGCTGAGGGGCCTCCTCCGGCTGAGTCTGCTGACGCGGCGTCCATTGTGGAAGGACGATGTTTTCCTTTCTCCATAGAATGGTAGTCCTTACGGCATCTACCAGATGAGTCTCCCCTTCACCTGTAGGGTACTCAAGCTCCAGCCCCTCGAATCCCTTGGTAACTTCATCCACCCCGACAATAGCAAAGCCATCTGGAATCGGATTGCAATGGAAAGTTCCATCAAGTCTAGGAGGTAAGACATAGCCGACCGCCACCTTCAAGGTTAGGTTGATGCATTTCGCCATTAGCTCACAATTTTCCCTCTCCGTGATATAATCCACGGGGTAGCGAGGAGCCGTGATATCAGGCCGAATGAGCTCCGTGAAGCCACGCTGCTTTTCCGCTGAGATGGTGGGGTAGCTTTGTGGGCAGTATCGAATGAAGGATCTTCGTGCTGCTGAGATGGTGGGTCGGTAGCTCGCTGACTGGTAAGTGCCTCTAGTTTCTTCTCCTGCAACGCTAATCTTTGTTCTACATTCTGCATCCGGTCTGCTTCCTCTTTCTTCTTTCTCCCTCGGCTTCTATAACCAGTGCTGTCGGGAAACCCATGCACCCACGGAACGGAGCCTGCTGTGCCTCGTGTTCGTCCAGGGTGTTCAGGATTCCCGAGGGCGCGTGACAGCACGTCCTTCTCTCTGTCGGGATGGAACCTCCCTTCCTGCACGTCCTTGATTGCTTCTTGAATCTTTGTGATGGGTGTTTCAAGTTGTTCTTTTGTGTAAACACACTTCCCTGTTTCTGGGTCCAAAGTTCCCCCATGCCCGAAGAACCAAGTCCTTGCCTGTTCGGGCCAGTTCGATGTCGCTGGTTGGATCCCTTTAGCAAACAGGTCGTTCTTAGCTTTGTCCCACGTAGGCCGGGCAACCTTGTAGCCACCTGACCCCGTAACATGGTGATACTGCTTCTTTGCAGCATTTAGCTTATTTGTCTGTGACCTGTTCTTAGCTTTCTCCGATTTCTTGTACGCCACAAATGCGGGCCAGTGATCTTTTATCTTCGCATATTGACCGGTGAATTCTGGAGTCTCGTCTTTCTCGACAAACTGTTCGTTCAATCTTTTCTTCCAGTTCTTGAATTGTTCTGCCATCTTCTTAAGAGCCCATTTTTTGACTTTTCGCTGTATAACTGGGTTATTTGGATCCTCCTCTGGCGGTGGGCTGAAATTTATCATGAGCGAGTTCCAAAGCTGATCTTTGCATCTATCGTCGACATAAGAAACTCCATCGTCCTTCTTCTTATTCCATTCTTGGATGCTGATCGGGATGCTGTCCCTAACAACAACTCCGCACTGATGTATAAATCGGTCTTGGGTCCGCTTGGGAACAGTCGGTTTGCCATCTGGATCGACTTGTTCGATCGTGAACCTTTCATTCTTGCCCAACCTTTTCTTCGGGCCTCGTCTCCTTATAGAAGTTTGGCTCGATCCGGAGGGCTAAAAGAAGAAAGAAGTGTTAATATATGTACATACAAAACAATTAATGCATCTAGTCAGCAGAGGCTTAATTAATATATATACCTCGCCGGACTTTGCAACAGTTAAGGCTCCAACACTGGCGGAGCCGTCATCTTCTCTTCCCTCACCATCGGAGTTGTTGAGAAACTGTGAGGGGCTATCATCACCTCCGTCGCGGATTATATCTCCCAACATCTCTTCTTTTTCTAAGTCTCTGTCGTGTTCCATAGTTTCTGCAAATATTACAACATGGCAATATACAACCATGAGAGATGGATTAGTGGCAAACATAGACCTAATCACAACAAGGAATCATATGCATATGAGCAATGGATTAGTGGATTATCGGGGTTATGTTTTAACGAGCCCCTCCCCCCTCATGTCGAAGTTATACCGAAATTATCGGGGTTATGTTTTAACACGCCCCCCCCCTCATGTCGAAGTCAATGAACAACATGAAAATTTGTAAGTGATTGCTAAACTTTTATGCTTCATTTATATGAAGATCAATTATCCAATATAACTATGTTCGCGATATGAGGCATTGGACATTATCTAGAATCATATCTGATGAGTCGTCCTATCTTTCGGGAGAGGATACTTTGCGGACCGCCTCTCTCATGCCTTTCCGACGTGCAAATCAGGTTTTCATATGCCTCAAAATCAAAGTTATCGTGGTTATGTTCTAACGACCCCCCCTTCTTATGTCAAAGTTACGACGATATTTGTACAAGATGAATACACGATTTATACACAAGATGAATACAAAATGAATACAAGATGAATACACAAGTTAAATACACAATTAACTCAACAAATGAACCAACCATCATCCCATGAACAAAACTCAACATACGACAAATGGACACCTTTTGTCGAACAACGGAGGGACGATCGCGGACCAACTCCACGGAGATGCAACACCACAACCTGTAATTCCACCGAGTGAAAAAAAATTAGGCAAACCCAAGTATGCCACTGGATAGAATGTAAGATTTTAGTTGAAATGGACCTATAAAGATCATGGCAAACAGATGCATGGAACTCAAATGGTGATCAAAGCAATACGCAATGCAAATCTGTCCATTATAGCTAGATACCAATTTGAAAGCAAGATTTGAACATGCTACATAATTTCTACATGGCAACAAATGGCATGACATGAATGTACATGTAACACATGGCAAAACATGCTCACTGAGCTAATTCAAATGACACCTAGATCAATGGCAATCATCATGACAAGTTGACAAGTATTAACAGATTTTCAGACTTGGTGATATTTGCATGGCATGGCAGAAATGAATAGATAGCAAGTTTACAAGCTTGTAGCACTCACTACAGGTCCTAACATGGCATGAACTAAAATCTACGAGCAAGATGACATCAAAATGCTCCTACTTCATGTTCAAAGATTGCCCAAAAGATGCTTGCATTAAAACATACATAAAAGACAAAATGAACTCTAATGCAAACATTTTGTTCTTCAATTTGTTTTAGTAACCACTCATCATATCTCAATTTTGGAGCACATCTCACATAGCTATTTAACAACATCTCAAATTGAAAAAAAGCTAATGAATCTATTTTAGAAACTATTTTAGAAACTAAGTTGGAATTTATATTTATCCTAGTTTCTTTGATTTACAAAGGAACCATATTTTCAATAATTCTTCTGCACCCACAAAAAATATCCTAGCAACTAGGCAGTACCCACAACCCATTTCACCAAAAAATTTGAGTTCCACAGTTCAAAATTTTCAAATTCTATCCAGTTCAAATTTGGTCCAGATTCAAACTCCATGACCAAAACCTATTTTTAATTGCTCCAAAAATTCTGAAACTTTGCCAGACCCTCTTATATGCTTCAAAACCTCACCACAAAAATTCCCAATAATTCCTAAAATCCCTAGGACCCTCTGGCATTTCATCATACATGTGGTGTGCACACTGTTCACCCTGTCGAAAAATTCAGAAATGCAGAAGATTCAGAGAGAGAGGGAGACGGCGCCGTGCGCGGGCGGCGTCGGGGTCGGCCAGCAGCGCGGGGGGGGGGGGGGGGGGGGAATAGGAGGAGGAGGAGGGGATCGGGGCGGCGCTCACAGCGAGGAGGCGTCGGCGACGGCGTCGGGGCAGGTCTCGGCGACGGCGACGACGACGTTTAGGGCGCGGCGAGGGCGTCGGCGAGGGGGGGGGATGGCTTGGAGGCGACGGCGATCTCCGGCGCAGCAGCCTGGTGGCGTCGTGCTGTGGTTCGGCGTCGGGGGAGAGAATGGGAGAAATTTTTTGAAGTGCTGCTTATATACCCAACCCTTTAGTACCGGTGCGAGCCACCAACCGGGACTAAAGGTGAATTTCGCCAGACCGAGCGGCGGGAAGCCCAGGCCTTTAGTCCTGGTTGGTGGCTCGCACCGGGACTAAAGGGGGGCCTTTAGTCCCGGTTGGTGTCTCCAACCGGGACTAAAGGGTTGGTCCTGGCGTGGTGGAAGTTTAGTCCCACCTCGCCAAGCGAGAGGCACTCGCACCTGTTTATAAGCCCCGCTGCAATAGCCGCCTCGAGCTCCTCTCTAAAGCAGGTAGTACATGCCTAACGTTCGCCCTGCCCTGTGGGCCCTGCTTGCCCTGCGGGCCTGCATCCTGGCCCATATATAGTTGGGTTTCTAGTCGTATGCAGGCCGTGGTGGCCTAGTAGGCGGGCATTTTTTTTTCTTTTTTGCATATGTTATGTCAACTTTTTAGTCCCGGTTGGTGGATCCAACCGGGACTAAAGGTCTTTTCCAGTTTTTTTTGTTTTTTGCTTTATTTTTTTTCTTTTGTTTCTACTTACAGCCAAATATTTAGAGTTTTTGAGTGAATCTTTTTGGTTTAGGTCACAAAAATTATAAACTTTCTGTTAGTGCCAGTAGTTTTCAAATTTGAATAGTTTACATTTGAATTCTTTGAAATTTGTGTGAATCACTAGTTTGTGAATAACTTTACTTTAAAAATAGATTTTTGAGTGATTCTTTTTCCTGCTGTTTAATATTAGTGTGTTTTATCAGTATGTTCAATTTGGTAATTTTTAGGTTATTTAAATAGGTGTTTTAATAAAAAACAGATTCTGTTTAGCTCTTTTAGTTTTATAGCTCAAAAAAATCATTAAATGCATGAAAAATAGCGAATGAAGTCAGAAAGGGTTGAAAATTTATGATGTGGCTTTGAATGGTGCATGTTGAATGCACAAAAAGTCTGGAGTTAAAATAAGTTTAAAAAAATGAAATGCCTTTGTAACAGATGAGTTTTCGTCCAAAACCCTGATACTTCGAAAGAGATTATCCACTTTGTACATGAAGTGCATCCAGTTTTTGCCGTAACCCTCTCAACTTTTTAGCACATTCTATGTGGGTGAAATGATGATACCATGCCAAGTTTCAACCTTTTCAGAGTTCATTTGTAGTGCTTTTCAATTTCAGGGTCATTTAGCTCAAAAAATCAATAAATGCATGAAAATATTGAAGACATTCATATTTTGTTTGGACTTTTTAGCACTCTATTTTGATCTTAACTAGAGTTTTATAAAAGCTTTTTAGTTGATTCTTTTTGCTATTGAAGAATATTATCAGGTGGTGGTTTGTCAATATGTTTTTGAAAATATTGAGCAACCAACCGGGGCTCAGAAGACATTAATATTTTGTTTGGACATAATTGCATTGATTAACTCCTTTGTATAATTAAAATACTAAAAGGATATGAATAATTGAAATTTCATAACTTAATAAATAATTATTATAAAATCATGTTTCAAATGCCAAAATGCCCTAGCTAGCTCTTACAATGATTCCCTCCGGTTTGACCGAAGTGGCACTTTCCAGCTATAAGTCCGGAAACTCACACTAGAGAGTGGGATCTTGGGGTATAAAACTATTTCTTCGCGTGTGTCCCTTGCTTATTGCGCCGTAACCATGGATAATCTTCATCATTTAACAGGATGCTTGGGTCAGTCTTCACTCTGAAGGGAGAAATTTCATGAAACTTTTCATAATCTTCTGACATGTCTGTCTTGTCCTCCACTCCCACGATGTTTCTTTTCCCTGAAGGAACTATGTGGCGCTTTGGTTCATCGTATGATGTATTCGCTTCCTTATCTTTTCTTTTTCTCGGTTTGGTAGACATGTCCTTCACATAGAAAACCTGCGCCACATCATTGGCTAGGACGAATGGTTCGTCTGTGTACCCAAGATTGTTGAGATCCACTGTTGTCATTCCGTACTGCGGGTCTACCCGTACCCCGCCTCCTGACAGATTGACCCATTTGCACCGAAACAAAGGGACCTTAAAATCACGTCCATAGTCAAGTTCCCATATGTCCTCTATGTAACCATAATATGTGTCCTTTGCCCTATTGGTGTTTGCTGCATCAAAGCGGACACCACTATTTTGGTTGGTGCTCTTTTTATCTTGGGCGATCGTGTAAAATGTATTCCCATTTATCTCGTACCCTTGGAAAGTCAATACAGTCAAAGATGGTGTCCTGGCCAACAAGTACAACTCATCTCCAACAGTGGTGTTACCCATGAGATATGTTTGCAACCAACCGCCGAAAGTCCCCATGTGTTCACGTGTAATCCAGTCGTCAGACTGCTCCGGGTGTTTGGAGCGTAGAATATTCTTGTGTTCATTGATATACGTGGCCACCAAGGTAGTGATGGAAATATGCCCTAGAGGCAATAATAAAGTTATTATTATTTTATATTTCCTTGTTCATGATAAAGGTTTATTATTCATGCTAGAATTGTATTGACCGGAAACTTAAATACATGTGTGAATACATAAACAAATACCGTGTCCCTAGTGAGCCTCTACTAGACTAGCTCGTTGATCAAAGATGGTTAAGGTTTCCTAACCATAGACATGAGTTGTCATTTGATAACGGGATCACATCATTAGGAGAATGATGTGATGGACAAGACCCATCTGTTAGCTTAGCATATGATCGTTCTGTTTATTGCTACTGCTTTCTTGAATGTCAAATACATGTTCCTCCGACCATGAGATCATGCAACTCCCGGATACCGGAGGAATACCTTGTGTGCTATCAAACATCACAACGTAACTGGGTGATCATGAAGATGCTCTACAGGTATCTCCGAAGGTGTCCGTTGAGTTGGCATGGATCGAGACTGGGATTTGTCACTCCGTGTTTCGGAGAGGTATCTCTGGGCCCTCTCGGTAATGCACATCATAAGAAGCTTGCAAGCAAAGTGACTAAGGAGTTAGTTACGGGATGATGTATTACGGAACGAGTAAAGAGACTTGCCGGTAACGAGATTGAACTAGGTATGGAGATACCGACGATCGAATCTCGGGCAAGTAACATACCGACGGACAAAGGGAATTACGTATGTTGTCATTGCGGTTCGACCGATAAGATCTTCGTGGAATATGTAGGAACCAATATGAGCATCCAGGTTCCGCTATTGGTTATTGATCGGAGAGGCATCTCAGTCATGTCTACATCATTACCGAACCCGTAGGGTCCGCACGCTTAACGTTCGTTGACGATATAGTGTTATATGAGTTATGTGAATTGGTAACCGAATATTGTTCGGAGTCCCGGATGAGATCCCGGACATCATGAGGAGTCTCGGAATGGTCGAGAGGTAAAGATTTATATATGGGAAGTCATATTTTGGGTTTCAGAAAAAGGTGCAGTTTTTTCGGTATTGTACCGGGAAGCTTCCAGAAGGTTCCGGAGGATTCCGGAGGGGTCCGGAAGTCCACAAGTGGGTCCACCACGTCCCAAAGGGCTGGCATGGGCTAAGGGGAGGCGCCCTGGCCTTATTGGGCTAGGCGCACCAAGTCCTCAAAAGCCCACGAAGCTAGGGAAGGAAAAAAGGGAGAGTCCTAGTAGGAATAGGATTGGACTTTGGAGTCCAAGTCCACATGTGTACTATTCATGGTTACTGTTCACATGGCACGATTCCTTCTACTCCAAGCCCCTACACATATATAAATAGAGGAGAGGGGGCGCCCCAAAGGAGAACACAACATTGTCTTAGCCGTGTGCGGCGCCCCCCTCCACAGTTCCGTCCCTCGGTCATATTTTCGCAGTGCTTGGGCGAAGCCCTGCGGAGATAGCATCACCATCACCGTCACCACGCCGTCGTGCTGCCGGAACTCATCCACTACCTCGCCGTCTTGCTGGATCAAGAAGTCGAGGACGTCACCGAGCTGAACGTGTGCTGAACGCGGAGGTGCCGTACGTTCGGTGCTCGGTCGGTTGGATCGTGAAGTTGTTCGACGACATCAACCGCGTTGTTCTAACGCTTCCGCTTACGGTCTACGAGGGTACGTAGACACACTCCCCCTCTCGTAGCTATGCATCTCCATGGATAGATCTTGCGTGTGCGTATAAATTTTTTGTTTTCCATGCAACGTTCCCCAACAGTGGCATCATGAGCCAGGTCTATGCGTAGATGATATGCACGAGTAGAACACAAAGAGTTGTGGGCGGTGATCGTCATACTGCTTACCACCAACGTCTTATTTTGATTCGGCGGTATTGTAAGATGAAGCGGCCCGGACCAACCTTACATGTCCACGTACATGAGACCGGTTCCACCGACAGACATGCAACTTGTTTTGCATAAAGGTGGCTGGCGGGAGTTTGTTTCTCCTACTTTAGTTGAATCGAATTTGACTGCGGCCGGTCCTTGTTGAAGGTTAAAACAGCAAACTTGATAAATCACCGTTGTGGTTTTGTGCCGTAGGTAAGAACGGTTCTTGCTAGAAGCCCGTAGCAGCCACGTAAAACTTGCAACAACAAAGTAGAGGACGTCTAACTTGTTTTTGCAGGGTATGCTGTGATGTGATATGGTCAAGACATGATGTGATATACGTTATTGTATGAGATGATCATGTTTTGTAATTTATCGGCAACCGGCAGGAGCCTTATGGTTGTCTCTTTATTGTATGAAATGCAAGCGCCATGTAATTGCTTTACTTTATCGCTATGCGTTAGCAATAGTTGTAGAAGCAATAGTTGGCGAGACGACCACGACGCAATGATGGAGATCAAGGTGTCGAGCCGGTGACGATGGAGATCATGACGATGCTTTGGAGATGGAGATCAAAAGCACAAGATGATGGCCATATCATGTCACATATTTTGATTGCATGTGATGTTTATCCTTTATGCATCTTATTTTGCTTAGAACGACGGTAGCATTATAAGATGATCCCTTCACTAAATTTCAAGAAAAAAGTGTTCTCCCCGAGTATGCACCGTTGCTAAAGTTCGTCATTTCGAAGCACCTCGTGATGATCGGGTGTGATAGATTCTACGTTCACATACAACGGGTGTAAGCCAGTTTTACACAAGCAGAATACTTGGGTTAAACTTGACGAGCCTAGCATGTACAGACATGGTCTCGGAACACTGGAGACCGAAAGGTCGAACATGAGTCATATAGTAGATATGATCAACATGGAGATGTTCACCATTGATGACTATACCATCTCACGTGATGATCGGACATGGGCTAGTTGATTTGGATCATGCATCACTTAGTTAACTTGAGGGATGTTAATTTAAGTGGGAGTTCATTAGTAATTTGATTAATTGAACTTAATTTATCATGAACTTAGTCCTGATAGTCTTTGCAAATTATGTTATAGATTAATAGCTCACGTTGTAGCTCCCCTGTTTTTGATACGTTCCTAGAGAAAGCTTAGTTGAAAGATGATGGTAGCAACTACACGGACTGGGTCCGTAACTTGAGGATTATCCTCATTGCTGCACAGAAGAATTATGTCCTTGATGCACCGCCAGGTGATGGACCTGCTGCAGACGTTGTGAACGCCTGGCAGGCTCGATCTGATGACTACTCGATAGTTCAGTGTGCCATGCTCTACGGCTTTGAACCGGGACTGCAAAAGCGTTTTGAACGCCATGGAGCATATGAGATGTTCCAAGAGCTGAAATTGATATTTCAAGCTAATGCCCGGGTTGAGAGATATGAAGTCTCCAACAAGTTCTTTAGCTGTAAGATGGAGGAGAACAGTTCTGTCAGTGAACACATACTCAGAATGTCTGGGTACCACAACCACTTGACTCAGCTGGGAATTGATCTTCCGGTTGAGAGTGTTATTGACAGAGTTCTTCAGTCACTGCCACCAAGCTATAAAGGCTTCATGATGAACTATAATATGCAAGGGATGGAGAAGACAATTCCCGAGCTCTTCGCCATGCTGAAATCAGCGGAGGTAGAAATCAAGAAGGAGCATCAAGTGTTGATGGTTAACAAAACCACTAGTTTCAAAAAAAAGGGCAAGGGAAAGAAGGGGAACTTCAAGAAGAACGGCAAGCAAGTTGCCGCTCCCACGAAAAAACCCAAAGCTGGACCCAGGCCTGAAACAGAGTGCTTCTACTGCAAAGGGACTGGTCACTGGAAGCGGAACTGCCCCAAGTATTTGGCGGATAAGAAGGATGGCAAAGTGAGCAAAGGTATATTTGATATACATGTTATTGATGTGTTCCTCACTAATGCTCGCAGTAGCGCCTGGGTATTTGATACTGGTTTGGTTGCTCATATTTGTAACTCGAAACAGGAGCTACGGAATAAGCGAAGATTGGCTAAGGGCGAGGTGACGATATGTGTTGTAAGTGTCTCCAAGATTGATATGATCAATATCGACACGCTCGTAATACCTTCGGGATTAGTATTAAACCTAAATAATGGTTATTTGGTGCTTGCGTTGAGCATAAAACATTATATCTGGATATTGTTTATTGTAAGACGGTTATTCATTTAAGTCAGAGAATAATGGTTATTCTGTTTATATGAATAATATCCCTCGTGATCATGCACCCTTGTGAATGGTTTATTCTTGTTGAATCTCGATCGTAGTGATACACATACTCATAATATTGATGCCAAAAGATGCAAAGTTGATAATGATAGTGCAACATACTTGTGGCACTGCCGTTTAGGTCATATTGGTGTAAAGCGCATGAAGAAACTCCATGCTGATGGACTTTTGGAATCTCTTGATTATGAATCATTTGATACTTGCGAACCATACCTCATGGGCAAGATGACTAAAACTCCGTTCTCCGGAACAATGGAGCGAGCTACTGATTTGTTGGAAATAATACATACCGATGTATGCGGTCCGATGAATGTTGAAGCACGCGGCGGGTATCATTATTTTCTAACCTTCACAAATGATTTTAGTAGGTATGGGTATATCTACTTGATGAAACACAAGTCTGAAACATTTGAAAAGTTTAAAGAATTTCAGAGTGAAGTAGAGAATCATCGTAACAAGAAAATAAAGTTTCTACGATATGATCGCGGAGGCGAATATTTGAGTTACGAGTTTGGCCTTCATTTAAGAAAATGTGGAATTGTTTCACAACTCACGCCACCCGGAACACCACAGCGTAATGGTGTGTCCGAACGTCGTAACCGTACTTTATTGGATATGGTGCGTTCTATGATGTCTCTTACCGAATTGCCACTATCGTTTTGGGGTTATGCATTAGAGACAGCTGCATTCACATTAAATAGGGCACCGTCTAAATCCGTTGAGACGACACCATATGAACTATGGTTTGGCAAGAAACCTAAGCTGTCGTTTCTTAAAGTTTGGGGATGCGATGCTTATGTGAAAAAGCTTCAACTTGATAAGCTCGAACCCAAAGCGGAGAAGTGCGTCTTCATAGGATACCCTAAAGAAACAATTGGGTACACCTTCTACCACAGATCCGAAGGCAAGGTCTTTGTTGCCAAGAATGGGTCCTTTCTAGAGAAGGAGTTTCTCTCGAAAGAAGTGAGTGGGAGGAAAGTAGAACTTGATGAGGTAATTGTACCTTCTCTCGAATTGGAAAGTAGCTCATCAGAGAAAACCGTTCCCGTGATGCCTACACCAATAAGAGAGGAAGATAATGATAAAGATCATGAAACTTCAGATCAAGTTACTACTGAACTTCGTAGGTCGACCAGAGTACGTTCCGCACCAGAGTGGTACGGTAATCCTGTTCTGGAAGTTATGTTGTTAGACAACGGCGAACCTACGAACTATGAAGAAACTATGATAAGCCCGGATTCCGACAAATGGCTTGAGGCCATGAAATCTGAGATAGGATCCATGTATGAGAACAAAGTGTGGACTTTGGTGGACTTGCCCGATGATCGGCAAGCCATTGAGAATAAATGGATTTTTAAGAGGAAGACGGATGCTGATGGTAATATCACTGTCTACAAAGCTCGACTTTTCGCGAAAGGTTTTCGACAAGTTCAAGGGGTTGACTACGATGAGACTTTCTCACCCGTAGCGATGCTTAAGTCTGTCCGAATCATGTTAGCAATTGCCGCATTTTATGATCTGGCAAATGGATGTCAAAACTGCATTCCTTAATGGTTTTCTCAAAGAAGAGTTGTATATGATGCAACCAGAAGGTTTTGTCGATCCTAAGGGTGCTAACAAAGTGTGCAAGCTCCAGCGATCCATCTATGGACTGGTGCAAGCATCTCGGAGTTGGAACATACGCTTTGATGAGGTGATCAAAGCATATGGTTTTGTACAGACTTACGGTGAAGCCTGTATTTACAAGAAAGTGAGTGGGAGCTTTGTAGCATTTCTAATATTATATGTGGATGACATATTGTTGATTGGAAATGATATAGAATTTCTGGATGGCATAAAAGGATACTTGAATGAAAGACCTCGGCGAGGCTGCTTATATATTGGGCATCAAGATCTATAGAGATAGATCAAGACACTTGATAAGACTTTCAATGAGTACATACCTTGACAAGATTTTGAAAGAGTTCAAAATGGATCAGTCAAAGAAGGAGTTCTTGCCTGTATTGTAAGGTGTAAAGTGTAGTAAGACTCAAAGCTCGACCACGGCAGAAGATAGAGAGAGAATGAAAGTCATTCCCTATGCCTCAGCCATAGGTTCTATAATGTATTCCATGCTGTGTACCACACCTAATGTGTGCCTTGCCACGTGTCTGGCAAAGGGGGTACAAGAGTGATCCAGGAGTGGATCACTGGACAGTGGTCAAAATTATCCTTAGTAACTAAAGGACTAAGGAAATGTTTCTCGATTATGGAGGTGATAAAGAGTTCGTCGTAAAGGGTTACGTCGATGGAAGCTTTGACACCAATCTGGATATCTCTGAGTAGCAAATCGGATACGTATAATGGAGCAGTCATTTGGAATAGCTCCAAGTAAAGCGTGATAGCAGCATCTACAGTATGACATAAGGATTTGCAAAGTACACATGGGTCTGAATATTGCAGACCCATTGACTAAAATTCTCTCTCACGAGCAAAACATGATCACACCTTAGAACTCTTTGAGTGTTAATCACATGGTGATGTGAACTAGATTATTGACTCTAGTGAACTCTTGGGTGTTAATCACATGGCGATGTGAACTAGATTATTGACTCTAGTGCAAGTGGGAGACTGATGGAAATATGCCCTAGAGGCAATAATAAAGTTGTTATTATTTTATATTTCCTTGTTCATGATAAAGGTTTATTATTCATGCTAGAATTGTATTGACCGGAAACTTAAATACATGTGTGAATACATAAACAAATACCGTGTCCCTAGTGAGCCTCTACTAGGCTAGCTCGTTGATCAAAGATGGTTAAGGTTTCCTAACCATAGACATGAGTTGTCATTTGATAACGGGATCACATCATTAGGAGAATGATGTGATGGACAAGACCCATCTGTTAGCTTAGCATATGATCATTCTGTTTATTGCTACTGCTTTCTTGAATGTCAAATACATGTTCCTCCGACCATGAGATCATGCAACTCCCGGATACCGGAGGAATACCTTGTGTGCTATCAAACGTCACAACGTAACTGGGTGATCATAAAGATGCTCTACAGGTATCTCCGAAGGTGTCCGTTGAGTTGGCATGGATCGAGACTGAGATTTGTCACTCCGTGTTTCGGAGAGGTATCTCTGGGCCCTCTCGGTAATGCACATCATAAGAAGCTTGCAAGCAAAGTGACTAAGGAGTTAGTTATGGGATGATGTATTACGGAACGAGTAAAGAGACTTGCCGGTAACGAGATTGAACTAGGTATGGAGATACCGACGATCGAATCTCGGGCAAGTAACATACCGACGGACAAAGGGAATTACGTATGTTATCATTGCGGTTCGACCGATAAGATCTTCGTGGAATATGTAGGAACCAATATGAGCATCCATGTTCCGCTATTGGTTATTGACCGGAGAGGCGTCTCAGTCATGTCTACATCATTACCGAACCCGTAGGGTCCGCACGCTTAACGTTCGTTGACGATATAGTGTTATATGAGTTATGTGAATTGGTAACCGAATATTGTTCGGAGTCCCGGATGAGATCTCGGACGTCATGAGGAGTCTCGGAATGGTCGAGAGGTAAAGATTTATATATGGGAAGTCATATTTTGGGTTCGGAAAAAGGTGCAGTTTTTTCGGTATTGTACCGGGAAGCTTCCAGAAGGTTCCGGAGGATTCCGGAGGGGTCCGGAAGTCCACAAGTGGGTCCACCACGTCCCAAAGGGCTGGCATGGGCTAAGGGGAGGCGCCCTGGCCTTATTGGGCCAGGCGCACCAAGTCCTCAAAAGCCCATGAAGCTAGGGAAGGAAAAAAGGGAGAGTCCTAGTAGGAATAGGATTGGACTTTGGAGTCCAAGTCCACGTGTGTACTATTCGCGGTTACTGTTCACATGGCACTATTCCTTCTACTCGAAGCCCCTACACATATATAAATAGAGGAGAGGGGGCGCCCCAAAGGAGAACACAACATTGTCTTAGCCTTGTGCGGCGCCCCCCTCCACAGTTCCGTCCCTCGGTCATATTTTCGCAGTGCTTGGGCGAAGCCCTGCGGAGATAGCATCACCATCACCGTCACCACGCCGTCGTGCTGCCGGAACTCATCCACTACCTCGCCGTCTTGCTGGATCAAGAAGTCGAGGACGTCACCGAGCTGAACGTGTGCTGAACGCGGAGGTGCCGTACGTTCGGTGCTCGGTCGGTTGGATCGTGAAGTTGTTCGACGACATCAACCGCGTTGTTCTAACGCTTCCGCTTACGGTCTACGAGGGTACGTAGACACACTCCCCCTCTCGTAGCTATGCATCTCCATGGATAGATCTTGCGTGTGCGTATAAATTTTTTGTTTTCCATGCAACGTTCCCGAACAGGTAGAATTCTGTAGAACTGTGTAGTGTGCTTGCGCCCAAGAATGCCCGTCCCTACATATTATTGAGTTTGGTCCTAGCGTGCCTTTTCCACCCAGTCTCCCCTCATGCCGCGATTCATGAACACCAATCGGCTTAAGGTCAGGAATAAAGTCAACACAAAACTCAATGACCTCCTCTGTTTGAAGGCCCGTGGAGATGCTTCCTTCTGGCCTAGCACGGTTACGAACATATTTCTTTAAGACTCCCATGAACCTCTTAAAGGGGAACATATTGTGTAGAAATACAGGACCCAGAATTGCAATCTCGTCGACTAGGTGAACTAGGACGTGCGTCATAATATTGAAGAAGGATGGTGGGAACACCAACTCGAAACTGACAAGACATTGGACCAAATCATTCTGTAACCTTGGTAGGATTTCTGGATCGATTACCTTCTGAGAAATTGCATTGAGGAATGCACATAGCTTCACAATGGCTAATCGAACATTTTCTGGTAGAAGCCCCCTCAATGCAACCGGAAGCAGTTGCGTCATAATCACGTGGCAGTCATGAGACTTTAGGTTCTGGAATTTTTTCTCTGCCATATTTATTATTCCCTTGATATTCGACGAGAAGCCATACGGGACCTTGATACTGAGCAGGCATTCAAAAAAGATTTCCTTCTCTTCTTTGGTAAGAGCGTAGCTGGCAGGACCTTGATACTGCTTTGGATGCATGCCATCTTTTTCGTTCATACGTTGCTGGTCCTCCCGTGCCTCCGGTGTATCTTTTGTCTTCCCATACACGCCCAAGAAGCCTAGCAGGTTCACGCAAAGATTCTTCGTCACGTGCATCACGTCGATTGCAGAGCGGACCTCTAGGTCTTTCCAATAGGGTAGGTCCCAAAATATAGATTTGTTCTTCCACATGGCTGCGTGTCCGTCAGCGTCATTCGGAACAGATTGTCCGCCAGGACCCTTTCCAAAGATTACTTGTAAATCCTTGACCATATCAAGTATATCATCACCAGTACGGAGGACAGGCTTCTTTCGGTGATCTGCCTCACCTTTGAAATGCTTGCCTTTCTTTCTTAAGGCATGCTTGGTCGGAAGAAATCGACGATGTCCCAGGTACACATTCTTCTTGCATTTGTCCAAATATATACTTTCAGTCTCATTTAAACAGTGCGTGCATGCGTTGTATCCCTTGTTTGTCTGTCCTGAAAGGTTACTAAGAGCAGGCCAATCATTGATGGTTACAAACAGCAACGCTCGTAGGTCAAATTCCTGCTGTTTGTGCTCATCCCACACACGTACACCTTTTATGTCCCACAGCTGTAAAAGTTCTTCAACTAATGGCCTTAGGTACACATCAATGTCGTTTCCGGGGTTCCTTAGGGCCTTGGATGAGCACTGGCATCATAATGAACTTCCGCTTCATGCACAATCAAGGAGGAAGGTTATAGATACATAGAGTCACGGGCCAGGTGCTATGATTGCTGCTCTGCTCCCCAAAAGGATTAATGCCATCTGCACTTAAACCAAACCATAAGTTCCTTGCGTCACCTGCAAAGTCCGGCCACTTTCTCTCAATTTTTCTCCACTGCGACCCATCAGCGGGTACTCTCAACTTCCCGTCTTTCTTACGGTCTTCTTTGTGCCATCGCAACAACTTGGCATGCTCTTTGTTTCTGAACAGACGTTTCAACCGTGGTATTATAGGAGCATACCACATCACCTTGGCAGGAACCCTCTTCCTGGGGCGCTCGCCCTCAACATCACCAGGGTCATCTCGTCTGATCTTATACCGCAATGCGCCGCATACCGGGCATGCATTCAAATTCTCGTACTCCTCACCGCGGTAGAGGATGCAGTCATTAGGGCATGCATGTATCTTCTGCACCTCTAATCCTAGAGGGCAGAGAACCTTCTTTGCTTCGTACGTACTGTCAGGCAATTCGTTATCCTTTGGAAGCTTCTTCTTAACTATTTTCAGTAGCTTCCCAAATCCCTTGTCAGATACACCATTCTCTGCCTTCCATTGCAGCAATTCCAGTGCGGTGCCGAGCTTTGTGTTGCTATCTTCGCAATTTGGGTACAACCCTTTTTTGTGATCCTCTAACATGCGATCGAACTTCAACTTCTCTCTTTCACTTTCGCATCCTCTCTGTGCATCAACAATGACCCGGCGAAGATCATCATCGGGCACATCTGGTGCCTCTTGATCTTCAGCTTCCCCCGTTGCAGTATCACCGTATTCAGGGAACATAGGATAGTTGTCATCATCCTCTTCTTCTTCGTTGTCTTCAATCATAACCCCTCTTTCTCCGTACTTGGTCCAAACATTATAGTGTGGCATGAAACCCTTCGAAAGCAGGTGGAAGTGAAGGGTTTTCGAGGAAGAGTAATCCTTCGTATTCCCACAGACAGTACATGGACAATACATAAAACCATTCTGCTTGTTTGCCTCAGCCACTTCGAGAAAATTATGCAGGCCCGTAATGTACTCGGATGTGCGTCGGTCACCGTACATCCATTGCCGGTTCATCTGCGTGCATTATATAATTAAGTGTATCAAAAACCATTACAGAACATCATGAATAGAGAAATGACCAAATTAATACAAGTTCATCATCACATTAAAACCAAAGTACAGTAGTGACAAATGTTATTACTGAAAAAATAAATACATAAAGTTCATACATAATTCTCATAGAACAACATACAGCTCTCTAGAGCATCTAATTAAAACATACATTGAAACTAACATACAACTATGTAAAACATTTAAATGCAACAACGAATGCGATCAAAATCGCAACTAAGGTAACAATTGATCCAACAACATAATGATACCAAGCCTCATTATCAATGGCATATTTTCTAATCTTTCTAATCTTCAAGCGCATTGCATCCATCTGGATCTTGTGTAGATCGACGACATCGGCAACATGCAACTCCAATTTCATCTTCTCTTCTTCAATTCTTTTCAATTTTTCTTTTAAATAATTGTTTTCTTTTTCAACTAAATTTAACCTCTCGACAAGAGGGTCGGTTGGAATTTCCGGTTCACATACCTCCTAGATAAAAACATCTATGTCACGTTGGTCGGCATAATTGTTATAAACACTAAATGAAACAAATAGTTATAAAAGATAATATACCACATCCGAATCATAGACCGGACGAGAGCCGATGGGGACGGGACGGACCATGGCACTATATAATAACAAACAATAATACAAGTAAGAAAATTTTACAAATAGCTATCTAAATCATACAAGTAAGAATTTTTTCTTTTAAAAAGAAGATAAGAACAAGAGGCTCACCACGGTGGTGCCGGCGACGAGATCGGCGCTGGCGATCGACGGCGGTGAGGACGGGGACGGGGACGGGACGGCACCCTACACATGTGCAAACTCTAAGAAGTTAATTTGAGCTCAAATTGTGCATCTAAATCAAAAGAACTCCCACATACACACCTCCACTAAAACCCACAAACTACTCTACTTCTAGAGCATTTGAAATGAGCTAAACTAGCAGTGAGAGATGAAAGGATGAAGTTGCTAACCTTTTAGAACACTTGGATAGTTGGTGCACCGCCAAACCTAGGCAAATCGAAGGGAAAATGTAGCTTGGAGGTCGAGCTTAGAGAGGAGAAAGCTTAAGTGTTGGCTCGGGCATTTCATCAAACACCTCATGTGCATAGGAGGTGAGAACAGAGTAGCACACACCTCCCACACGCCGGCCGGCCAAAAAACAGAGGAGTGAGCGCGCAGGGGCGAGCATATATATAGGCATCTTTTTAGTCCCGGTTGGTGTCTAGAACCGGGACTGAAGACTGACCTTTAGTCCCGGTTCCAGACACCAACCGGGACTAAAGGGGTTGCGCCAGGAGCGAGGCCCTTTAGTCCCGGTTGGTGGCTGGAACCGAGACTAAAGGTCCCAGCCGAACCGGGACTGGTGCCTGCCGAGGCCCGGCCGGCGTCCTGGCCGCTCGAACCGGGACTGTTGCTCTGATCTGGCAAAAACCAATGCCCTGTTTTCTACTAGTGTATTATGCCGATCACGGCGGCCCAGGGGTCCTTGGTAAATACCATTCCATCTCCATCAATCCTTAATTATATAAATTTCTTTGCTTGCACCGTGCCATGGATCGATGTTGATCAACCAGGGATGCCAAGCGACGAGTACATGTACGCGAACGACCTCGAAATCATTAATTAAGGAGTACTCTTTCCAAAGATCATTCCCACCTTCCAGGTTACGACAAGTGGCGCACTGCATGCGCACCACTTGTCGCAACCGGGGAGTTTTCCCTTTTTTCGTAGATCCGTTTATTTAAAACGTTTTATCTCTCAAATCGTGCGTCCAAATCTCGAACCGTTTTCACCGTTGGATTCCTCGCATCGAGATCTTCAAAACTAGATCCCATGTTGATAAGTTTTGACGAACTTTTTTTTCACGAAAAAAACCGGTCGAAAAAACCGGACGAAAAAACCCAACCGGAAGCACGTTTTTTTTCCCTTTTTGAAAGAGGCATGGCCGTGCCTCTCGCGAAAGCAAAACCATGCCTCTCGCGGAAGCAAAACCGTGCCTCTCGCGGAAGAAAAAAAAACAGAAAACGCGTTATTTTTTTCCGTTTCCTAGAGGCATGGCCGTGCGTCTCGTGAAAGCAAAACCGTGCCTCTCGCGGAAGCAAAACTGTGCCTCTCGCGGAAGAAAAAAAAACAGAAAACGCGTTTTTTTTTTTCCGTAGAGGCACGGCCGTGCCTCTCGCGAAAGCAAAACCGTGCCTCTCGCGGAAGAAAAAAAAATAGAAAACGCGTTTTTTTTTCGTGGGAGGAAAAAAAACAGCGTTTTTTCGCGCAATTTTTTTTTCTTTTTGGTCCAAAAGTTAAGGAAGACCGGTGGAAAACCAAAAAGCTGAAAAAAACCAAAAAAAAAAACCGTTTAAAAAGCCAAAAACGCGTGCGAAAAAAAAAACAAAATCCGGAGGGAACGCCCAGAGCGCGACTCGTGGCGGCGGCTGAGCATGCCAAGTGGCGCTCTCAGCCACCCCCCAAGTGATCGTGGGGGAGAGCGCTCCTTAATTAGTTGCTCTCGGACGACCTAGTGTGGACACTGGAGAAGAAACACGCGGGCCGGACCAGGTACAGGAGCCTGGTTTCTGCCCGGAGGCCTGCGAGTCCGTGACCTGGAGAACCTCTCGGGCAACATTGGCGTGTACGCGACGACGGCGCCAATGCCGACGAGAGCAGCTGTGGCACCTGCTGGCCCGGAGATGACGAGGGCGCCCCTCCGCCGGAGTAAGGCACCTGCCTCGGCGACCTCTACAGCGGCACATTAGATGGAGGACAGCGACGCACACAACCACAACGTCGAGTCCCTCAAGCAGCAGTACGAGTGGGTCTGGGACAGGACGTTGGCGGACGGACGTACATTCTCGGCTCCCACCTGATGCAGCACGACGCCCCTCCGCCTGCACCCTCTGTGTGTACCGCCGCGAACATCTCCTTCTCCTGTTGCTCAGCGCACACTAACTGCTCGATGAAATACCCAAGCGAGGTTTAAATTGGAAGGAAGAAGAAGATTTCCACGTGGACGATGACCGGTCAAAACCATCCCCAAGTCAGCATCAAAACTGCTTTTGTTGAGTAAAGGGACTAAAGAAATCCGGTTTGAGAAGTTAAGAGACTAAAGTTTACCGGTTTAAGAGTTGAGGGACCATTTCTATACTTTCGAAAGAGTTCATGGACGAAAAGTACTTTTCCCTTTACAATAATAGAAAGGAACGGCATGGTGATCTGGCCCAGACTGAAAATTTGACCAATTTGTCGCATCAATTTGACCAGGTTATGAAAATTAAAGATCTCGGTCGGTCCAAGAATGGGACATTAAAATTCCATAGTATATCCAGGGTTGACACGAAGTGTCCTTCCAAGTTGTCAGTTTGCCATGCATAAACTATCTCTAGAGTTCTGCACATCTCGTCAAGGACATGGTTTTCTTCTAGTTAACAGGAAGGGGGTCCATGATTATTCTCTCTAATCTTATATGCACTACACATGTCATAAGCTTATCCGCACTATAGGATTTCTAGCAACAAGAACAAACGAAAACATGATATCATGGTGATATATAGGTGCATATCGATGTCAAAATGAATAATAATTGCTAAGTGTCAATGTTACCCATGTAGCCTTTACCCAGATATTCGTAGCTTACAAACTCAATATTAATCTACATATTATCAAAATTAAACACTAAACAGTAGAAGAATCTGTGGCAAGTCTATTGAGGCCGTCCAAGCGGGACATGAAGAAGGCTGGCCAATCTGCCTCAAATGGTATGATCTCCGATAAGTCAAGGTCGTAAAACGTACCCGCAACCTGATCAATTGTCCCAGTTTCTAGATTGACAATGAACATGAACCTGCAATCAGAGACAAGCAATGTGGGAGTCGTCTCGCCCATGCACACGTAGCGTGCTTCGGTAATCTTCCGCGGCTTGGATTTTAGCACGATGACCTTACGGTGTACCTCGTCTACAGGGCCAGCGTCATTGTCTTTGTTTCCTTCACGTGTCCAAATCTGTAGCCCGAACGATTTTTTATGTAGGAGAAGTAGTGATAACTTGCCATCAGTTGTGACACTAAGTGCCGGCTCCCGCAGGGTTTAAGGTGGAGTCATAGTAGACCTGTGGAATTGGAAACTGTGTCCTCAGGATTTGGCCAGTCTCAAAGTTGAATTCAAGGGTGGTGTCGTGATTTTGTCACGGCAGATGTCCTCGTGAAAAGACTTAGTCGTGAGGCCATCGCTGCTAAGTGGTAACTCGAACGGGGTTGATCGGAATCGAGAGACAAGGGTTTACCCAGGTTCGGCCCCTCACAATGGAGGTAATAGCCTACGTCCTGCTTTGGCTGTATTGATGATGATGATCTTGATTACAAGGGTGCAACTTGGCTAACCTAGTACTCGAGAGCTTGTAACTTAAATCTTTCTGCCTCAGGGGCTTGCCTTTATATACAGGTCGAGGTCCTGGATTTACAACAAGGTCCGGGTCGTAACCCGACCCGTGACCTACTCTTACTCCTACTCATCTTATTACACAAGTAAGGGAACTTCGTGGCGCCTTACAAGGAAAGTGCTCAAGGCGGTTGACCGTAAGTCGGCCCGCTAAGGGCGGCTCATCCTCTGGGCTATGTCTTCTGGATCATCACGGCCCACCTAGCCAAAGCCTTCCTCTTGAGTCGCCACGTAATGACCCGGCCCTGAATGGGCGGGTCATATCCTGGGGTCATATCCCCGACATTAGCCCCCAGGTTGATTTGAATTTATTCATGTCAACCTTCAAAATTTGGATACCCGGACTGATCTTCTGGGTCGTGGCCGGCTTATTGTTGCCGACTTATAACATGCTTCACACTTGTCATACCTTTCCTTTGAAATCCATGACTTCATTCAACTGATATCCACAAATCTTGCATGACGTCATTCCAAATCTTGAGTGGATCTGACCAGCCCGATAATCGAGGCGCCTTTTATCGCCGTGTCGCCTTGATTTTCGCGCTTGCCGTTTCCTCTTCTTTCCTCATAAATGCTCCCGAGGGGTCCTCATTTTCACTTTACCGCCTCGTCTCTTCTTCTTCTTCCTCTCGCCACGCGTGCGCCTGGAGCTCCGCCGCCGCTCGCCCTCAAGCTCGCCGGCGTCCCCAAACCTTCGTCTTCCTCGCGCGCGTCGCCATCAAAGCTCATTCGAACCGCCCGGGATCATCTCCCGCAACCAGGTACTCATTCCCGTCGCCATAGATCTGTACTGTAGCTCAACCTAGTTCATCGCTGTTCTTGCCTCGGCCATACCGCCATTGCCATTGTTAGATCTGGGTTTTGCACTTCCGTGACTTAGAAATGCCCCGCCGTTCGTTGTAGCACCGTTTTTGTATCTGGACGAACTTGAACTTTGGTAGAAACAACATATAGATCAACTCAGGCTTCCAGTGTATGAACTCGGCGCTGAAAATATTCTTCTTTAAACTGATTTTGTAGATCTGAAATATCATCCGATCTGTGTGAAACCTGTTTGTGCAACACTTAGTAAAAACTAGAAATTTTAGCATCTGGTAAGCCGCCCTTTAATACTGGCGATTTAGGTGTAATCATTGTAAGTCGGCCATAAATCCTGGCGACTTAGGCATAGTTATTTAAACTGCCCTTTTGATGATAGTCTCTCTTGGCGACTTACTGAACATGGTGACTCACCCCTGTACCTTTGATCGTATGATGCGAGCTTATCATGAACATGAGTAACCCTGCCATTTACGTTTTTGCATTCCTTGTTCATATTTAGGCGACTTGCTATGGCGAAGACCACAGTCTGCAACTGGGTGTGTTCTCAAGTCTCTGACCTTGTACTGAACGATTATAAAGAGCAAGGCTTCCTGCCGTCTCAAGAAGTAATTGCCTATCGAGCCCCTCAAGCAGTAGAAGACATCCCTCACCCCCGCGAAGGGGAAGTCGTGATTTTTACAGACCATCTGCTCAGGGGTTTCTCTCCACCCGGGTCAAAATTCTTCCGGGATGTTTTACACTTCTTCAACCTTCATCCTCAAGACATTGGTCCAAACTCTGTATCCAAACTGTGCCAATTTCAAGTCTTGTGTGAGGTATATCTGCAAATTGAGCCCACCGTTCCTCTCTTCAGAGAGTTTCTTCTATCTCAACCGCCAAACTGAGTGCGCTGATGGCCCCTGCCTAGAACTTGGCGGGGTTTCAATTCAAAGACGAAGAGACGTTCCTTTTCCTTCAGCTGCTCTGCCGAGTCACCCTAAAGGTTGGAATAAAACGTGGTTCTACTGCAAGAACACAGCTCCAGCTGATGAAAACCTCTGCTGGGTTATAGACCTGAACGCCTTCCCCCAACCTTTGAACTTCCTGGCTGGGCTCCTCAAGAAGAACGTGCCCAAGTCGCCCATGTATATCCAAGGTTGAGGGCTTTGATAGCCAATGGTCTGACTGGTGTTGACTTGACCCGGTGCTGGCTTACCTTTAAGATCCCGCCTTTAAGCCGCCGGGACGATTTAATGTGTAACTATTCTGGCGAATCAACCGATCCACAACGGTCCAGTCCCAATGATATGACAGATGATGATATAAATAAGGCCACGAAGAAACTACTTGGGGAACCTCAAGAAATATGCAACAAGACCGGACTGAAACCGTTCTATGCCCTCAATCAAGCTCCTCCAGTAAGCATTCTTTGTAATTTGTTTTATCCGACTTATCAATCCATAACTTAAGCTTACTTGTTAATCTCGTTAAACTGCAGCTCAATTCTTCATTCTGGAACAAGAAAGCGAAGAAGGCAGTTGCCAAATCCAAAGTTGTGCCGGCTCGGAAAAAGCATAAGCCGACCGCTGAACATGAGACGGCAGCTAGGGGCCAGTCGCTTTTGGCTGATGATGAATCAGAGGTAGAACTTGACTCCCTTGGCTGTCTTTTTATTGAACTTGCTGACGCCTCTTATTCCCAGGGCGATATTGATATTAGCCGGGCTGATGACGTTGAGGTAATTTCTATCTCTTCCGACTCGGACACCTTTGTTCCCCAAAAGCTAAGAAAAACTGTGAGGAAAGTGCCCTTTTCTCATCCACTTGCTTACTTAGACCTAAAATTTTCTTTAAAGAAATCACAGCACGCCGAATCAATAAGGCGCCAGACGCGAAGTGGCTCTGGGGAACTTTTGGGTGGCTTATCTGACTCGCCAAACCCCCGCAAGCGTCGCAATGAGGTGCCTCATAGTCTAACTCTATCTCACCCGCTTGCCGGTCTTTTTAAACAACCACGTAACCCGTCTGATTCGGATTATCAGGAGTCGCCACCATCTTCTGGCGACTCATCTGCCACTCAACTGCCACCCATGGTCATCAAACTAGGGTAAGAGCTTTTCGATGAGTCATGCTTTGTTATATCTGTTGTATTATTTATCTGAATCTGCTTGTGCTTTCGCAGGGCCAAGGCCAAGAAAAGGAAGACTGGCGAATTACCCTCGTCCTTAGGGAAACCCGGATCCGAAACTCCAGAGGTGGTGATCCCTAAAGGTCAAGTTGAAGCTGAAAAGGACCAGGCTGACAAGATTGTTGAGCTGCCGCCGCAGAATAAGCCGCCATCAACTGGAAAGGTGGACACTCAAACCTGTGCGACGGACGAGGTGGGAGACGTCAACCCGCCTAGTCCTGACCATGCTTCGAGCCCAACCAAGGCGGCGGAAAATTAGTGGTGTCGTCTCCCCAAGCCGCCGACAAGGTCACCATCACAGGAGCATCCTTTAAAACTCCAGAGCCTTCAACCACTTTGGCGAAACATGCACTCCCAAGCCTTGAAGAACTTAGCGCAACTGACCTTCATGAGGCGTATTTGACCCGGCTATCAACAAGCCGGGATATGGAAGCCAGCATGGTTAACATGCTGAAGAGGAAATACGAGGTAAGAAAACATCTCTTGTCCACTGTATATATCATATGTAGCCGCCAAGTCGTAGACATAAACAGACATGATTGTGTGAAAGACTTTAGATATCCTTTTTTTTCTTTTCTTTCTTGAACCGTAGCCCCCAAGGGCCGGGTTGTTATGCATATAACAAGCTGGTGCTTAAACTTTGTCTCAGACTGAATTGACATGTAGCCCCCAAGGGCCGGCTTGCTTCTGTGAAACAGCCGGATCTTCAATAATTATAGAGCAAAGTGTTATGTAGCCCCCAAGGGCCGGCTTGTTTCTGTGAATCAGCCGGGTCTTCAACAATCAGAGAGCAAAAGGATGTGTAGCCCCCAAGGGCCGGCTTGTTTTTATAAAATAGCCGGGTCTTCATAATATTGATTTAGTATGTAGAAGAAAATTGACTGTGATAGCCGCCAAGGGCCGACTCATTATAGTGAGATGAGTCGGAGCTTTCCCTTCGTATTTGTAAAAGAAAAATGAACTTGCATTAGCCCCCAAGTGCCATGTAGATTGCTAGCAACTGCTTGGTACTTCAGTTTAGAAAATTGTGGTTGTATCAGAGTCGCCAAACACCAAAGTCGCCAATTTTGTAGGCTCATTGTACTGATGTGACCCGGTGATGTCAGGATCTGCTGAATGATGCCGAGTTCAGAGCGGCCGGCTTGCAAGAGCAACTTAAGGCGGAGAAGAAGCTTCGAGCCGATGCCGAGTCAGCAGCCGCGTCTCTAGAAGAATCAGCATCGACGACCGCCGAAAAGTTGAGAGTGTTGACGTCCTCTCATGAGAAAGAGAGAAACTTGCTGTTGAAACGTGCTGAAGAAGCAGAAAACAAACTCAAGCCCCTTTCCGATGAGTTGGCCGGGTTAAAGCATCACGTCAATCACATGACCCAGGCCATCTTTGGTAAGTGACCCGCCACTTGTAGTTGATTCATATTTGGTACTGTTAACTCGCCTGCGAAATGCAATCCGTAGCTGATCCATACTTGGGCAAAAATTGCAGGGAACCAGACTGTGAATCTTGGTCAAGAGCCGCTGGTCAAGCTGAAAGTGATGTACACCTTGCTTGAGCAACTCTATGCAGGGAGCTTGTTCACAATTATGTCAGTGATGAGACATAAAGAGCCGCCAAAATATATCAAATACGTGTTGAATCAGCTTTCCACCGTGCCGAAGTACATCGAGGAGTTCGAGAAATCAGCTGCCCGATCAACCATCATGCTAGCCCTGGGCCAAGCCAAGGCGTATGTGCCGGATATGGACATGTCTGAGCTTGCTGGCGGGTTTCCGGAACTTAAAACGGACGGCAAGGAATTCACGTCGGCTGACTATTCCCGCTGTATGAAAGAAACTCGTGTCGTGGCGAGTTAAATTGTTGAAGAGGTGGATTTGAAGAGGTACCAGGCAGCTTATACTGAAGGGAACCAACGGGTTACTCCGCCAATCTTCGAGCCAATCAACCTGACACCAGCACGGCGTAAGCACATCTTTGCTCCTGATGTTGATCCATCAATTATAATAGGAGAGGACACCGAGTTCCAAGCTTTGACCACCCTCGACTGGGACTTCGATAATCTTCAGATAAGAGAAAAAGCAGAGCCGGAGCAAGGTGAGCCGGAAATTCAAGCCGCCAAGAAGCAGCATGATGGAGCTAACCCGGGAGCTGATAACCCGGAGGGCACTGATACTGGTGCCCAGTAGTAGAGCTCCAAAGAACTTTGTCATCATTGAGCCCAGCTGTGGCTTTGTAATAGGATAGTTGAAACACTTAGGTGCTCTGACGTGCCTTCGCGCACTTAAAATTTTGCGGTATTTTTGATGAAGCAGTTGCACTGGTTGTATATTGACCCGCCAGGTCTCCTTTTGGAAAAAACTATGCTTCGTTGAGTATCAGTATGGCGAGTCATATCTGTTTAGGATGTTTGTTTGACCCGGCTCATCCATGATCCGGCGGCTCATGGCCAAAGGGAAACAAAGATAACCCCTGTAAAAATTGAACAGAAATCATGAATAGATATCAATGTTAAGTCGGCTTTCGAGGCACGACAATATAGACCGGCTTTCGAGGCTCGAGTCTTGCTTCAAGGAAGCTGGCGTGATAGCCCATGGTTTATCCTCGCTCTCTGTAAGCCGGCTCTCACGTGACATCCGATGTTTTAACCAAGACAAGTTCAGGGTCATATAGATGATTGACTTGTCAAGAGTACACCGGGTCACCTAATCGGAGTAGCATCAAGCAGATAGGCAGGTTTAACCAAGATAATGTGGCGTTAATTGCCGGGTCAAAAGGGTGAGAAAGCTAAATTCGGTGAGTTGGAAGCCCCCAATTGACCAATGATCAAAAACAAAAAGACTCATGCAATTTTTTTAAGATGAAACGACAGAGGCCCCGAGTTTTGAGGGTGCCGGCTTATGTTTATTGATCATAATATATACAAAGGTATGTACAAGCAACTTGAGCCGGTGGCTCTAAGTGTAATAAGGACGGAGATGAGCGATGTTCCAAGGCCTGTTGGTCTCCTCCTCCGACGTACGTGATTTATTGTGCTCACGTATATCCATCAGGTAATATGAACCGTTGTTGAGATTCTTGCTGATGACAAAAGGCCCTTCCCAGGGAGGGGAGAGCTTGTGCATACCCGCCTGTTCTTGAATCAGACGGAGTACCAAGTCGCCCTCTTGGAAAGTACGGCTGCGAACCTGACGGCTGTGATAGCGACGTAGGTCTTGCTGATAGATTGCAGATCGTGTTGCTGCTAAGTCCCGTTCCTCCTCCAATGCATCGAGAGAATCTTGACGAGCCTGCTCGTTATCTGTTTCGACATAGGCAGTGACCCTGGGGGAATCGTGGCGAATATCGCTGGGTAAAACAGCTTCTGCGCCATAGACCATAAAGAAAGGCGTAAAGCCTGTTGATCTGTTAGGGGTAGTCCTTATGCTCCAAAGGACAGAAGGGAGCTCCTCAACCCAGCAACCCGGCGTGCGCTCGAGGGGGGCCATAAGCCTTGGCTTGATACATCGTAAAATCTCTTGATTAGCACGTTCTGCTTGGCCATTGGACTGAGGGTGAGCAACTGATGCAACATCAAGCCGGATATGCTCTCTTTGACAAAACTGCTTCATAGCGCCCTTGGATAAATTTGTGCCATTATCAGTGATGATGCTATGTGGATAGCCAAAACGAAAAATCAACTTTTTCAAGAACTTGACTGCTGTGGCTGCATCACAATTGCTGATTGGTTCGGCCTCAACCCACTTGGTGAATTTATCAACAGCAACCAAAAGATGTGTCTTCTTGTCCTTGGACGGCTTAAACGGACCAACCATGTCGAGCCACCATACTGCAAAAGGCCATGTGATAGGAATCATGCGAAGCTCTTGAGCCGGAACATGAGCCTGGCGTGCAAACATCTGGCAACCATCACACTTTAGTACTATATCCTCAGCATCTGCGTGAGCCGTAAGCCAGTAAAAACCATGGCGAAAGGCTTTTGCCACTAAGGATCTTGAGCCGGCATGATGACCACAATCGCCAGAATGAATCTCATTGAGAATCTCGCGCCCTTCATCGGGGGAGACACAACGCTGGAAAACTCCTGTGATGCTTCTTCTGTGTAACTCGCCATTGACGATAGACATAGACTTGGAGCGGCGGACGATCTGACGAGCCATGAGTTCATCTGCAGGTAACTCGCCTTGAGTCAGATAATCCAAATAAGGAACTGTCCAGTCCGGAATAGCGTGAAGAGCCGCCACCAACAGTGCCTCCGGGTCAGGGATAGCGAGATCTTCCTCGGAAGGCAGTTTGACAGAAGGATGATGAAGCACGTCAAGAAACACATTGGGAGGGACCGGCTTACGTTGAGAGCCGAGTCGCGACAATGCATCAGCCGCCTCGTTGAGTCGCCGATCAATGTGATCAACTTGATAACCTTTGAAGTGACCGGCCACATTGGTTACCTCTTGCCGATAAGCCGCCATAAGCGGGTCCTTGGAATCCCACTTTCCTGAAACTTGTTGAGCAACCAAATCTGAGTCGCCCAAGCACCTGACCCGGCTGAGATTCATCTCTTTAGCCATCTGAAGACCATGGAGGAGAGCCTCGTATTCAGCTGCATTGTTAGTACAAGTAAACAGAATCTGCAGGACATTGCAAAATTTATCACCTCGAGGGGAAGATATGACGACTCCAGCCCCCGAGCCTTCTAGCTGTTTGGAACCATCAAAATGTATAGTCCAATATGTATTATCTGGCTTCTCTTCTGGAGCTTGGAGTTTAGTCCAATCATTGATGAAATCAACAAGTGCCTGGGACTTGATGGCCGTGCGAGGCACGTACTTAAGATGATGTGGACCAAGCTCAATCGCCCACTTGGCAACCCGGCCTGTCGCTTCCCTGTTCTGGATGATATCTCCCAAGGGTGCTGAACTGACCACAGTAATGGGGTGCTCCAGGAAATAATGTCTGAGCTTGCGACTCGCCAAGAAAACGCCAAACACCAGTTTCTGCCAATGTGGGTACCTCTGCTTGGACTCGGATAAAACTTCGCTGACATAATAGACTGGCCGCCACACTGGATATTCTTTCCCTGCCTCTTTCCTCTCGACAACAACTGCAACACTTACTGCTTTGTTATTGGCAGCAATGTACAGGAGCATAGGCTCTTTGGCGATAGGAGCAGCTAGGACAGGCGGCTCAGCCAGTTGCTTCTTAAGGGCTTCGAAGGCAGCATCAACAGCATCGATCCAAACAAAGTCATCATTCTTTTTCAGCATCTGGTACAGAGGAATCGCCTTTTCGCCAAGACGGCTTATGAACCGGCTCAAAGCAGCGACCCGACCCGCCATCCGTTGAACGTCATTGATATTCTCCGGTTGCGCAAGTGAGGTTATTGCCTTAATCTTGTCCGGGTTGGCTTCGATGCCCCGTTCTGACACCAGGAAACCCAATAGCTTGCCTGCAGGAACACCAAAAACACACTTATCCGGGTTAAGCTTCATCTGGTAAGTCCGAAGATTAGCAAAAGTTTCCTTGAGATCATCCAGTAAGGTTTCCTTCTTCAATGACTTGACCACGATATCATCCACATAAGCATGAACGTTGCGCCCAATCTGCTTGTGGAAACAATTCTGGACACAGCGCTGATAAGTCGCCCCAGCACTTTTGAGCCCGAAAGGCATAGAGACATAGCAAAAGGCCCCAAAAGGTGTGATGAAAGCCGTCTTCTCCTGATCCTCAACGGCCATCTTTATCTGATGATAGCCGGAGTAAGCATCCAGGAAACACAAACTCTCACAACCCGCCGTGGCATCGATGATCTGATCAATGCGAGGGAGGGCAAACGGGTCTTTGGGACAAGCCTTGTTGAGATCTGTGTAGTCAATACACATGCGCCAAGTGCCGTTTTTCTTTAGAACAAGCACTGGATTAGCCAACCACTTAGGGTGAAAAACTTCAACGATGAACCCGGCAGCTAGGAGCGGGGCTACTTCCTCTCCAATAACCTTGCGTCTCTCCTCGTTAAAACGACGGAGGAATTGTCGAACATGCTTCATTTTCGGATCCACATTAAGGCGGTGCTCAGCGAGTTCTCTTGGTACACCTGGCATGTCAGAAGGTTTCCACGCGAAGATGTCCCGATTCTCACGGATGAACTCGATGAGCACGATTTCCTATTTGGGATCCATACCAGTCCCAATAGTGAACGTCTTGGACGGGTCACCAGGGACGAACTCACCTGTTTGGTGTCCTCGGCCGACTTAAACTTGAGGGGCGGGTCAGACTCTGCGGTGGGCTTCTTCAAGGGCGTCATATCGGCCGGGTTAACATTTGCAGCGTAATATTTCAACTCTTTCGCAGCGCATGCCATCTCGGCGTAGGCTGCATCCCCTTCCTCGCACTCAAGGGCGATCTTTCGATCTCCATTAACTGTGATAGTACGATTTGGTCCAGGCATCTTGAGTTTGAGGTAGACATAGCAGGGTCGAGCCATGAAGCGAGCGTAAGCCGGCCGCCCGAACAGGGCGTGATACGGGCTCTTGATTTTGACCACCTCAAAGGTCAAAGACTCGCACCTGTAGTTATCATCAGTGCCAAACGCGACATCCAGCTTGATCCACCCGATAGGATATGCAGACTTTCCGGGAACGATCCCGTGAAACACTGTAGAAGACGACTGGAGCTGTTTTTCAGACAGATTCATCCGTCGGAAAGTGTCGTAGTACAAAATGTTTATACTGCTTCCTCCGTCCATGAGTACCTTCGTGAGTGAATAGCCGCCGACTTGGGGCGCCACCACCAAAGCCAAGCAACCCGGACTGTCAACCCGGGGAGGGTGATCCTCTCTGCTCCATGTAATGGGCTGTTCCGACCAACGTAGATATTCCGGTACTGTCGGCTCAACTACACTGACGGCTCATTTCCGGAGTTTGTGATCTCGCTTATCAGTATGGGTCGTGAACATGTGATACTGCCCACTATTCAACTGTTTGGGATTGGTCTGAAAACCAGACTGATTGACATGTTGATTGCCCTATTGCTGATTTCCTTGCCCCGGATGCTGATTGCCTCCGTTGTTGCCAGAACCATGGTAACCTGTTCCTAAGCCGCCCAGTCCATGAAAACCCTGGTTATGAAAACCACCAGTCGAGCCGGCTCCAGGCTGCCCCGGGTTGCCTCCGCCGCCGCCTTGACGGTTCTGAAAGAACTGCTCGCCGAAAGCCTGCATTATGTGACAGTTCTCCCAAGAGTGGGTTGACGGTTTATTAGGGAGGCTGTGCTTTGGGCATGGCCCTTTGAGGGCTTCCTCAAAATTACGGGGTTTGTTGCCACTATAGGATCTTCCCGAATTATTCCCCTTCGGGTATTTGTAACCAGTGTTGGTATTAGCGACCAAATCTGATCCTCCTTCCTGATTCTTACGCTTCCCTCCATTTCCATGATTTCCATTGTTCCCTGAGTTGTTCTGCTGGTTACCCTTGCCACCATTGTTTTTCTTTCCCTTGCCAGTCTGGTCATCGTCTGGGCTGGGATCCTTCGTGGTGTCTGACTCGGCATACCTGGTGAGGACATCCATGAGCTCGCCCATATCCTGAACCTTCCGCTTGAGTCGGCCCCGTTTCTGCACGAGCGGCTCAAAGTGGCAGTTTTTCTCCAAGATCAGAACCGCCTCAGCCGCCGTGATTCTGTCAGAGGCGTGAATAATTTCCTCGACCCGGCGCGTCCAGTGATGGGCCGACTCACCCTCACGTTGGATGCAGTGCTGAAGATCGACGATCGTCATTGGGCGTTTGCAGGTTCCCTGGAAGTTCTTGATGAAACGGTCCTTCAACTCCGCCCAGGTGTTAATAGAGTTAGGGGGCAAGTTTTTCAACCACGTACGGGCCAACCCTTCCAACATCATTGTCAGGTACTTAGCGCAGACAGCGTCGCTGACATCCAGCGTGTCCATGGCTATCTCGTAGCTCTCAATCCAAGCAGTCGGCTCAAGGCCAGCCGTGTAATTTGGAACCTTACGAGGGCCTTTGAAGTCCTTGGGCATGCGCTCGTTGCGTAGAGCCGGCACCAAACAAGGTATCCCAATGGTCCTGCTACTGGAAGTCAATTGGGTTGTGAGAGGCGGCGCCTGACCCGCCGCGTTTGCCGCCTCCGCCGCTCGTTGAGCCCGAGCTGTATCAACAATCTCCTGGGCGTTAAGGGGCCCAAGGCGTGGCGCACTACTAGGAAATACCTTATAGGTAGCAGCTTAACAGTAGCGTGGGGTAGAAGCCCCACGCTGCTGTTAACTAGCAGCAGCGCGGGACTAAATCCAACGCTACAGGTAATACTTAGTAGTAGCGCGGGCCCACGGCCCAAGCGCTGCTGCTAAGTGGGCCAGAAGGCCGCCGCCGGTCTAGCCTTAGTAGCAGCGTGGTCTGGGTAACCCGCGCTACAACTAATATGTTAGCTGTAGCGCCGGGTGCACGGCCCACGCTACTAGTAAAACTGCACGTGGGCAGGTGGTGGGCCCAAATTATCAGTAGCGCAGGGCGCCGGACGCGCGCTACTGGTACTGACCTTAGCCGTAGCGTGGGTCACCTGGCCCGCGCTACTGCTAAGCCCACCTTATCCTTCCCCGCCTGACCCGTCGGTTTCCTCTCCCTCACCACACTGACTCTCACTCCATCTCTCTCGCGCAGCGCTCGGTCGCCGTCGCCAGCCGCCGCCGCCCGCCACCATCGCTCACCACCGTCGCCCGCCGCCGTCGCCCGTGCGCTACCGTCACCGAGGTAGCTCCTCCTACCTCCCTCCTCCTCTCGTCCCTCCCTCCTCCCCCCTCCTCCCTCCTTCCTCCTCGATCCCTCCCTCCTCCCTTCCCCTTCCTCCCTCCCTCCTTACTCCCCCTCCTCCCTCCCTCCCTTCTCTCTCTGTTCTTGTAGAATGTAGGTAATTTGAATGTAGGTTTTAGAATGTAGACATTGTAGAATGTAGGTTTTTTAATAGAGTAATTTTTTAGGTCATTTGAGTAAATGAGGTTTTTTTGACTATTTTAGGTGTTTTGAATACAATAGGAAATTTTAGGTCTTTTGATTAGAAAGTTTAGTAATCAAAATTTTTAGTAAAACAATTTAGTAACAGAAATTTTTTAGGTATAGAAAATTTTCAATATAGAACTGTATCGGAATGCCATATGAGAAATTTAGTAATAGAAATTTTTAGTAAGAAAATTTAGGTAAGGAATTTTTTAGTAATTTTCTTTTTCAATATGGAAATTTTTAGGTATCGGTATGCTATATGAGATTTGATGATCTAAATTTTTTACTCGGTGGAATATGCAGGCTTTGTAGTGCCGCGTCTCCCTGGAGTGATCGTCGTCGGAGCTACCTCTACTTCCTCTACACCCGAGTCGGTGAGCTAAAAGTCCACCTCCTCCTTCTCTACTCCTCGGTGTTGAATAGAGTAGAACTAGGGTATTTAGTTATGCTTCTTAACCAAATGAAATGTTCGGGTTATAAGATATATTGAAATGTTTTTGTCAATATTGAACCATTGTATGTGTATGAACATCTTTGTATCGCATGGAAAATCCGAGTGGCCTATGTTTTGCCGGAATGTTGATTCATTTCCGTCCCGGTAAATTTCGAGGTGCTCGATATGTCCTATTTTAGCAAAGGTCATGCCGGATTTTTCCGTGAATTTTAGCATGACTTGTGCTAGTATGTAGGAAATATCGAGTGCCTTGGATTTGCCGGAAAGAGAATTAAACGACATTTCGGGTTGACTTTAACTCTGTCGGGGCTCAATACATGCACTAGGGGGAGGAGGAGTAGCGACCATCACCGTCAGACCGAAAGTCAACCCGTGATGAGTAATAATGATCTGTGTGTTGAGTTCCTGTTATTTGCCGTCGATTTTTAATCTTTGACTTATGAACACAGGAAATGTCTGACGACGATATGATTCCTGAGTGCGACTACTGCGAAGACGACCGGGGTATGTGCGACAGGATGCCTTATCTGCAAAACGGTAGGTACTTCACCATCATGCTGAAGGAGACTTTCGACGTTTTTACGGTACGTAACGACGACAAGTATTTTTCCGTAATTATGCATGACTTGTGAATTTTGGCTTCAACGTGTAATTTTCCATTTTTTTCAATTGAAATAGTTCATCCCATGTCATGCAAGACCGTATGTCTTGGAAAAGCTCGGTTTTGAAGATAGGGAAAGAACAGAGACGAAGAGTGCTCACCTTAAGACGAAGCATGGTTTCACATTTTTGGTTAAGCTATTTAATGCACCAAATAGCTCGCATTTCGGTTGCTCAACTTGGAGAGGATTTTGCAAGGCCTATGAATTTAAGGAGGATATGCAAATCACCTTCGATCTTCGGCCCGAAGATGAAATTGACGATAATATCGATATTTGGGTGGATGTCGAGACGCTTCCAGTTCTACCTCTTTGTGAGTTTGTCAAATAAATTTGTTAAGTAATTTATATTGTTTATTTAAAAATCATTGACGGCTTATTTCCATTGACAGCTTATTTCCATTCTTCAAAAAATGTACGGAAGATAGTAGACATAACCTACTACACTGATGGCTCTGAACTAAGTTACCAGGAGAAAGATCATCTTATCTCATTTATTATTGATGTTGAGAATTTCAATATCAATTATGAAACTCCTCCACATTATGGTCAATACGTGCCACTAGTGCACGTGTTGAACTACGGTAACATCCATGGAGATGGCATGGTAAGATTTTTTACTATTATGACATCAGTGCATCTTTTGCATACATTCTTCTAAAGCTAAACTATATTGCTAACTAAGTTATTATTATGTTCTTCAACAGAAAATCCCGAAGGATTGTGTGCCTCATCTGATGTTTACGAAAGGTCGCATTGATGTTATTAGATTACGGCCAAGTTTGCCTCGGGTTCACCACTGTTCATACAAGATTTCTCAAACCGATGAAGACATCACAATCAAAGAATGGAAAAAAGTTATGAATAATGAAAGGGAGCTACTTGGAAGCAACATTGTGCGAAGCGCATGAATTGGAGACAGGATAATCTCCATTCTTCATAATGGAGAGTCAGGGGCTATGTTGTTTTATGCTATTTTAGCTTAGAGAGCGTAGCAGGTCCTAGCTAATACTCATGATCATGTGCTAAGAACAATTAACTAGGGTTGGTTATGACTATGATGATGATGAGTATGACTTGTTATTATGATAACGAGTAGAAGTTGTTAGATGACTATATATGAAGATGATGATGAGTATGACTTGTTATTATGATAACAATGATGAGTTATTATTATGATGATGAAGCTGAGTTGTTATATGAGCATGATGAGTTATTATATATATCAGTGGGTGAAATAAACGTGGATTAGATTCAAGTGGAGGCAACATGGTGCAGATCGAAAAATCATATGATCCACTTGAATCTAATCCATGTCTCTTTTACCCACTGATATAATAACTCATCATGATCATAAAATCATATGATGAAACTACTGTATAAAACCTGTACAAATACAGGGCCAATATGCTGTAGAAAAAAAAATACAGGAAAAATTAGCAGTAGCGCGGGCATGCATGTAGCAGCAGCGTGCTATTATCAGCAGCGCGCTCTGGAAAGAGGCGTTGCTGCTATTAGCAGCAGCGCGGTTTAATGAGCACGCTACTGCTATGTATAGTTAGCAGTAGCGCGGGTAAACCCACGCTACTGCTAAAATTTAGCTGTAGCGTCGTAGCAGTAGCGCGGGCACCCGCGCTACTGCTAGCCCAAAAACCAGCGCTACTAGTAGGCTTTTTCCTAGTAGTGGCGGGTCACGAGGCTGCTCACGACGTCGATGAGCGCTGCTAGAGACGGCCGGCGACTCATCGTGGCGGCTCCTGCTTCGGCTTGGAAGCGGGGTAGAATGGAGTCGCTGCCGACTGTAGGAGTAGTTTGCCTGCTGGGCAACCGCAGTTTTTAACATCTCAATGGAATTCCGGGCTTCGATCTCAACCGGTGAGTTTCCCGTGATTGGGAGCGCGGCCAAGTTGGTCGCTGCTGCCACCAAGTTGTCCAAAGGGTTGGTGAAGTGACCCGCCGGTGTGAGGAAACGATGTGGGGGCGTCTGAACCGGCGGGATCCGCTGGGCCGGCTCATGCGGGCGCTGCTGAGCCGGTTGATGGGGTTGACCCGCCGGCGGCTGCCTGCCTCCGCTCGGGGGTACAAACGGTGTTTCCGGGGTGCCTGCTCCAGCCCCCTGAACAGGCGCATCCTGCGGCGTGTTAAACAGGCGCATGGGCTCGTAGTCGGGTGGTAGACGGCTCATATGACGCCTCTGATGAACCGCTTCGGAGGCACTCTGACGGAGCCCTATGCACCAGGCTTCGGCTTTCAGGCGTTCTGCCTCGGCTTGGAATTGAGACTGTAACTCTGCCATGCGAGTGTTTTCGGCGTTGATATCTGCCTGCACCTTAGCCATCTGCTCGCGGAGTTTGGCTACCTCCGTGTTGCGCTCCGCCTGGTTCTCTGCGGTCACCGGCGTTGCAAGGAGAGTCGCCTAGGCGGTTGCCAATTCTGTCAAGGGCTGAGCCGGCCCCTGAGGTGCCGGTTCCTGTCGTGGCGCCGGCCACCGTGGAATTAAGGGCCGGGGCCGAGCCTGCCATATAAACAGCAGCCCGGGGGGGGGGGGGCGTGTCGAAGGAGTCCTGAGCCGGCTGGTCGTCGGAGTAACCCCCAAGCCCGCCATCGTAAAGCGGGAGGATCGACTCGGTTTCGCCTACCGAGGACTCGCCATCAGAATAGACGAGGGTGTCGCCGTCGGACGCAGAGTTATCCGCGAGGTCCACCCCCTGGGTGAAGCCGACGAAGACGTGTTTCCGACCGGCTTGAGCCTGGATGGGTTGCGCGCGCCGAGCCGGCTCGACGATGTTGGTGCAGATGTCCGGCTCGGGTTCAGATCCGCCGGCTTTGCCGATGAAGACG
Source organism: Elymus sibiricus (assembly GCA_039707655.1). Taxonomy (NCBI): domain Eukaryota; kingdom Viridiplantae; phylum Streptophyta; class Magnoliopsida; order Poales; family Poaceae; genus Elymus; species Elymus sibiricus. The sequence continues at coordinate 335,772,225 of CM077664.1, forward strand.
TGGATTTTGCCGAAGGGTACCCGGTACCCGTACTCGATTGAGTCGGCCTCGGGGCCCCAACCTGAATCGTCGATGTAGAGCTTGCCGCGGCGACTCTTGGTCATGCGGCCGATCGCGTATCCCTCGATCCCTGCGGGAGTTCCCTTCAAGTACTCAACACCACCGAGCGATAGCCCCACGGTGGGCGCCAACTGTCGTGGTTTTGTCACGGCAGATGTCCTCGTGAAAGGACTTAGTCGTGAGGTCATCGCTGCTAAGTGGTAACTCGAACGGGGTTGATCGGAATCGAGAGACAAGGGTTTACCCAGGTTCGGCCCCTCACAATGGAGGTAATAGCCTACGTCCTACTTTGGTTGTATTGATGATGATGATCTCGATTACAAGGGTGCAACTTGGCTAACCTAGTACTCGAGAGCTTGTAACTTAAATCTTTCTGCCTCAGGGGCTCGCCTTTATATACAGGTCGAGGTCCTGGGTTTACAACAAGGTCCGGGTCATAACCCGACCCGTGACCTACTCTTACTCCTACTCATCTTATTACACAAGTAAGGAAACTTCGTGGCGCCTTACAAGGAAAGTGCTCAAGGCGGTTGACCGTAAGTCGGCCCGCTAAGGGCGGCTCATCCTCTGGGCTATGTCTTCTGTATCATCACGGCCCACCTAGCCAAAGCCTTCCTCTTGAGTCGCCACGTAATGACCCGGCCCTGAATGGGCGGGTCATATCCTGGGGTCATATCCCCGACAGGTGGGATAGCCACAGTAGCTCGAGATGAGCCAGTGTACCTTGCCCTGGCATACGACGGGGTTACCATAGATGTACTCTGTCTTCATCTTATGCTGAAAGAGCACATACTGGTTGTGCTCCAGCTTGAGTCGGCGGACGAGAAAGTCCACAGATGGTAATAATATGAAAGATCGTTGACGAGCATGAATATCACTTTGAAAAATGCCGTGTAAATTGGCAATGGTTGTCGTACTCCCTCTGAACAATAGTCTGCGTCAGTTAGAATGACGCAACTCCCCGTGTTCATGTTCATGCTAGAAAACACATTGTCTTCTAGCGAGGGTAGCATGTCCCATGTGCCGGCAAGCGGGTTGCACACGGCTAGACGGACTGGTTTCTGCTTTAGATCGGCCGAGGCGTCCTGCTGTGGGCGGAGGCGCACGAGAAGGAGGCCAGAGCGCGAGAAGAGTGGCACCGCACCGTCGAATAATCCGGCGGCCCGGGGAAAGAAAGAGCCAAGCGAGCAGTGGCTAGGGCGGAGCGGCGATCCCGGCGTCGGGACGAAAGCCAGGGTGGATTGGACGTACATGCACGTGTCACGCTGCCGAGCGACGAAGAGGCCAAGGAGAGAGCACGGGTGTCGTGCACCCTCCAGCCAGCGGCGGCGGAGAAACGAGGGGTCGGACACGAGAGCTAGCCACCGCCTGGACGACACGGCACAGCGGAAGAGTGCGGCGACGTCGTCGACGCGCGCCAGGATCTCAAGCACGACGTCGTTCGGGAGCGTGGCCACCGCGGCGGCGGTCTCTCTCGTCTTGTCCTGCGTCCTCCACAGCGCAACTAGAGTGGCGTCCATGCGATCGGATCGGATGGGATCGAGGCAAAGCCGCCGATTGGTTTTGGGGTGGGGACGCTTTCCTTCCCGGCTGGTTTCCCTTTAGGCTGGTTCCAATGCATGGGTGCTTAGATGAGGTGCTAAGCATATTAAAGAGCTTAGCAACCAAACTCTTCAATGTATAGGTTCTTACCTTTTTTTAGTTAAGCTCTCTTCATTTAATTAGTCATGGGATCTTAGTAGTATGTAAACTTTGTGGTCTTTTTGTGGCATGTTCGTAGCTACTAAAATCGCTTCAATAAACCACATAGAAATATATTTGAACCGAGTCCATACATAAAGTGCCAACAAGGTATCATCAAAGTATATAAACAATATCCTCGGCAAAGGAGTCTAGCATATCCTCCTCGGCTAGGAAATCATCAAGTGTGTATAAGTTGGCTGGATATGTAGTTTCTGGCATCAGTATCATCTTGTTCATGTGTATCATCATGGTCATCCGGTGGATGGGTATGCATTGGCCTGAAACACGTAACAAACAAGGCAACAATTCTGCGAATCAGTTTCATGTAGATGTATTGTTGAACCTGTTCTATATACTAACAGAATGAGTCTCATACTATGAAAAAATATCCAATGTGTAAAATTATGCTAAAAAGTTGGTTCAAAAATCACACTGACGTACACATCTCTCATATAGTAGTACTTTCTGTAACCTAGTTAGATGGTCGATGTGCAAAACAAATCATGGACTGTAGTTTAGCAAGAATCTGAGACTAGGGCATGTGGTTCAGATCACATAATATTTATATCAGAGTTTCCACTATCCATAGTTCAGACTATCATCAATTTACCTATTGTTCAGTCTGTCAGTTAGCAAGATGCAGAGAAAAGTCTCATCTAAACATGGACGGGAGGGAGCAAGCTCGAGTTGAAGTTGAAATACAGAACAAACACGTATTTTGAAACAAACTAGCAGCTCGATTTTGGGGGAAAAAGCTCATTACCATTGAGCAGCTATCTCCCGCCGCTGGTCCATGCAAGCCGGAGGGTCGGCCGGGGCTGGGCTTCCACGACCAGAAAGGATGACGGCTGCTGCACTGGGGCGGCGGCGCAGGTCTAGGACGGAGTGGCCGTTCCGCTGGGGGCGGCGGCGCAGGGCGAGGACGGAGTGGCTGTTGCGCTGGGAGCGGCGGCGCAGGGCGAGGAGGAAGATGAGACGGAGGTCGCTGGGAAGGGGAGGAAAAAGGGAAGAGATGGAATGGCTCGGCGCTGCATATACGGGATTCAATTAACTGCGTTTCTGCCTAGGTACGTGCGCTTGGTGCCGTTTCTTCGTGGGGTTACCGGTTCCTTCTCTCTCCTGTTTAAATAAGATGCCACGTCAGAATTTTGCTTATGTGGAACGCTACGCACCTGTACAGACTGGAGCGTTGGGAGCAGCCTTATCTGGGCTCGTACGTCGTCTTCGATCGGCCAGCGTCTTTTTTTTTTTTTTTTTTTTTAAGGACAATAGCAGGTGCTCTGCTTTTTCATTAAGAAAGGAGTAGAATTACATATACAGGGTATCAAAAGGGAAGGAGATCCGTTTGCGAGAGCATTGATGGCTGTACAAATAGCCTATGGCTACAACTCCCACGCCTCCACGCCTCCTGGAGGAGGCTGATGTTATCTCTGATGTTGTTGGAAGTCTCCCAAGCCGAGCTAGCTTGCCGCTGGAAAATCCTGCCGTTGCGCTCTTTCCAAATGTTCCAGACGGTGTAGGCCGCAAGAATCCTATCAGTGTTGCATAGATTGTTCCACCAACCGTTTATGGTCGGCTTAGACAGGGCGGCCTTGGAGCCTGGCTGAAGGTTATCCCCAATGCGAAACCATACCTCTTTGGTGAAGGGGCACATCAGGAATAGGTGGGTGCAGCACTCTAAAGTTTGATCGCATAATGGGCAAACGGAGTGGTTTGGCCATCCCCTAGTCGCTAGCCGGTCAGAGGTCCAAAGTCTGTTCTGAAGAAGGAACCAAATGAAGAATTTGACCTTGTGCTCGATCTTGATTTTCCAGACTTGGTTCAACCGAGGGGTGGGGATGAGACCAAGGAAATGCACTGCATAAGCTGAAGAAGCAGAGTACTGTCCATTTGCCGTCAAGTTCCAACGGATAGCATCATTTTCATCCGTCAACTGCGTAGTAGAAACCAAATCCCAGAGAGCGAGGAATCGAATAAGTTGCTTTGTTGAGTTGATGCGCTGCAGGCCTCGCATCCATCTGCCATTGTAAAGAGCCTCTTTGACCGTAAGTTGTTTCCTAAAAGCCAGCTTGAATAAATCAGGGAAAGAATCTCTGACAGCCGCACACCCTGGGATCCACTGATCAGACCAAAAACTAGTGATGGCACCATTTCCCATAGTTATGGTAGTGCAGGTCGAGAACAGCTGCATGTCAGATCTATCACAGGGGGTGGCAGAGCCACACCAGGGCCGGCTTGGCGAGGTCCAGACAAACCAAGGCCATCGTAGACGTAGGGATCGGCTGTAAGCCTTTAGGTCCTTGATACCAAGACCCCCAACATGTTTTGGTGCACAGATTCTCTTCCAGTTCACAAAACATTTGCCCCCATGGCAGTCCTCATCACCACTCCAGAAGAAGTTCCTTCGTAGTTTATCCAATTTCTTAAGAAACCAGCAATCCGGGGCAAAAATGGTGAGGAAATAAGTAGTTATTGCAGTCAGCACCGTATTCACCAAGATGAGCCGACCAGTTCTATCCAAAAGTTTTCCTTTCCAGGGAGTCAATCTAGAGGCAGCTTTGTCAAGGACCGGCTGCAGATCCACTCTTCTTGGTTTGCGCACATTGAGAGGGAGGCCAAGGTATTTGCAGGGGAAGGAGCTAACAGAGCCGCCAAAACCGCTGAGAATCACTGGCAGGTCAAGAGATTGGCAGCAGATCGGGTATGCCACACACTTAGCAGGGTTGCATCTCAAACCCGAAGCGTCCTCAAAGAAAGATAGTATCTCTTGTAGAGCAGATATCTCAGACTGCACCGGATTGACGAACACAGCGGCATCGTCCGTGTACAAACTGGTCCTAATTCTTGCTCCTTTGACCAACAGAGGGGAGAGCACTCGGGCGCCAGCGTCCTATATGAGTATATATCATCGACACCTACTGTTCGACACCTTTGCTACGATTTGTTTGTTTTGTTCAACAGGACATCAAAGGTGCAGCGCCCCAAGTCGATCCAAAGTACTTACTCCGTATAAAAAGAGTCCAAACAAACACGGATTAAAAAGGTGACCGGCCGTTGGCGACAAGTTCCTTGCCTTTGACACTACCGCCGTGATCCGAGTGTCGTACCAAGAGCAGTGCTACAAACAAACAATCCAGTGAAGCCGTCCATGCATGGCAACAGTTGTTTGCAAACCGCTAGATGGACCATTCGTGCAATGGTCGTTCACCCTATATATATGTCGTGTGCACACTAGTTTCCTCGTACCAAAGCCCACTACGCACTGTATTTCACACGTTTGCTTGTCTCGTGCACTTTAGAATTCACTGTACGTGCCCCTGCTGCACTTTTGGAGATTCCAAGTCCTCCTAGAGGAAAAGACAATTTGATTCGCTCAAATGTTCTTCGTCTTAGGGAAAGGATGATTCGATTAAAAAAGAATGTCAGCCGTTCATCACTAGTGGAGAAACGGCCTTTAGTCCCGCTTGGGAAGGGCCTTTAGTCCCGGTTCACCAACCGGGACTAACAAATCGGGACTAAAGGCCCCCACCTCAACGTGGCAATCCGACCCATGGGTCTGTCCGCCCATGGGCACCCAACCCGAATGGGTAGGGTTTGGGTTGTTGACTTCGCCCATGGGTCTTACCCATGGGTAACCCGATTAGTCGTGGGTAGGGTATGGGTTTAAGTTTATGCCCGTGGGTCACCCGATGGGTCACCCGACTAGTAGTAATAATTAAATAAATTATTTATTCTTCATTATATCTGAAGTATTTTAATCTAAATACACTAACATGTAGCGTGTCACTAGCACCGGTCATTAAAAAGGAACGAGGGGCAACTCTGGTCCATGCGAGCACAACTATCACCGGGCCTTCTCCTTCTCATTGACGTGTTTGGTATGGCCCAATTCTGACTACAACGCGGCCCATGCAAAATCGCCAGGTGCACTGCACAGCGCTGCACTGAAGCATTTGGCGCTCAAGCCCGCGTAACGTAACAAAAGTGATGCACTCCTTTAGTACCACCTCGCCTACTGGAACGCATGGGAAGGGGAGCTCCGCCTATAAAGTCGAAACTGTTGGTTCGTAACTAAGTACTCCTGCACTTGCGTCCGCCCCTCACCACCTGCACGTCAGCCAAATAAAAAATAAAATAAAAAAATTAAACCTTGTCAGACCCGATGGGTGCCCAATAGGGTCGGGTTACCCGATGGGTTCGGGTGTGGGTCTATGTCCAGACCCGTGGGTAGGGTTGTGGGTGTGGGATTGACCCGATAGTGTTAATGGGCATGGGTTTGGTAGAGGCCAACCCGACCTGATTGCCAGGTTGACCCCCACCCTTTAGTTCCGGTTGGCCACGACCCGGGACTAAAGTCCCTCCACGTGTCCGTGAGCGCGTGCCGAGGGCTGGAGGACCTGCCACGTGGCCGCGGGGGCTGGGGACCTTTAGTCCCGGTTGGTGACACCAATCGGGACTAAAGGTTTAGGGGTTTAGGGTTTATTGTTTATTTTTTCTTTTCATTTTGTGTTTTCCATTTAATTCTTTTTCATTTCAAACATATTTTACGCTACTACATACTGTACACGTTATGTATATATAATAGAATTTCTCGTAGAACCAATCATATATCATAGAATTTCTCGTACGACCATGCATACGCACATATATATACAATTTGGTATATACAGTTTCTCTTACAACTTGCAGATCATTACATGCAGGCATTAGGTGAAATGGTATTCTCCGTCGGGAGATATGACCTCCTGAAGCAAAAATCCCGCCATTTCCTCTTGAAGTGCTCGTATGCGGTCCGTTGGTAGGAGCTGATCCCGCATCTCTTGCATCTTTAAAGAAGGAGATCAATATGAATATATTAGTTGTGTGTATATATATTAGATAATGATAAAAAGAATTGTGAATAGTGTTTACGTACCCAAAGATTTTTTGCATCTCTGCTCCTTTCGTTGATAGTAATGCGAATGTTCTCGTAAACGTAGTATGCACATAAATTATTTCCCGGTGCCTGCCTCAAGCACTTTACGAGAATAGAATTCAATCAGATAATAATCAAGCATGATAATGGTATTGAAACTAGAATTAAAGAGATGCGCGGACGTAGCTAGCTAGCTAGTACTACTTAATTACCCTTGGTCGCCACCATTTCAGGCTTGGTTTCCATGGACCGACAACCTCTTTGATGAAAATTTTCCAAACTCTGCCCGACAAAGAAAATGAATAAATGAGTTATTAATTACTTGATATCAGGAAATGAACTAAAGAGGCCGACATAGTGCGATAATGATTGAAATTACCTGTCGAGCATTAACTTCAGGTTGTAGTATTCTTTAGGGTCTCTAGTTAGTGAGTCCAGTACTTCAACTTTTCCCTCGTCAACTCTAATGATTAGCAGGATCCAGTGGAAACTGCGCACACGTTTGTATAAGCGGGCATGCATAACTCATCAACTACACTTAACATCGAGTAAGCAAAATAGAATTTGTAGTACAAGACAGTAACACTCACTTGAAGTTGTAAGGAAATACTATCTCTGGTCTGGCATTTAGTTCCTTCAAAAACATTAGCAAGTTGGCCTCTGTGTCTTTGGGTTCTTCTTTTAACACTTTTTCATAAATGGTATTTGGGTCAATGAACCCAATGCCATAGACTCCATCTCTTTTCATTTCAGAAATCTTCATTCTGCATAATACCACACAAAAGAATATAGTGAGGATAATTACAGGCAATGAACGAGCTGAGCTAGAGACTTAAATTACAGAAAGAAATCACTTACAGACAATAGCAACTGACGAGAGATTTGTCCAGTACGTCTTGATTGTATAACTGAAAAAGTTCTGGCAAGTCAATCCACACATCGTTTCCATGGAAGTAATGCTCTGGCTTGACTTTCACCATGAGGCTCTCTCGCCCGGCCTTTACTTCTCTCAGGTACCAGTCATGCAATCTGCGCATCTGCGTTGGTAGAAGCTCGACCTCCTCAGGCCTGACCAGAGGTTTCCCGGGGACGTATTTCCATGCTAGATCCTTCTCATCAATATTCGTGGGAAGATCCTCGATGCCTAGGAGTTGTTCAACAGTGACACCGGCCTCTCTAGCCATCTGTCTAGCAGCGTCGGTTATTACCGGCTTATCGGTGGTACTCACCTTGAGCGGGGGGATCGATTGCACTGCCTGTTCTCCCAGCTAGGGAACAATTTTCCCGCTTTTATTACTACCTGTTGTAAGGCTCGACTCCTTATGTTTTTGTGCATGATATGACTTCTTAATAGAGCGCTCATAGTCTGAATCACTTTTCTCCACAGCCGGTTTAGCAAGATCCACAAAGTGTTGTATGACTTTCTCAGGTATTTTCTCCTTCGGCGGCGGGGGCAGTTTCGGTGCAAAATGGGCCTTCACTTCGGCATCCACGACCCGTTTGTTTTCCTCCTCAGTCATCTCGTAAGTAACTTCTTTTTGGCAAGAGGCTCAGGTTTCTTGTTTGGTGCTCTCTTCCGCTTGGGAGTCCGCTGACGCTGCAGAGTTCGATATTGCGAACTCGCGCTGGGCTCCGTCTCGGGGTGGGCTGGAGTCGGCTGACGCGGCGGATTTGGAGGAGGAGTCGGTTGACGCGGCGGACTTGGAGGAGGAGTCGGCTGACGCGGCGGACTTGGAGGAGGAGTCGGCTGACGCGGCGGACTTGGAGGAGGAGTCGGCTGACGCGGCGGACTTGGAGGAGGAGTCGGTGCCCTTGGCGTCGAGTTTGGAAAGACGATGCAATCCTTTCTCCATACAATGATACCACGTATGGCTTCTCCCAGTGTCTGCTCCCCTTGACCTCTAGGAAAGTCAAGCTGTAGTGATTCATATGCCGACAGAACTTCATCCACCCCGACACGAGCATAGCCAGGTGGAATCGGATTGCCGTGGAAGGTTGCTTCAGGGGGATTTGGTAAAGCATAGCCGTCTGCCACCTTCATGGATATGTTCTTCACTTTCATGTGTAGCTCACAACTTGTCGTCTCTTCGATATCATCAACGGGGTAGCCAGCCAGCAGTGCATCATCGGCCGGGACCCCCGTGGAACCCACGCTGCTTTTCGGCATAGATGGGACGGTGCAATCCAATGCTGGATCTGCTTGCTGCTGCCGCTGAGACGCCCTTTCCAGGCTAAGTGTGTCGATCTGCTCCTGCTGCCGCATGAAAGCGCGTTCCAACTCAGACAGCCGGTCTGCATCCTGCTTCTTCTTGTCTTCCTCCTGCTTCTTCTTTCTCGCACGGCTTCTGTAACTGACGTTCCAGTCCGCAAACCCCTCAACCCACGGAACAACGCCTTTGCCTCGTGTTCGTCCCGGGTGTTCAGGATTCCCGAGGGCGCGTGTAAGCTCGTCGTTCTCTCTCTCGGGCTGGAACGCCCCCGTTCGAGCCGCTTCTATTGCACCAAGTAAAGCGTCCGAGGCTTCTTTAAGACTTGCCTGCACCATAATCTCCCCTGTCTTTGGGTCCAACTTTCCCCCATGCGCATAAAACCAAGTCCTGCACCTGTCGGGCCAACCCAATGTTTCTGGAGTGACCCCTGCAGCAATCATCTTTTCCTCAAATTCATCCCACTTAGGTCGGCCAGTCTTGTAGCCACCTGGCCCCAGAACATGGTGAAACTGTTTCTTCTCAGCATTGATCTTGTTTATCCTCGACCGTTCCTTAGCTGCTTCCGATTCCTTGAACTCCGCAAATAAGTCCCAGTGATCTTTTGCCTTCTCCAGTGCTCCAGTGAATTCTAGAGTCTGCTTTCCTGCTTCGACGTAGCAGGCCCATAATCTTTTCTTGTGGTTGCGGAATTGTGTGGCCATCTTCTGAAGAGCACTCTTTTTGACTTTCTCCCGTTCTGCATCTGTTAAATGCTCTGGTAGGGTGAAATGTGACATGAGCGTTTCCCAAAGCAGATCTTTTGCTCTTTCGTCGACAAAACTAACTTCTCGATCTCCCTTTGGCTTATTCCATTCTTGAACGGAGATCGGGATTTGGTCCCTGACAATAACTCCGCACTGACGAGTAAATTTGTCCGCATTCTTTTTAGGAGCAAGCGGTTCGCCATTTGGTTTGATCTCATCGATGTTGTACTTTATGCCAGGCGGCAACTTTTTGGCCGGGCCTCGTACTGCCCTGCTTGTAGAAGATTTGCTCGATCCAGAGGGCTAAAAGATGAAAGATTCGTTAATATATATACATACAAATCAATTAATACATGTAATGATCACCAGAGGCCTTATATATACCTCGCCGGTCTTTGTTAATTGAAGATCATTTCCTTCGCCATCATTGTTTGTGTGCCCTTCGTCTGTTGGTTCTTCCTCAAATATTCCCTCACCGGCGTCGTTCAGATATTGTGAGCCATCATCTTCAGGTTCACCCTCTAGGTTTCGGATCATGTCGAACATGATATGCTCTTGATCATGGTCGTCTCTGCCGCTAGCGTCCATAGCTTAACTAATCCAGAAGAAAGATAAAACAATTTAGTATTCAAAGTAGAATGCATCTCGAATAATATCACTAATACACCTCGAATAATCCAGTTAATGCATCATCGAATATTATCGAATATAATCTCGAATATTATCACGAATACAACTCGAATATTATCACTAATACATCTCGAATATTATCTCGAATACATCTCGAATATTATCACTAATGCATCATCGAATATTATCGAATCTAATCTCGAATACATCTCGAGTATTATCACTAATACATCTCAAATATTATCATATAACATCACTAGCTAATACAGATCGAATACTATCGAATAATCCAGTTGACTCGCGGTTCCTGAGGCGCGGGCGATGGACACCCAAAGAGAAGGAACCATCATAGGATCATAGCTCGGGTGAGATCCCTGAAGAACCTGCCAGGTATTGGAGAACCTGACGTCCAACGCAACCATGTAGCGACGGACGTGCTCGTCCTCCTCCCTGACACGGCGACGTACCACCTCCTCGGGGGCCGGCTGCCTCCGCACCGATAGTGGCCCACGTGACCGCCACCAAAGAAGCTCCGGGTCGACGATGGGAGCCCGGTTCCTCACCAAGCTGCGCGCCCCGGAAGGTAGCACCTCCCAGTGCCAGCCCGGCGGAGCCCAGTCCCGGACATGGCGCCTCTCAAGCAGGTTGTCGCCACCGAGTCGACGTCGACGAGGATGCGGGCCGGGCATCGTCGACGCCAAAAATGTTTCTATGGAAATTTAACATTTTTAAATGCTTGATTGTGATTTTTGTAATTCTTGTTCACTTGATTTTGCAAATACATGACAAACTTTTGCAAATACAACATTAAGATATTAACATTTTCCAAATAAGATATTAACATGTTTTTGATCAATATTTTTAAGATACAACATTAAAATATTTTTAATACATGGTCAACTTTTTTCTATGCAACTTTTTTCTATGCAAATTCCACCGTTCATCTACATACATACATACATTGTATACATACATACATATACTAAGCATCTACAACATCTAGTGAAAAAAAAAACAATCTATGAAAAAAAAAGATGAACAAAATTAAGGAGGGAGAGGCTCACCGGCCGGGCGGGATCGTCAGGGCGGAGGGAGGCGGGGAGGAAAGCCGGAGACGGAGGAGCGGCGCCGGCGCGGGCTCGGGCCGCGGCGGCTTGTGGAGGAGCGGTCGTCGATCGCGAGGCGGGCGCGCGCGGAGGAGCGGCGGCGGCGGGCAGCGTGGCAGCGCCGGCGCGGGCTCGGGCGACGCTTGGGAGCAGAGCGGCCGGACGGCGACGTTGAGGTGCGGCAGCCTGGCGGCGTCGTGGTCTTCGGCGCCGTCGGGGGAAACTAGATGGCTTTTGGAAAATTTCGTAAGTGCCGCTTATATACAGAGACCTTTAGTCCCGGTTGGTGGCTCCAACCGGGACTAAAGGCCCCCCTTTAGTCCCGGTCCGAGCCACCAACCGGGACTAAAGGTGAATTTCACCAGGCCAATCGGCGGGAAGCCCAGGCCTTTAGTCCCGGTTGGTGGCTCGAACCGGGAATAAAGGGGGGGCCTTTAGTCCCGGTTGGTGGCTCCAACCGGGACTAAAGGGTTGGTCCTGGCGTGGTGGAAGTTTAGTCCCACCTCGCCAAGCGAGAGGCACTCGCACCTGTTTATAAGCCCCGCTGCGATAGCCGTCTCGAGCTCCTCTCTAAAGCAGGCAGTACATGCCTAACGTTCGCCCTGCCCTGTGGGCCCTGCTTGCCCTGCGGGCCTGCATCCTGGCCCATATATAGTTGGGTTTCTAGTCGTATGCAGGCCGTGGTGGCCTAGTAGGCGGGCATTTTTTTTATTTTTTGCATATGTTATGTCAACTTTTTAGTCCCGGTTGGTGGATCCAACCGGGACTAAAGGTCTTTTCCAGTTTTTTTTGTTTTTGCTTTATTTTTTTTCTTTTGTTTCTACTTACAGCCAAATATTTAGAGTTTTTGAGTGAATCTTTTTGGTTTAGGTCACAAAAATTATAAACTTTCGGTTAGTGCCAGTAGTTTTCAAATTTGAATAGTTTAAATTTGAATTTTTTGAAATTTGTGTGAATCACTAGTTTGTGAATAACTTTACTTTAAAAATAGATTTTTGAGTGATTCTTTTTCCTGCTGTTTAATATTAGTGTGTTTTATCAGTATGTTCAATTTGGTAATTTTAGGTTATTTAAATAGGTGTTTTAATCAAAAACAGATTCTGTTTAGCTCTTTTAGTTTTATAGCTCAAAAAAATCATTAAATGCATGAAAAATAGCGAATGAAGTCAGAAAGGGTTGAAAATTTATGATGTGGCTTTGAATGGTGCATGTTGAATGCACAAAAAGTCTAGAGTTAAAATAAGTTTAAAAAAATGAAATGCCTTTGTAACAGATGAGTTTTCGTCCGAAACCCTGATACTTCGAAAGAGATTGTCCAGTTTGTACACGAAGTGCATCCAGTTTTTGCCGTAACCCTCTCAACTTTTTAGCACATGCTATGTGGGTGAAATGATGATACCATGCCAAGTTTCAACCTTTTCAGAGTTCATTTGTAGTGCTTTTCAATTTCAGGGTCATTTAGCTAAAAAAAAAATCAATAAATGCATGAAAAATAGCGTTCCTTCGTGTTTCAAATGCCAAAACACATATATATATATACCCTAACTATTACAAAGATTCCCTCCGGTTTGTCCGAAGTTTGACTTTCCAGATAAGTCCGGAAACTCACTAGAGAAGAAAGTGATGACGGTGAAGCCGGTCACATCCCAGAGTGGGATATTGGGGTATAAAACTTTTTCTTCGCGTGTGTCCCTTTGCGCCGTAACCATGGACAATCTTCATCATTTAACAGGATGCTTGGGTCAGTCTTCACTGTGAAGGGAGCAATTTCATGAAACTTTTCATAATCTTCTGACATGTCTGTCTTGTCCTCCACTCCCACGATGTTTCTTTTCCCTGAAAGAACTATGTGGCGCTTTGGCTCATCGTATGATGTATTCACTTCCTTATCTTTTCTTTTTCTCGGCTTGGTAGACATGTCCTTCACATAGAAAACTTGCGCCACATCATTGGCTAGGACGAATGGTTCGTGTGTGTACCCAAGATTGTTGAGATCCACTGTTGTCATTCCGTACCGCGGGTCTTCCTTTACCCCGCCTCCAGTCAGATTGACCCATTTGCACCGAAACAAAGGGACCTTCAAATCACGTCCATAGTGAAGTTCCCATATCTCCTCTATGTAACCATAATATGTGTCCTTTGGCCTATTGGTGTTTGCTGCATCAAAGCGGACACCACTGTTTTGGTTGGTGCTCTTTTTATCTTGGGAGATCGTGTAAAATGTATTCCCATTTATCTCGTACCCTTTGAAAGTCGATATAGTCGAAGATGGTGACTTGGCCAGCAAGTACAGCTCATCTCCAACAGTGTCGTCATGCATGAGATGTGTTTGCAACCAACCGTCGAATGACGCCATGTGTGTACGTTTGATCCAGGGCTCAGACTGCTCCGGGTTCTTGGAGCGTACACTATCCAGGTGTTCCTCGATATACGGAGCCACCAAGCTGGAATTTTGTAGAACTATGTAGTGTGCTTGCACCCAAGAATGCCCGTCCATACATATTACTAAATCCTTTCCTAGCGTGCCTTTTCCACCCAGTCTGCCCTCATGCCGCGATTCGGGAACACCAATCGGCTTAAGGTCAGGAATAAAGTCAACACAAAACTCAATGACCTCCTCTGTTTCATGGCCCTTGGAGATGCTTCCTTCTGGCCTAGCACGGTTATGAACATATTTCTTTAAGACTCCCATGAACCTCTCAAAGGGGAACATATTGTGTAGAAATACAGGACCCAGAATGGCAATCTCGTCGACTAGGAGAACTAGGGCGTGCATCATGATATTGAAGAAGGATGGTGGGAACACCAACTCGAAACTGACAAGACATTGCACCAAATCATTCTGTAACCTTGGTAGGATTTCTGGATCGATTACCTTCTGAGAGATTGCATTGAGGAATGCACATAGCTTCACAATGGCTAATCGAACGTTGTCCGGTAGAAGCCCCCTCAATGCAACTGGAAGCAATTGCGTCATAATCACGTGGCAGTCATGAGACTTTAGGTTCTGGAACTTTTTCTCTGCCATATTTATTATTCCCTTTATATTCGATGAGAAGCCAGACGGGACCTTCATACTGAGCAGACATTCAAAGAAGATTTCCTTCTCTTCTTTGGTAAGATCGTAGCTGGCAGGACCTTGATACTGCTTTGGATGCATGCCGTCTTTTCCATGCATACGTTGTTGGTCCTCCCGTGCCTCCGGTGTATCTTTTGTCTTCCCATACACGCCCAAGAAGCCTATCAGGTTCATGCAAAGATTCTTCGTCACGTGCATCACGTCGATTGCAGAGCGGACCTCTAGGTCTTTCCAATAGGGTAGGTCCCAAAATATAGATTTCTTCTTCCACATGGGTGTTGGAAATATGCCCTAGAGGCAATAATAAATTGGTTATTATTATATTTCCTTGTTCATGATAATCGTTTATTATCCATACTATAACTGTATTGATTGGAAACTCAAATACATGTGTGGGTACATAGACAACACTGTGTCCCTAGTAAGCCTCTAGTTGACTAGCTCGTTGATCAAAGATGGTTAAGGTTTCCTAGCCATTGACATGAGATGTCATTTGATAACGGGATCACATCATTAGGAGAATGATGTGATGGACAAGACCCAAACTATAAACGTAGCATATGATCGTGTCAGTTTATTGCTATTGTTTTCTGCATGTCAAGTATCTGTTCGTATGACCATGAGATCATGCAACTCCCTGACATCGGAGGAGTACCTTGTGTGTATCAAACATCGCAACGTAACTGGGTGACTATAAAGGTGCTCTACAGGTATCTCCGAGGGTGTCTGTTGGGTTGGCATGGATCAAGACTGGGATTTGTTACTCCGTATGACGGAGAGGTATCTCAGGGCCCACTCGGTAATACAACATCACAATGAGCCTTGCAAGCAATGTGACTAAAGTGTTAGCCACGAGATCTTGTATTACGGAACGAGTAAAGAGACTTGCCAGTAACGAGATTGAACTAGGTATAGAGATACCGACGATCGAATCTCGGGCAAGTAACATACCGAAGAACAAAGGGAACAGCATACGGGATTAACTGAATCTTTGACATAGAGGTTCAACCGATAAAGATCTTCGTAGAATATGTAGGAGCAAATATGGGCATCCAGGTCCCACTATTGGTTATTGATCGTAGAGGTGTCTCGGTCATGTCTACATAGTTCTTGAACCCGCAGGGTCTACACACTTAACGTTTGGTGACGATTAGTATAGTTGAGTTATTATGTTGGTGACCGAAGGTTGTTCGGAGTCCCGGATAAGATCCCGGACATGACGAGGATCTCTGGAAGAGTCCGGAGGTAAAGATTGATATATGTGATAATATTGTTTTGATCTCCGGAAGGGTTCCGGAATTCACCGGAAGAGGTTCCGGATGTTTACCGAAGTGTTCGGGTACAACAACACTTTATATGAGCCAAAGGGGTAAAGAGCATGAGGTATTGGAAAGTGCAAAAGGAAGTTTTGCTGCTGCCTTAAGCGGTACTACCGCTGGTAAGGCAGTACTACCGCGTAAGCGGTACTACCGCTTGTGTGAAGCGGTACTACCGCATAAGCAGTACTACCGCTTGTGTGAAGCGGTACTACCGCTCGTGAGCGGTACTACCGCTTGTACGCGATACTGCTGGAATCTGAGTTGGACTCTTTCCATGCGGGCCAAACCGACCTTGTGCGGGCAAAACCGACCTTGTGGAGGTTTTCTCTCCAAGTTTAGACCCCAGGGCTCAACATATAAATAGAGGGGCAGGGCTAGCACACGGGACATATCAAGATTTCCCAAGCCGTGTGTCGGCAACCCTAACTCTCTAGTTCTCCCGTCATAATCTCCGTAGTGTTTGGCGAAGCCCTGCAGAGATTGTTCCTCACCACCATCACCACGCCGTCGTGCTGCCGGAACTCATCTACTACTTCACCATCGCTCGCTGGATCGAGGAGGTGAAGGCGTCATCAAGCCGTACGTGTGTTGAACGCGGAGGTGCCGTCCGTTCGGCACTAGTTCGTGATCGGATCGAGGGACGACTTGCGATTTGGATCGCGGAGACGTTCGACTACAGCAACCGCGTTTCTTAATGCTTCCGCTTAGCGATCTACAAGGGTATGTAGATTCACTCTCTCTCTCGTAGATGCTCATCACCATGGATAGATCTTGTGTGTGCGTAGGAAAATTTTTGTTTCCCATGCAACGTTCCCCAACAGTGGCATCAGAGCTAGGTCTATGCGTAGATGAGATCTCGAGTAGAACACAAACGAGTTGTGGGCGTGGGTGTATACATATTGCTTTCCGTTACTAGTTGATACTTGATTCGGCGGTATTGTGAGATGAAGCGGCCCGGACCAACATTACTCGTACGCTTACGAGAGACCGGTTCCTTCAACTGACATGTAACTTCGTTGCATAAAGATGGCTAGCGGGTGTCTGTCTCTCTCACTTTACTTGAATCGATTTGAATGAAGAGGGTTCTTTTAGAAGATCAAAAAGCAATCACTACACCACGTTGTGGTTTTGCGTAGGTAAGAACGGTTCTTGCAAACCCGTAGCAGCCACGTAAAATATGCAACAACAATTAGAGGACGTCTAACTTGTTTTTGTAGGGTATGTTGTGATGTGATATGGCCAATTACATGATGAGATATATGTGATGTATGAAATGATCATGTGTTGTATAGAATATCACGACTTGCATGTCGATGAGTACAGCAACTGACAGGAGCCATAGAGTTGTCTTTAATTATTTTCGCCGTTTTGCTTTACTTTATCGCTATGAGTTAGCAATAGTCGTGGAAGCAACAGTCGGCGCGACAACCTCATGGCGACACGTTGATGGAGATCAAGATGATGGAGATCATGGTGTCATGCCGGTGACGATGGAGATCATGCCGGTGCTTTGGAGATGGAGATCAAAAGCACAAGTTCATGGCCATATCATGTCACTTATGATTTGCATGTGATGTTAATCCTTTTATGCATCTTATTTTGCTTAGGACGACGGTAGCATTATAAGGTGATCCCTCACTTAAATTTCAAGATAAAATTGTGTTCTCCCCGAGTGTGCACCATTGCGAAAGTTCGTCGTTTCGAGACACCACGTGATGATCGGGTGTGATAGACTCTACGTTCACATACAACGGGTGCAAGCCAGTGTTGCACGTGCGGAACACTCGGGTTAAACTTGACGAGCCTAGCATGTACAGACATGGCCTCGGAACACAAGAGACCGAAAGGTCGAACATGAGTCATATAGTAGATATGATCAACATGAAGATGTTCACCATTGAAACCACCTCAACTCACATGATGATCGGACTTGAGTTGGTGGATTTGGATCATGTTACACTCGAATGACCGGAGGGATGTCAATTTGAGTGGGAGTTTTTAAGTAATATGATTAACTAAACTCATTATCTAGAACAATAGTCTAAGTTGTCTTTGCTATATTTATGTTGTAGATCATGGCTCGCGCAGTAGCACCCCTAAATTTTAATGCGTTCCTAGAGAAAGCTAAGTTGAAAGATGATGGAAGTAACTTTGTGGACTGGGCCCGTAATCTAAGGAGTATCCTTACGGCTTCCCAGAAGGCTTATGTCCTTGATGCACCGCTTGGTGATCCACCCGCTCCAGTTGAGTCTCTAGACGTTGTGAACGCCTGGCAGGCTCATTCTGAAGATTACTCAATAGTTCAATGTGCAATATTGTATGGCTTAGAACCGGGACTTCAAAGACGTTTTGAACGTCATGGAGCATATGAGATGTTCCAGGAGTTGAAGTTTATCTTTCAGAAAAATGCCCGGATCGAGAGATATGAGATCTCCGATAAGTTCTATGCTTGCAAGATGGAGGAGAACGGGTCTATCAGTGATCACGTACTCAGAATGTCTGGGTACTCCACCCGTCTGGCAGAATTGGGGATGCCCCTTCCGCCAGAGGCTATCACTGACAGAGTTCTTCAATCATTGCCACCTAGCTACAAGAGCTTCGTGTTGAACTATAACATGCACGGGATGAACAAGTCAGTCGCCGAGCTGTTTGCGATGCTGAAAGCCGCTGAGTCTGAAATTCAGAAGGAGCATCAAGTGTTGATGGTCAATAAAACCACTAGTTTCAAGAAAAATGGCAAGGGTAAGAAGGGTAACTCCAAGAAGAGTGGCAAAGCAGTTGCTCCTCTCATGAAGAAACCCAAGGCTGGACCCAAACCAGAAACTGTGTGCTTTCATTGCAAGGGAACTGGACACTGGAAGCGGAACTGCCCCAAGTATTTGGCTGACAAGAAGGCGGCCAACAACAAACAAGGTATATATGATATACATGTTATTGATGTGTACCTTACCAACTCTCGTTGTAGTGCCTGGGTATTTGATACCGGTGCGGTTGCTCATATTTGCAACTCAAAATAGGAACTGCGGAATAGACGGAGGCTGGCAAAGGACAAAGTGATGATGCGCGTGGGAAATGGTTCCAAGGTTGATGTGATCGCCGTCGGCACGCTCGCTCTTTGATTACCATCGGGATTAGTGATGAACCTGAATAATTGTTATTTAGTGCCTACGTTAAGCATGAACATTATATCTGGATCTTGTTTATTGCGAGACGGTTACTCATTTAAATCAGAGAATAATGGTTGTTCTATTTATATGAGTAATATCTTTTATGGTCATGCACCCGATGTGAGGGGTTTATTCTTATTGAATCTCGATAGTAATGATACACATGTTCATAACATTGATGCCAAAAGATGTAGAATTGATAATGATAATACCACTTTCTTGTGGCACTGCCGTTTAGGTCATATTGGCGTAAAACGCATGAGGAAGCTCCATGCTGATGGACTTTTGGAGTCACTTGATTTTGAATCACTTGACACATGTGAGCCATGCCTCATGGGCAAGATGACTAAAACGCCGTTCTCTGGAACAATGGAACGGGCAAGTGACTTATTGGAAATCATACATACTGATGTGTGCGGTCCGATGAGTATTGAGGCGCGCGGTGGTTATCGTTACTTTCTCACCTTCACTGATGACTTAAGTAGATATGGGTATATTTACTTAATGAAACACAAGTCTGAAACATTTGAAAAGTTCAAACAATTTCAGAGTGAAGTTGAGAATCATCGTAACAAGAAGATTAAATTCCTACGATCTGATTGAGGAGGAGAATATCTGAGTTATGAGTTTGGCAGTCACTTAAGACAATGTGGAATTGTTTCACAACTGACACCGCCTGGAACACCACAGCGAAATGGTGTGTCCGAACGTCGTAATCGAACCTTATTGGATATGGTGCGATCTATGATGTCTCTTGCCGATTTGCCACTATCGTTTTGGGGTTATGCATTAGAGACAGCTGCATTCACTTTAAATAGGGCACCATCGAAATCCGTTGAGACGACGCCATATGAACTTTGGTTTAGCAAGAAGCCAAAGCTGTCGTTTCTTAAAGTTTGGGGATGTGATGCTTATGTCAAAAAGCTTCAGCCTGAAAAGCTGGAACCCAAAGCGGAGAAATGCGTCTTCATAGGATACCCAAAAGAAACAGTTGGGTATACCTTCTACCTTAGATCCGAAGGCAAAGTGTTTGTCGCTAAAAACCGAACATTTCTTGAGAAAGAGTTTCTCTCGAAAGAATTGAGTGGGAGGGAGATAGAACTTGATGAGGTTGTTGAACCTTTACTTCAACCTGAAAGTAGCGCATCACAGAAAGATGTTTCTGTAGAGCCTACAATAGCTGAAGAGGAAGTTAATGATGATGATCATGAAGCTTTGGATCAAGTTGCTATCGAACCTCGTAGGTCGACAAGGACGCGTACTGCTCCTGAGTGGTACGGCAACCCTGTCTTAGAGGTCATGTTGTTAGACAACGATGAACCTACGAGCTATGGAGAAGCGATGATGGGCCCGGATTCCGAGAAGTGGTTAGAGGCCATGAAATCCGAGATGGGATCCATGTATGAAAACAAAGTGTGGACTTTGGAAGTATTACTTGAAGGGCGTAAGGCCATTCTGAACAAATGGATCTTTAAGAGGAAGACGGACGCGGACGGTAATGTCACCGTCTATAAAGCTCGACTTGTGGCAAAGGGTTTTTCACAAGTTCAAGGAGTTGACTACGATGATACCTTCTCACCCGTAGCGATGCTTAAGTCCGTCAGAATCATGTTAGCAATAGCTGCCTTTTTTGATTATGAAATTTGGCAGATGGATGTCAAAACAGCGTTCCTTAACGGTTTCCTTAAGGAAGAGTTGTATATGATGCAACCAGAAGGTTTTGTCGATCCAGAGAATGCTGACAAAGTTTGCAAACTCCAGCGATCCATTTATGGACTGGTGCAAGCATCTCGGAGTTGGAATCTTCGCTTTGATGAGGTGATCAAAGCGTTCGAGTTTATACAAGTTTACGGAGAAGCTTGTATTTACAAGAAAGTGAGTGGGAGCTCTATAGCGTTTCTAATATTATATGTGGATGACATATTACTGATTGGAAACAATATAGAAATGTTGGAAAGCGTGAAGGGATATTTGAACAAGAGTTTTTCAATGAAGGACCTAGGAGAAGCTGCTTTCATATTAGGCATCAAGATCTATAGAGATAGATCGAGACGCTTAATAGGACTTTCACAAAGCACATACCTTGACAAAGTTTTGAAGAAGTTCAAAATGGATCAGTCCAAGAAGGGGTTCTTGCCTGTATTGCAAGGTGTGAAGTTGAGTAAAACTCAATGCCCAGTGACTGCAGAAGATAGAGAAAAGATGAGTGTCATCCCCTATGCTTCAGCCATAGGCTCTATCATGTATGCAATGCTGTGCACAAGACCCGATGTCAGCCTTGCCATAAGTATGGTCGAAAGGTTTCAAAGTGATCCAGGAATGGAACACTGGACGGCGGTCAAGAATATCCTGAAGTACCTGAAAAGGACCAATGACATGTTTCTCGTTTATGGAGGTGATCAAGAGCTCGTCGTAAAGGGTTACGTCGATGCAAGCTTTGACACTGATCCGGATGACTCTAAGTCACAAACCGGATACGTATTTATTCTTAATGGGGGTGCGGTTAGCTGGTGCAGTTCCAAGCAAAGCGTGGTAGCTGATTCTACATGCGAAGCGGAGTACATCGCTGCCTCAGAGGCAGCGAAGGAAGGTGTCTGGATGAAGGAGTTCATGATAGATCTTGGAGTAGTGCCTAGTGCGCTTAACCCAATGACTCTGTTTTGTGATAATACTAGTGCCATTGCTCTAGCCAAGGAACCAAGATTTCACAAGAGGACCAGACACATAAAGCGACGTTTCAATTCCATCCGCGATTACATCAAGGAGGACGACATAAATATTTGCAAAGTACCCACGGATCTGAATGTTGCAGATCCGATGACTAAACCTCTTCCAAGGGCTAAACATGAACAACACCAGAACTGCATGGGTGTTCGATTCATTACAATGTAAATCACATAGTGATGTGAACTAGATTATTGACTCTAGTGCAAGTGGGAGACTGTTGGAAATATGCCCTAGAGGCAATAATAAATTGGTTATTATTATATTTCCTTGTTCATGATAATCGTTTATTATCCATACTATAACTGTATTGATTGGAAACTCAAATACATGTGTGGGTACATAGACAACACTGTGTCCCTAGTAAGCCTCTAGTTGACTAGCTCGTTGATCAAAGATGGTTAAGGTTTCCTAGCCATTGACATGAGATGTCATTTGATAACGGGATCACATCATTAGGAGAATGATGTGATGGACAAGACCCAAACTATAAACGTAGCATATGATCGTGTCAGTTTATTGCTATTGTTTTCTGCATGTCAAGTATCTGTTCGTATGACCATGAGATCATGCAACTCCCTGACATCGGAGGAGTACCTTGTGTGTATCAAACGTCGCAACGTAACTGGGTGACTATAAAGGTGCTCTACAGGTATATCCGAGGGTGTCTGTTGGGTTGGCATGGATCAAGACTGGGATTTGTTACTCCGTATGACGGAGAGGTATCTCAGGGCCCACTCGGTAATACAACATCACTATGAGCCTTGCAAGCAATGTGACTAAAGTGTTAGCCACGAGATCTTGTATTACGGAACGAGTAAAGAGACTTGCCAGTAACGAGATTGAACTAGGTATAGAGATACCGACGATCGAATCTCGGGCAAGTAACATACCGAAGAACAAAGGGAACAACATACGGGATTAACTGAATCCTTGACATAGAGGTTCGACCGATAAAGATCTTCGTAGAATATGTAGGAGCCAATATGGGCATCCAGGTCCCGCTATTGGTTATTGATCGTAGAGGTGTCTCGGTCATGTCTACATAGTTCTCGAACCCGCAGGGTCTACACACTTAACGTTTGGTGACGATTAGTATAGTTGAGTTATTATGTTGGTGACCGAAGGTTGTTCGGAGTCCCGGATAAGATCCTGGACATGACGAGGATCTCTGGAAGAGTTTGGAGGTAAAGATTGATATATGTGATAATAGTGTTTTGATCTCCGGAAGGGTTCCGGAATTCACCGGAAGAGGTTCCGGATGTTTACCGAAGTGTTCGGGTACAACAACACTTTATATGAGCCAAAGGGGTAAAGACCACGAGGTATTGGAAAGTGCAAAAGGAAGTTTTGCTGCTGCCTTAAGCGGTACTACCGCTGGTAAGGCAGTACTACCGCGTAAGCGGTACTACCGCTTGTGTGAAGCGGTACTACCGCTCAAGCGGTACTACCGCTCGTTTGCGGTACTACCGCTTGTACGCGATACTGCTGGAATCCGAGTTGGACTCTTTCCATGCGGGCCAAACCGACCTTGTGCGGGCAAAACCGACCTTGTGGAGGTTTTCTCTCCAAGTTTAGACCCCAGGGCTCAACATATAAATAGAGGGGCAGGGCTAGCACACGGGACATATCAAGATTTCCCAAGCCGTGTGTCGGCAACCCTAACCCTCTAATTCTCCCGTCATAATCTCCGTAGTGCTTGGCGAAGCCCTGCAGAGATTGTTCCTCACCACCATCACCACGCCATCGTGCTGCCGGAACTCATCTACTACTTCACCATCGCTCGCTGGATCGAGGAGGTGAAGGCGTCATCAAGCCGTATGTGTGTTGAACGCGGAGGTGCCGTCCGTTCGGCACTAGTTCGTGATCGGATCGAGGGACGACTTGCGATTTGGATCGCGGAGACGTTCGACTACATCAACCGCGTTTCTTAACGCTTCCGCTTAGCGATCTACAAGGGTATGTAGATTCACTCTCTCTCTCGTAGATGCTCATCACCATGGATAGATCTTGTGTGTGCGTAGGAAAATTTTTGTTTCCCATGCAACGTTCCCCAACAATGGGTGCGTGTCCGTCAGCGTCATTCGGAAGAGATTGTCCGCCAGGACCCTTTCCAAAGATTACTTTTAAATCCTTGACCATATCAAGTATATCATCACCAGTACGGTGGCGAGGCTTCTTCCGGTGATCTGCCTCACCTTTGAAATGCTTGCCTTTCTTTCTTAAGAGATGCTTGATCGGAAGAAATCGACGATGTCCCAGGTACACATTCTTCTTACATTTATCCAAATATATACTTTCGGTCTCATCTAAACAGTGCGTGCATGCGTGGTATCCCTTGTTTGTCTGTCCTGAAAGGTTACTAAGAGCAGGCCAATCATTGATGGTTACAAACAGCAACGCTCGTAGGTCAAATTCCTGCTGTTTGTGCTAATCCCACACACGTACACCGTTTATGTCCCACAGCTGTAAAAGTTCTTCAACTAATGGCCTTAGGTACACATCAATGTCGTTGCCGGGTTGCTTGGGGCCTTGGATGAGCACTGGCATCATAATGAACTTCTGCTTCATGCACAACCAAGGAGGAAGGTTATAGATACATAGAGTCACTGGCCAGGTGCTATGATTGCTGCTCTGCTCCCCAAAAGGATTAATGCCATCTGCACTTAAACCAAACCATATGTTCCTTGCGTCATCTGCAAAGTCCCACCACTTTCTCTCGATTTTTCTCCACTGCGACCCGTCAGCGGGTACTCTCAACTTCCCGTCTTTCTTACGGTCTTCTTTGTGCCATCACATCAACTTGGCATGCTCTTTGTTTTGGAACAAACGTTTCAACCGTGGTATTATAGGAGCATACCACATCACCTTGGCAGAAATCCTCTTCCTGGGGCGCTCGCCCTCAACATCATCACCAGGGTCATCGCGGCTGATCTTATAGCGCAATGCACCGCATACCGGGCATGCATTCAGATTCTCGTACTCCTCACGGCGGTAGAGGATGCAGTCATTAGGGCATGCATGTATCTTCTGCACCTCTAATCCTAGAGGGCAGACATCCTTCTTTGCTTCGTACGTACTGTCGGGCAATTCGTTGTCCTTTCGAAGCATCTTCTTTAACATTTTCAGCAACTTTTCAAATCCCTTGTCAGCTACACCATTCTCTGCCTTCCATTGCAGCAATTCCAGTGTGGTACCCAGCTTTTTCTTGTCATCTTCGCAATTTGGGTACAACAATTTTTTGTGATCCTCTAACATGCGCTGCAACTTCAACTTCTCCTTTTCACTTTCGCAGTTTCTCTTTGCATCAGCAATGGCCCGACCAAGATCATCAGCGGGCTCATCTGATGCCTCTTCTTCAGCTTTTTCTTCTTCATTCTCTTCCCCCATTGTAGTACCATCATATTCAGGGAACCTAGGATAGTTGTCATCATCCTCTTCTTCTTCATTCTCTTCCATTAGAACCCCTCTTTCTCCGTGCTTGGTCCAACAGTTATATCTGGACATGAAACCGGACGTAAACAGGTGGACGTGAATGACTTTTGAGCTAGAGTAATTCCTATCATTCTTACAGACACCACATGGACAACACATAAAACCATTCCGCTTGTTTGCCTCAGCCGCACGCAGAAAACTATGCACGCCATTAATGAACTGCGGAGAGCGTCGGTCATCGTACATCCATTGCCGACTCATCTTCATTACACAACACCGAAAAGACCAAATTAATACAAGTTCATACATAAAGTTCATACACACTTATTCTCATAAAACAACATAAAACTATCTAGCTAAAGCATTTAAATGCAACAACAAATGCGATCAAAATCGCAACTAAGGTAATAATTGATCCAACAGCATAATGATACCAAGCCTCTTTATTAACGGCATAGATTCTAATCTTTCTAATCTTCAAGCGCATTGCATCCATCTTGATCTTGTGATCATCGACGACATCGGCAACATACAACTCCAATTTCATCTTCTCTTCTTCAATTCTTTTCAATTTTTCTTTCAAATACTCGTTTTCTTTTTAAACTAAATTTAACTTCTCGACAAGAGGGTCGGTTGCAATTTCCGGTTCACATACCTCCTAGATAAAAATATCTATGTCAACTTGATGGGCATAATTGTCATAAACGCGAAATGCAACAAATAGTTATAAAAGAGAATATATATACCACATCCGAATCATAAACCGGACGAGGGCCGACGGGGACGGATATCAAAGTCATGGCACTATGTATAAGAAACAATCATACATGTAAGAAAATTATACAATTAACTATCTAAATCATACAAATAAGATTTTTTTATATAAAAAGGATAAGAACAAGAGGCTCACCAAGGTGGTGCCGGCGACGGGACGGTGCGGGCGATCGATGGTGGTTAGGACGGGGACGGGAAGGCACTAAGTAAACCACACCTACACATATGAAAACTAAGAAGTTAATTTGAGCTCAAATTGCATATAAATCAAATAAACTCCCACATAATTACTCCCAAACTAGAACCCACAAATCACTATACTTATAGAGCATTGCATGAGCTAATCTAGCAATGAGAGATGAAAGGACAAAGTTGCTAACCTTTGTGAACACTTGGATAGATGGGGTGCCTTCAAATCTCAACAAATCTTTGGCAAAAATGGAGGATGAGCTCGAGAGCAAGGGGAAGAACAGAGGAGAGAAAGGGGAAAACAGAGAGAATGGGCTCGGGCTGGACGAAGGGTTTATATAGGGACATCTTTAGTCCCGGTTGGTTATACACACCGGGACTAAAGGTCCACCTCTAGTCCCGGTTTGTGATACAAACCGGGACTAAAGGGGCTCGTGGGGGCCCCAGCCTGACACCAGCCTGCCACCACCCCTTTAGTCCCGGTTTGTGATACAAACCGGGACTAAAGGGGCTCGTGGGGGCCCCAGCCTGACACCAGCCTGCCACCACACCTTTAGTCCCGGTTTGTATCACAAACCGGGACTATAGGTAGAAAATGAACCAGGACTAATGATGCCCGTGCCCCCGACCGCTCCTAGCCGTTGGAACCGGGACTAATGGTCACATTAGTCCCGGGCCGTAATCAAACCGGGACTAAAGGGCCGGACGAAAGGTCTTTTTTCTACTAGTGCATGCACATCTAGTGTAGATCATCATCGCAACTACCCTACAAATGGTATTTTCACGACCACAAAATGGTGGCATAATAATTTGTGAGGCGAAAACAAAACTAAATGCAAGATGACTTGGATCAGCGCTCAAGACAAAACCATTAGGGCATCTCCGCCGACCCTCAAACCAGACACCGCATCCGTCCGTGGACCAGGAGGGCAGTCCGCGGACACGTTTGTGGGAGCCAGCCATCAAAAGCTATCCGCATATGCCGGTTACATTTTGAAAGAAATTTAACCAAAAATGAACAAATTTGATGCATATTTAAACGCACCGGATGATATTCATTCATACTTGTATAATTTTTACATAAAATCGGATGCTTTTCACCTAAACCGGATGTTTTCATCTATAAACCTAGTCTAAATGACCACCCGCGACCGTTTCCCATCTTCGGCCGGCCATGAGCCCCGGAAAATGAAGCTCCGCCTCCGCAGCCTGCTTGCGTCTAATCGGCCGACGATGGTAAGGCCGCCAAGCTTGGCTTCAACGGGAGGAGAGGAGCGATGGCTCACCTAGGACACAAGCACCGGCGACCTCCCATGCGTTACTCCTCCTCACTGCCGGCGGCGCCCACGGACGTGCCGGCTTCATGGTCGTGGTGGCGGAGCGTGACCATGGCGGTGCTGGCGACGTCGTCCTCGTTCTCATTCTTGCCCAACACCTCATCCGCCGCCTCGTCGAACTCCTTGTAGGTGGCTTCTAACTTTGCGTGACGTTGGCGGTACCGCAAGCAGTCATGGGGGATGTCGCGGGCAAAGAGATAGGACTCGAGCAGCGCCTCCTCTGTGCGTCGGTGCTCGTCGAGGAGGTGGGCGTTGTACTCATGGTCGGCCTGCACCTGCCGGAATGCGACCTCCTACTCTGTAGGATCGAGAAGATAGGTCTAGAGGGGGGGGGGTGAATAGACTCCTAACCAGCCAAATTAGCAGTTTTTAATTTCTCTTGGAACTTAGGCAGATTTTGGCACAAGTTAAGATCACTCCAATACTTTCTACACATGCATATCTAGAGATTGAGCAGCGGAAATAGTAAAGCATGCAATAGTACGGAAAGTAAAGGGGTAGAGTATGGAAGATTAAACGCAATGAAGACACGGTGGTTTTTGGCGTGGTTCCGATAGGTGGTGCTATCGTACGTCCACGTTGATGGAGACTTCAACCCACGAAGGGTAACGGCTGCGCGAGTCCACGGAGGGCTCCACCCATGAAGGGTCCACGAAGAAGCAACCTTGTCTATTCCACCATGGCTTACGTCCACGAAGGACTAGCCTCACTCGGGGTAGATCTTCACGAAGTAGGCGATCTCCTTGCCCTTACAAACTTCTTGGTTCAACTCCACATCTGGTTGGAGGCTCCCAAGTGACACCTAACCAATCTAGGAGAGACCACTCTCCAAAAGGTAATAGATGGTGTGTTGTTGATGAACTCCTTGCTCTTGTGCTTCAAATGATAGTCTTCCCAGCACTCAAAAAACTCCTCACAGATTTGGCTATGGTGGAAAAGAGATTTGAGTGGAAAGCAACTTGGGAAAGGCTAGAGATCAAGGTTCAAATGGTAGGAATGGAATATCTTGATATCAACACATGAGTAGGTGGTTCTCTCTCAGAAAATGTATGGTGGAATAGGCACGTTCTGATGGCTCTCCTTTCTGAGAAGGATGGGGTGGAGGGGTATATATAGCCTCCACACAAAATCCAACCGTTACACACTTTTGACCCAACTCGGTGGCACCGAAACGATAATCTCGGTAGCACCGAACTGTGTAAAAGATATGAACTTTAGGAATCTCGGTGGGACCGATACGAACAACTCGGATGGACCGAAGTGCAATGGCTTAGGGCAATCCTCATCTCGGTGGCACCGATTGCATCAACTCGGTAGGACCGAAGTGAAGCAATAAGGCAACAGAGAGTTGGCAAGCCATCTCGGTGAGACCGATTTGCAAACTCGGTGAGACCGAAGTGAATGCAAACGATTACAGAGAGTTGGCAAGGCCATCTCGGTGGAACCGAGATCCATTTCGGTGGATCCGATTTGTTAGAGTTTGGCAGTGGCTAAGTCTTGGATGAACTCGGTGAGGCCGGATTGGAAATTTTGGTGGGGCCGAGTTGGACTTTGGGTTTTGGACATATTTGGGATTGAGAGAGTGGTTGAGGGTTTAGGAATGCTGTCACTAAGCACTTGAGCAAAAAGACCATTAAGCAACACCTCATCCCCTTTTAATAGTATTGGCTTTCCTATGGACTCAATGTGATCTTGGATCACTAAACCAAAAATGTAGAGTCTTGATCTTTGCCAATTCTTGTCCTTAGCATTTTGAAGGGTCCACGTCCTCTTGTCCCTGCCTCGCCATTGTTGAACTTGTCTGAAATTCACTAGATAAAAGCATTAGTCCAACAACATGTATGTTGGCATGAATTACCAAAACCACCAAGGGAGCAAATGTGCTTTCAATCTCCCCCTTTTTGGTAATTGATGATAACATACATCAAAGCTTTAAATAAAGATTTAGCAGAGGTATGTATGAAAGCTTTGAAGGAAACATGTAACATGTATGAGCTCCCTTGAACTCCCCCTGAAGATGTGCATAACATGATGGTATCTTATGGGAAATATACATGTAACATGTATCTTGGCTATATGCATCAGAGCAATATATATATATATATATATATATATATATATATATGTGACATTAGGGTATCCATATGTACAAGATTTTCTCCTTGCAAACAATATATACTTAGCAAGAGGTCAACCATGTACATGAGTGTGATGCATATACTTACCTTGAAGTTCTTGATCAAGTACCTGAAGAAATACACTTGAGAAAACAGGGTTAGATAACACAAGATAATTTCTTCAAGAAAAAGGATACAAGATCAACAAGAAACCAAGATTGGGATTACATGTAGAAGAGGGTATCACTAGGTGAATACTTCTTTGAAGCAGACATGTCCCCAAAAGAAATAGTTGTCTCCCCTTAAAGAACTTCCTCTCCCCCTGAATCTGACATTGATATTGGGAGTAGGTAGGGTGAGAAAACTAGAATGGACAAAGAACAAACTAATCACTAATCATGTTTCTCCCCTCTTAGAAACATGTAACATTCTCTCCTCTTGTAAGGTGGATCTTTTGTTTTGAATAGATAAGCTTAAGCTTTGATGTATTCCTCTCTCCCCCTTTGACATCAATTTCCAAGAAGGGACTTCAAGGTTATTGATTAAGTGAGTTTGGTCCTTGAGAAATACAGCTAGATGCATGTAGAGGATAAGAATCATCGAGTGGAGTTGGAGCAGAAAAACTCAGGGAAAATTTGACAGAAAATTCCTTAGAGCAGTCAAAATCGGTGACACCGAGTTGAGACAATTCGGTGGAACCGAGTTTGATGCAATGGAATATTTTGTCAACTCAGCTCACTAGGCAAGGAAATCTCACAAGGATTTGCAAAGAATTAACTGCGAATCAAGTTAAAAGAGAAGAAACAGAAAAGAAGCAAAGAAACGTCTAGTTGAAGTTTTTTTTTGAAAAGAAACACTCTAGCAAGAAGAGAACGAGTAGAAGAGACACTAGAGAACTTCATCTAGATGGGTCGGCGACTAGGTCACCTATGTTAGAGTATTTTGACTTAGGAGTCAAGTGAAAACACTTGATCATAGGTCATACTCGATGTTAAGCTCAAAATGGGGTTGCCATTTTTCCTTTAAGCTTTTGATGTATTCACATCTTGTTGAGTTGCTTTAGCTCATGTCTTTGAGTAAAGCTTCTCTAAGATGTGAGAACTTACATTGGTATTTGGTGAAGTCCATCATGTAGTTGAACTTGAAATGGATGCTCGTGAATTGACGTTTGGAGCTATCCTATCATTTGTAGTTCATCTTCCTACATGGGTTAGATTTGCAAGGAACAACATGTGTATCCAAAATGACAAGAATGAAGCATAACTCAAATGTTGTCAAAGGATATGTTTAGGTTGTCTTGTTCCTTGTTACTCCATCAATTGTTGATACTCGGGTTATACAAGATTGCTCAAGATAAGAGTGTGATGCAATCTTGTGACATGAAGCTTGTACAAGTACCTACAAAAAGTTAGATACCATACAAGGGAGCAAAATGTCCAAGATATAAAATTATCATGAAGGATATCATGGATTAGTCAAGAATGCTCATGCCCTTGTATGCATCCACATGAACCTCTAGTTCACGTTTGAAGCATCAACGATGTTCAATTCACTTCTCAAGTGACAAAACACTTTCTCATCAGGTGGTTTGGTAAAGATGTCTGCCAATTGTTTGTCAGTACGAACATGTTTAAGGTCAATATCACCTTTCTCAACATGATCTCGAATGAAATGGTGACGAACCTCAATATGCTTAGTTCGAGAATGTTGCACGGGATTGTGTGCTATCTTAATAGCACTCTCATTGTCACAAATTAATGGTACATGTCTCACATGCACACCATAATCTTTAAGAGTCTGTGTCATCCATAGTAATTGAGCACAACATGATCCCGCAGCAATGTATTCCGCTTCGGCAGTAGATAGAGATACGGAATTTTGTTTCTTGGAGGACCAAGACACAAGAGATCTACCAAGAAATTGACATGTACCCGAAGTGGATTTTCTGTCAACCTTGTCTCCGGCATAGTCCGAATCGGAGTAGCCAACAAGATTGAAAGAAGATCCTTTGGGATACCATATGCCAAAGTTCGGTGTATGTATCAAGTATCTCACGATTCTTTTCACCGCCTTAAGGTGACACTCTTTTGGTGCCGCTTGGTATCGTGCACACATGCACACACTTAGCATAATGTCGGGTCGAGAGGCACATAGATATAATAATGAACCAATCATAGATCGATAAACCTTTTGATCAACCGGTTTGCCATCCTTGGTCAAGTCAAGATGTCCACTCATGGGCATGGGAGTTTTCATACCTTTACTCTCTTGCATGTTGAACTTTTTGAATAAGTCCTTGGTATACTTTGTTTGAAAGACAAAGGTACCTTCCCTAGTTTGCTTGATTTGCAAACCAAGAAAGAATTTGAGTTCACTCATCATAGACATCTCAAACTTTTCCGACATCAGCCTTCCAAACTTTTCACTAAAAGATGGGTTAGTAGATCCAAAGATAATATCATCAACAT
Organism: Elymus sibiricus; assembly: GCA_039707655.1. Classification (NCBI taxonomy): domain Eukaryota; kingdom Viridiplantae; phylum Streptophyta; class Magnoliopsida; order Poales; family Poaceae; genus Elymus; species Elymus sibiricus. The sequence goes on from CM077664.1 coordinate 335,804,241, forward strand.
AAATTTGGCATACAAATAATTATCCATTAACCCTCTTAGTGAACAAAGTTGAATCAATCTTCCCAATTTCAAAACCTTTTTCAAGAAGAAACTTTGTCAAGCATTTGTACCAAGCTCTAGGGGCTTGTTTAAGACCACAAAGAGCTTTACGAAGTTTGTACACATGATTAGGTTTCTTGGGATTCTCAAAGCCGGAAGGTTGTTTAACATATACTTCCTCCTCAATTTTACGATTTAAGAAGGCACTTTTAATATCCATTTGGTAAAGAGTGATATCATGGTTATTGGCATAAGCAAGTAAAATGCGAATGGTTTCAAGTCTTGCAACGGGGGCATAGGTCTCACCATAGTCCATACCTTCGATTTGTGTGTAACCTTGTGCTACGAGACGAGCCTTGTTGCGTACAACTTGTCCATCTTCATCTTGCTTATTCCGAAACACCCATTTGGTTCCAATGATGTTTTGCTCTTCCTTAGGCTTCTCAACCAATGTCCACATTTGGTTCCTCTCAAAGTTGTGTAGCTCTTCGTGCATTGCATTCACCCAATCGGGGTCCTTGAGAGCATCTTCTACCTTTAAGGGTTCAACACTAGAGATAAATGAGTAATGCTCACAAAAGTTAGCTAAACGAGATTTAGAGTGAGTAATTCTCCCGGTTTGGATATCTCCAAGTATTTGTTCGACGGAATGATCCTTGTCGATTCTTGCTCTAACTCGAGGTAGCTTTTTCTTGGGTTGTGGTGAGGCTTCCTCATCATCATCATCTTCTTCTTCTTCGTTGATGTTGTCGTTGTCTGTTTGTGGAGGTGGAGAAGAAGGTTGAGGTGGATCATCTTGTTGTACTTCCTCATTCCCATTGTCTTGACATGTTCCACTTGTGGATGCCTCCATGTCAACTTGTCGTTCACCTTGATGTGAAGTTGGGGCTTCCACTTGAATAGACGAGGTACTCTCCTTTACTTCCACGGGGCGAATCTTGCCAATGGGCAAGTCTTGGATTGCTTCCGATGGTTCTTTATCTCCTACATCAAGTGGCAATTGCTCGACTTGCGAGCCGTTAGTCTCATCAAACTTCACATCTACCGTCTCTTCAACTTTTTGAGTGAAGTTGTTGTAGACACGGTAAGTGTGAGAGTTCGATCCATAACCAAGTAGGAAACCTTCATGAGATTTAGGAGCAAATTTTGAACGATTATGCTTATCAAGAATGTAACATTTTGAGCCAAATACTCGAAAGTATCCAACTTGTGGTTTGTTACCGGTGAGCAGTTCATACGCCGTTTTACCAAGAAGCTTGTGAAGATAGAGTCGGTTTATTGCATGACAAGCTGTTTCAACCGCTTCTTCCCAAAAATGTCTTGGCGTCTTGTATTCATCAAGCATTGTTCTTGCCATCTCAATAAGCGTACGGTTCTTCCTCTCAACAACTCCATTTTGTTGAGGCGTGTACATAGCCGAGAACTCATGTGAAATACCCTCCTCATCAAGAAAGGTGTCCACATTGGCGTTCTTGAACTCCGTTCCATTGTCACTCCGAACCTTCTTGATCTTCACTTCAAATTGATTTTGAGCTTTTCTTGCGAAGTTCTTGAAGATCTTTTGTACCTGCGATTTGTCATCAAGAAAGAACACCCACGTAAATCTGGAAAAATCATCAACAATGACTAAACTGAAAGAGTTACCACCAAGACTCTTATAGGCGTTGGGACCAAACAGATCCATATGAAGTAGCTCGAGTGGTCTCCTCATGGTCATAATGTTCTTTACGGGATGGCTTCCTCCAACTTGTTTTCCTGCTTGGCAAGCACTACAAAGTCGATCTTTGTCAAATATAACATCTTTTACTCCAAGAATGTGATCTCCTTTAACAAGTTTATCAAGGTTACGCATACCAACATGTCCAAGTCTTCTATGCCATAACCAACATTTAGAAGATTTTGCAATTAAACATGTACGAGGTTGGGCTCTCTTAGTGAAATCAACAATGTATAGATCACCTCTACGAATGCCGATAAAGACTATATTATGATTATCTTGGCGAAACACTTGGCAATCTACTTTGGTAAATAGAACATTAAAACCAAAATCGGCTAGTCTAGATACGGAAAGAAGATTGTAACCAAGAGATTCAACAAGCATAACATTTTGTATGGAGCTATCATTGGATATGGCCACCTTACCAAGGCCAAGTACCTTACCCTTGGAGTTGTCTCCAAAAGTCACATACTTGCGTGGACCATCATTTTTTGTAAGCTCACGAAACATGTCTCTATCTCCGGTCATGTGATCGGTACATCCACTATCGAGAATCCACTCTTTTCCTCCGGCCATATAATCTCGAAGATTTGCCATAAGACTGAGATTCCTCATGGTCTTCTCAAATTCAATATCAAAGTCTTCGTCTTCATCATAATAGCCGCGCTCAACATCATCATCATGCATGTGATTAACAGATTCATTAGTTTCATGATCATGACAATGTTCAAGTTTATGAATTCTAACAGTTTCCATGATAATATTGCTAATAGTTCTAACATCTCCTTTGGCATGCATGAGATCACAAAGCTCAAACAAGCAATCATCAAACTTAGGATCATTAGGACTCATCTTGTGTAAAGCAACAACCTTATGAAGAATCTTATCAAGACTCTTTAGAGAATAACCGGGATATCGCATTTCTAAATCATGCCATAGAGTATAAGCACATGCAAAGTTTCGCATACAACCAAACACAATCTTAGGTAATCCTCTAATGATAAGATTGACGGTTCTAAGATTACGAAGAATGTCAATTTCCTCTTCATGAGTAGGATGCAAGGGATCAATAGGGGGCACATAAGGATTATGAATATACTTGCTCAAGTTAAACTCATCAAAGATATCAAGCATTTCATCCCTCCAAAAGTTGTAATACTCCCATTGAGAATAGGCACTCTATGTCTAATACTCCCGAACGTAGACATATCCATCTCCCTCCAATGGTGATGAAACCAAAGCAATGGAGACCAAAGCTCTGATACCAATTGTAGGATCGAGGAGATAGGTCTAGAGGGGGGTGAATAGACTCCTAACCAGCCAAATTAGCAGTTTTTAATTTCTCTTGGAACTTAGGCAGATTTTGGTACAAGTTAAGATCACTCCAATACTTTCTACACATGCATATCTAGAGATTGAGCAGCAGAAATAGTAAAGCATGCAATAGTACGGAATGTAAAGGGGTAGAGTATGGAAGATCAAACACAATGAAGACATGGTGGTTTTTCGCGTGGTTCTGATATGTGGTGCTATCGTACGTCCACGTTGATGGAGACTTCAACCCACGAAGGGTAACGGCTGCGCGAGTCCACGGAGGGCTCCACCCACGAAGGGTCCACGAAGAAGCAACCTTGTCTACTCCACCATGGCTTACGTCCACGAAGGACTAGCCTCACTCGGGGTAGATCTTCACGAAGTAGGCGATCTCCTTGCCCTTACAAACTTCTTGGTTCAACTCCACATCTGGTTGGAGGCTCCCAAGTGACACCTAACCAATCTAGGAGACACCACTCTCCAAAAGGTAATAGACGGTGTGTTGTTGATGAACTCCTTGCTCTTGTGCTTCAAATGATAGTCTTCCCAGCACTCAAAAAACTCCTCACAGATTTGGCTATGGTGGAAAAGAGATTTGAGTGGAAAGCAACTTGGGAAAGGCTAGAGATCAAGGTTCAAATGGTAGGAATGGAATATCTTGATCTCAACACATGAGTAGGTGGTTCTCTCTCAGAAAATGTATGGTGGAATAGGCACGTTCTGATGGCTCTCCTTTCTGAGAAGGATGGGGTGGAGGGGTATATATAGCCTCCACACAAAATCCAACCGTTACACACTTTTGACCCAACTCGGTGGCACCGAAACGATAATCTCGGTAGCACCGAACTGTGTAAAAGATATGAACTTTAGGAATCTCGGTGGGACCGATACGAACAACTCGGATGGACCGAAGTGCAATGGCTTAGGGCAATCCTCATCTCGGTGGCACCGATTGCATCAACTCGGTAGGACCGAAGTGAAGCAATAAGGCAACAGAGAGTTGGCAAGCCATCTCGGTGAGACCGATTTGCAAACTCGGTGAGACCGAAGTGAATGCAAACGATTACAGAGAGTTGGCAAGGCCATCTCGGTGGGACCGAGATCCATTTCGGTGGATCCGATTTGTTAGGGTTTGGCAGTGGCTAAGTCTTGGATGAACTCGGTGAGGCCGGATTGGAAATTTCGGTGGGGCCGAGTTGGACTTTGGGTTTTGGACATATTTGGGATTGAGAGAGTGGTTGAGGGTTTAGGAATGCTGTCACTAAGCACTTGAGCAAAAAGACCATTAAGCAACACCTCATCCCCTTTTAATAGTATTGGCTTTCCTATGGACTCAATGTGATCTTGGATCACTAAACCAAAAATGTAGAGTCTTGATCATTGCCAATTCTTGTCCTTAGCATTTTGAAGGGTCCACGTCCTCTTGTCCCTGCCACGCCATTGTTGAACTTGTCTGAAATTCACTAGATAAAAGCATTAGTCCAACAACATGTATGTTGGCATGAATTACCAAAACCACCAAGGGAGCAAATGTGCTTTCATACTCGGCCAACACCATTTCGGTGTAGCAAGCACGGGGCTCACCGATGGTGATGCCAGCATGGACCGGCAAGGAGTGTGGCGCCGGCTCATCGGTAGCCGCCTCTGCCATTGGGTCGGGTGCAACCCTGGCATCCATCTGCATGCCTGCTTGCCCGCCGGCTGCAATAGCGGCGAGCTCCTGTTTCTGCTCGTAGGAGAGGTTGTCCCAGACGGCTTTCGAGCTCGAGGAGGCCATGGCGGGTGTGGTGTAGAGAGGAAAGGGAGCGGAGGATGTTGGATGCTTCTATGGTCGGGCCTGCGGTTTATATAGCGGGCGGATGGCGGGGCAACCGGTGAGGTGATTAATGGTGGGCAGCAGACGGATGGACGGGTGGCGCCAGCTTGCCGTTCCTCGGCAATCGCACACATGTTTAATGCAAGGTAGACGGACAGACTGGCTATCATTTGAACGCGGGGCAGCCGCCTGCACCGGGAAGCGGCAAGGGCGGCGCTCTCGGCCAGCGCGTCGCTTCAATGCCGGAGCATTGTGAGAGGTCGCGTCGCTCTGAGCCTACATGAATGTGGCACTGGTGCTCTGGAGCGGTGCTGACTGCTTCGAGCGAGAACGCGCATGGGCAAGGGAGGTTTTTTGGGTGGGCCAGGGAAGTCAGACGCGGGCATGGCAGTGGTCCGGACGCCCGCAAAGCCCCCCCCCAGTTTGTTTCTAGTTTGCGGGAAAGAGTGCATCCGGACTGGCCTGTGGACCAATATAGACCCGTGTTGGATGTCAAAACACGTCCGGACAGCATGGGTCGGACGGTTGCGGATGGTTTGAGGGTCAGCGATGAAGATGCCCTTATAGCCAACAATGTGATGCCATGCGTGGATGGCCCCATGACTACATATGTCGACCTTGTCATGCCCGTCCCGAAGTCGGCTCCCAGATTTGTCTTGATTTTCTTTTTGCCACGTCGGTTTGAAATATTTATTTTGAAATGGGGGCAAAAGCTTTGCCCCATCATATTAATTATATTAATTAAGGAGTTTAGAGTGCCAGTACAACCCAAGCCTTACAAGAGGATTACTCTCACGACATAATACATCTCAAGTGCTTAGCACCAGCATCACACTAAATGGTCACCTCGTCTTTGATTCCCGTAAAGATTATAGTAGGCATGGTGGAAGTGTTGCGGAAAACCCGGGCATTTCATTCATTCCAAATCATCCAAAACGTTAGCATGAGTAGTGAAGCAAGCATCCTTCTCCTTATCCTAAGCGAAAGAACCACAGATGTCCATCAATCTCTAATCGATGGCATGTTGGCCTAGGTATCAAAAGTCGGTTTGGAATATCGTCATAACTAGTGATAGAGCTTATTGCAAGTAAAAGGGGCCATGTCCCCTCCCATGCTTTGCTAACTAGTAAAGTTGGTTGACTCTCTTTGTGGTTAATGTGGAGAGCTCCATCGCTAGTCCATACCAAGTTTCGAATGCCCTTTTTTGCCTTGCTTGTCCACCCAATTTTGATGATCTATGTACATTTTGGACGTTCGTCGCTAGCGAAACCATTCCAGAGACACACCGAAAAGGTTTTATGACATCACCGTCTACATAATGTGGAAGATGTGGACATAGAGGATCCACCATTTACCCTGAGGTTGTCAACCTCGTTATGCCTTTCACCCAAGGAAATTCGTGCTTGGAGAGAAGTAACAAAGTACATGTGTACAAAGCTCCTAGGAACTTTGCACACATGTAGCCTTGATCTTTGACAAAGCTCCACCATTTACCCTGTTCTTTTTTTGCCCATAGGAGCTTTGTACATATGTACTTTGTTACTTATATTGATTAGCACAACTCCTTTCCATTGCTTTGGAAAAGATAAAGAAAAGTAAATGTTTGTGGAAGCTCATAGTCATATCCAGGTGAGAGCAACAACTCTCTTTACCGATGTGACTATGCATAAATTGTATGACCATTCATAACATAAAAAAGATATTCTCCACTGAGGATTATATGCTTATGCTCGCACCATGTCTATTCTTTATTTATGCTTCAAAACTTGAGGGTTGGGTATTGATGATGGCAACATGTCATAACTAGAGTAGGTGGCCAAAGTTGTCTTTAAATAACATGGATGAATATATATACTCCATATCTACACTCCAACACTTTACTTTATATTCGTTGTGTTTGCGACAATTGTGTGATTAATTTTTGAACTTTGTTTGTTCGCTATGTACAATGTGTAGTGTGATGTTGCTTCAACCAGACAATGGATCAAGCCCATTACCATGACAAACATCATCCCAAATAGGGGCTTACACTGATGCACAACCGGCGGTGTTTGATCTCTTGCCGATCACATTGTTGACATAAACTCAAGGAACAATCAGGAGCCTTATTTTCTCACTGGAAATTCGTTATCTTGGGATTTCTTCTATAGTGCTTGCTTTCCATTCAACATTTTTGTGATGTTTGTCAATATCCAGTACTCATTGGCTTGTTTCAGGAGTCATTGCAAGTTTATCTACTATTGGAGGACAAACCTGCTAACCCGCTTCAGGCTGCAGATTCGGTCGCTTGGTTGCATGAATTCAACTAGGTTATGCAATTTGAAGATTGGGTTGGTACAAGATTGGGACATCAAACTTCCATAGTATTCGGTGATATGGGTTGTTCTTCCAGGTTGCCCACTTGTGATGCACAAAACTATCTAGAGTTCTAGACAATCCCCTTAATAGAAAGGATGGCGTGTGATTGTTCCCTTTAATCTTGTATCTATGACACATGCCATAAGCTTATCAACTATATGGTTTATTGTAGAAAAGAACAAACAAAAGCATGAGAGTAGGATGATATATACGTGCAAATGGATGTCAATGTGTATCATACCAAATTGATTACGTGGAATCCTACCGTGCATGTAATTTGCAATCGACTATCTAGAGCTCTCGACTAAACTGCAGGGCTCAGCCCAAAGCTTTTCCCAACGCAATTCGAAGCTTATCCCCAAAATGACAAAAGGCTTAGCCGAGCTCCACTTTTGTGCTCGTCTTCGGGCTCGAGGGAGCAGGCTGGTGGGATTTTTAGCTCGATGGACTTTGTAGCCCTGTAAATCCCATGCACGTATCTAGCTCATCTCGGAGAGTGACAAATCATCATTCACCAGTTCAGGACAAGGCAAAATCGTTGTTCCTAGCCGCACTGTGGCGTCCCTGACCCGACCATGCACTAGTCATACACGCAAATGCACACGATCAAGCCCAGGGACTCACGGGAAGATATCACAACACAACTCTAGACAGAAAATAAAATAATTGAAGCTTTATATTACAAGCCAAGGGCCTCGAGGGCTCGAATACATAAACTCGTGTTACACAAGAGTCAGCGGAAGCAACAATGTCTGGGTACAGACATAAAAGGGAAACAAGTTTGCCTTAAGAAGGCGAAAACAAACAACGACTCTGATCGAAAGAGGCAAGGCCTCCTGCCTGGGAGCCTCCTATCTACTCCTGGTCGTCGGTCTCCACGTAAAAGTAGGCATCATCGAGGTAGAAGCAGTCGTCGAAGGGATCAGCTGTCTTCGGGACTCCGTCATCTGGTCGCAGCAAACGGGTATGGGGAAAAAGGGGTAGCAAAGCAACCGTGAGTACTCATCCAAAGTACTCGCAAGACTTACATCAGAACTAGTCTACATATGCATCGGTATCAAAGAAGGGGCTGTATCTATGGACTAGACTGCAGAAATGCCAGAACAGAAGGGAAAGGCCTAGCTTATCGAAGACTAGCATCTTGAAGCAATCTAGCAGCATCAGAAGAGAGTAGAGTATAGCAACCTATAATAGCAGTTATATTTTAGTAAAGCCCTGAGATCCTTCCTCGACTTCCCTGTGAGAAAGTGATCACGAGAGCAGTAGTAACAGTTTATCATTATAACAGTATTCATTTGTAGTTGTAGTAGATCAGGATAAAACTCCGAGCGTCCTATTACCGTGGACACGGCTATTCGAATAGATAACTTCCCTGCAGGGTGCACTACTGTTACCCAATACGCTCGATTAACTCTGGCCGGACACACTTTTCCGGGTCATGCCCGGCCTCGGCTGATCGACACGACGTAGTCCTACCTAGGCTCAACAGAGAGGTCCCTGCCGGTCTACATCCTAAGTGCGCAGGGGTCTTGGGCCCATCGCCCTTTGCACTCCGGGTCGTTGTGAGGACGGTGGATACCAGCACCATCGGCATGATCCGACCATGCCACAATGCTGAACTGGACGTCTGACAGAGCTTTTGGCTGATACATACGGCGCCGAGGGTCCCATAACCATTATCCCATGTGGTGGTAGTGCGTATAGGCAAGCGGCCAACTCAGATCGAATACGCAAATCCATTAGGCGTTCTTAGTAACTCGCGAAGGAGGACAGGATCCCTGTCGCTCCGACTTGATAACACACGGACCCGACCAGGGACCAGGCCCACCTCTCTCCTAGGTGGTCTCCGCCTGCCCTGCCATTCCGCCACAATATCACTCACGGGTGCTCTTGGAGCCGACCCATCTTTAATATAATTCTCTCGCGGGCACTCTTGGAGCCGGCCCGACTTTAACAGTTTAAAGTATTGAAATATGTAAACATTTCCATGATCATCACCCAGAGTGATCATGGCCCGATAACAAGCATGGAAAACGGACAAGGGTGAAGGGCCACAGATGGATTAACACTATAGCTAACTAAGCATCTTAGGACAGTAGGCAAGGTGTCAATAGCAGACGACGAAATCAGGCTATGCATCAGAATAGGAGCTATCAGAATACCAACAGAAGCAATTCTAATGCAAGCAACAGAGAGAAAGAGTAGGCGGTATCTGGATGATCGAGGGGGTTTTGCTTGCCTAGAAGCTCTGCTGAAGGGGGGTCTGGTCGTCGACGACGTAGTCGTACTCAACAGTGTCGTCGGCAGTCTCGGGGTCTATCGGGAGAGAAGGAGGGGGAAGAAACAATAAATACACGGCAACAATGCGATAGGGATGCATGACATGTCTACATACTGTGCTAGGGGTGTTCTAATGCAGCACTACGCAAGTTAGTCGGAGCGGAAAATAAACTGGAACGTTTTCCTGGTTTCGGACATCTGTCAGACAGATGAACCGGAGGGGAAGGTTCCATGTTTGCAGTGCTGGAGGCATCTGACAGGTATGTGGGTAGCGTATTTGGGTTCGTCTCATTTTTCTGATCATCTTTCATGTAGAAAACTTTTTCATCCGACCTACGGTTTATTTTCTATGATTTTTCTAAGTTTAAATGATTTTCTGAATTTCTGAATTTAATTTAATTCGAAATTATATTAAATATTAAATGCTATGGGTACACAGAAAGTGTGCGCATGTGGCTGACAGGTGGGGCCTGGAGCTGAGTCAGCAGCCCAATCAGCAGTCAACAGTGATTGTTGACTAGTCAAACCTGACCAGTGGGTCCCACTGGTCAGTGAGACATCTAATAAAGCAGGTTTTAGTTAAACCTAATTAATCTAATTAAGTTGTGGGGCCGAGCTGTCAGTGGCTATACTAATTATATGGTTAATTTAATCTAATCCTAAACGCTACAGTGGCGGCCCCACATGTCAGTGGCTGGGGAGGGGGATTAGTGGCTAATCCACGCGGGATCCACCTGGCGGGACCCACCGGTGTTTGAACGCGGTGGCGCGCCGGTGGCGACCACCCGAGGCGGCGGTGATGCCCGGAAACAGCGCTCCGGCGTCCATTTGACGCACGGCCGGTGGCGTTCGAAAGCGCGCAGCGGCGCGCGTCGATCAGTGGCACCGGTTCGAGCGGGGGAGGTCTGTAGCGACGGCGGTGACAACAACGGCGGCGGCCGGAGTATGGTGTGCTCGGGATCGAGCACAGAGGTCCTGTGGGGAGGATCTGGTGAGCAGGCTCGGTGCCTGGGAGCTCTATGAGCTCGACTGCGTGTAGGGGCGCGAGCTTTGCGGGCAGTGGCCGCGGCGGCGAGGCGAGCTGCGGCGGCGAGCTACTGGTTACGGCGGCGGCTAGCCCGGGGCTCGAAAATGAGCAGCGGGAGAGGGGAAAGACGCGGAGGGCTCACAGCGTTGCAGAGGAGGGCTCGGGGAGGCCGGTGGTGGTCGGAGATGACCGAATCGATGGCGGCAGTGGCGGACGGCGCCGGGGAAGAAGAGGTCGAGGGCGTCTGTAGGAGATATGCCCTAGAGGCAGTAATAATAGTTATTTTGTATCTTCGAGTTTGTAATGAATGTTTATGTTTCATGCTATAACTGCAATGATTCTCGAGTCTGCAATATCCACGAGGCTCGGAGGGAAACTCATGTGCACGTGTGGTATAATAAACGGTAAAATGTATTCCTGGTCATGCCTCTAAGACTGGCTCAAGTATTGCATGATGATCCTGTTTTCCTGATCATGGGCATGTCTATGCCGGCAATTTTGAGGGCACAATGTTAGTAGAACACTTGTGTTGAATCGACCTGAATTGATGTTATGCTATGAGATACATTCGTCACAAGTTAATGGTCAATAACACAGAGATAGTTAATGTTTGCATAATTCCTTAGACCATGAGAGTATCGAGTTCCTTCGTACTTGCTTCGTGAACTTTGGGGTTTGTTAAACGTCATCCGTAACTGGGTGGCTATTACGGCGGCTTACGGGTTCACAGAAAAGTATGACAAGAAACGAGATAGCTCAAGATTGGGATTTGCTCCTCCGACGATGGAGAGATATTCTCGGGCCCTCTCGGTGTTACGGTATCCATCATCGTCTGGCCAGACACATTGTGATTTGATCACTGGGATGCCGAAACACGGAAACGAGAAAAGAGAACAAAACCGGTAACGAGGTAACTTGCATGGTGGACAAGTTGTTGATCCACGGGGATGCAATAAATCTCACCTCGGGTGTTTGTAACATATCGCAAAGCAACAGGAATAGCACACGGCAACTAGGGGTTCACTCGAATATTCATTCGTGTGGGTATAGGGGTCAATATGGGTGTCCACGGCTCCGATGTTGATCATTGATCGGAAAGTGTTCCGGGTCATGTCTATACTTCACCGAACCTATAGGGTCACACGCTTAAGGGTCATTTATCTGCTGAATACTAGACAAGGAGTCTGAGAGAAAATCACCGGAAAAGTTTCGGACACAACGGAAACGTTCCGGAGAGAACACCAGAATAGTTTCGGTGAAACTGAAAAGTTGTTTCAGGGTCTTCCATTAAGTCATATTGGTTCCGGCACACGCCTGGAAATTCTTGGAGGGTGCCAGAATTGTTCTGGTAACTTCTGCAATTTTTCCGGAGAGAAAAACCGGAAATGTTCCGGAGCAGCCGGAACCGCAATGGTAGCTTTTCGCTGAAGAAAAACATTGTTCTGGAATTGTGTCAGAATGCGTTCAAAATTGTTTTAGTGGGTACTGGAATTATTCTAGGCACACTGAAATAATTTGGGATTTAACGGACGCAGAAAAATGTCTTCGTGAATAGTGAAAGTGCTTATTGGTTACTTTATGGAAAGCCACCTTTTGGGATATTTCCAAAAGTCTTCTAGAAGGGCTTGGGGGCCAAGGAAGCCCCTCATGGGGGGCCCCCAAGGGGTGGCCGGCCAAAGGAGGTGGAGCTCCTTGGAGGTCCACATGCCATCCCTTTTTGCTTTATTCTTTTATGTAAAGACATAAAGTGGGGGTACTTTTAGTATTTTTGAATGCCAACTTTACCCCTTGGTTTCCCTATAAATAGAGGTGGAGGGGTGCTCTCCAAACCTCATCCTTGCTCTCATACACATGCCATGCTCATCTGGCTCTCTCTCCCTCCCTCCCACGAAATAGTTTCGTAGAGCCAAAAGGCCGTCTGGGTTCCGGTAGGAACTAGTTCTGGACGGCGAAGCCCTGCCGGATAGCTGACACCATATGTGTGCAACCCCGTAGAGAGTTCGTAGTTTCGATCTTTTTCCCGAGGGGCTGTTCGAGTGTCCTCCCGAAGGGCTGTCCGACTTAACCGTTCGGGTTTCGAGGGTCCTCCCGGAGGGCTGTCCGAGTTACCTTTCGAGTTTCGAGGGTCCTCCCTAAGGGCTGTCCGTGACATCGTCCGAGGGACTGTCCGACCACCTCCTGAAGGGCTGTCCGACGAGGGAGTACATCCTCGCGGTTGGGAGGTTGTAAATCCTAGCTGTGGGGATCTGCACCGATGATCTACACCAACTCTTCTTCCGCTGCGCTACGAATCGGTACGGATCAGATCAAACCCTGTATGCAGTCTCCATAGTGGTCCTGGGCGTGCTCGCTGTACCAATTTTTTTTGCTTTCTGTCGCGTTCCCCTACAGTGGCATCAAGAGCCATGCTATGCGTAGATGCAGGTTACGATCTAGAATACATGGAGATGTATGGGTATTGCATAATATAATTTTGGAGTAGATGAGATCTATTGCTAAAAATTATTTATGCGGCTGGCAGATGAAATCTGTTACCCGATGTTCTTATTGCTTCCCTAGAATTTGTGTATTTCTGATCTCGAGACAGCATGGTGGAATTTGACAAAGTTCTGGCAATCCGCGATCCTGATTGATCAACGAAGTGCTATCAGTTCTTTGGGTTCCGCCAAAGTCAAAAGAAAGATGAAAGTCGCAGATGAAAGGGCAATGAAGATATGATCTACACGGGGGTCATGCGTATGACGAAGTTTAGTATGGGGCTCGAGATTTTATTATCTCATGTTTCATACACCCCGAGATGTTAATCTAGCAACTTGGATAATCATACTTGATGATAATACGTTGGTAGCTGCGGTTTAAGTCAAAACCTTAGAAGCCACGTAAAATAAAATTTTGCACAAACCGATTAGAGGCGTCAAACTTGTTTTTGCAGGATGTGCATGTGATGTGGTATAGCAATGCTCATATTAATTCGATTATGTATGAGATGACTATATGATGTAAATTTATTAACATGACCTGCGTGTCATGATTCGGCATGATGGCTGGAGCCATATGATTGTCACTTTTATGACCTGCGTGTCAACCTTAAGTAATGCACTTATTTTATTAGCTATAGAGATAGCAATATTATCTAGTGCATCGACAAGGTGGTGGCAATCTTCGCGAAGGTGAACACCGACGCAAATGCCGAAGACGAAGAAATTAAAGATTTCTCCGTCAGAAAGGGCTATACCATATCATGCTGTTATGAATTGCCTGAGATGTTTATCCCTTATGATGCACCCTTTTGATTGCACGGTAGTCGCTTTTTATTAGGGTGATCTCTCACTTAAAAATATCAAAGTAGTTAGTGTTCACCCAAGTGTAGCACTGTCTGAAATTCGTATCTTTTCGGGGTGCGCCATGTACACATGAGCACGAACGAATCGAGAGGAATGAGGCAGGTGAGGTCAGACCTCGCAGCAAGATCACTTGGTTGTCTTTGACGTTCAGGCAGGAGAGTCCTGAGCTCAGAACACGCCCATTGAAAGATGAACAAGAATCACATAGAGATGTGATCGGTAAGTTGGCCTACCGATTGAAATTCGCGTCATCAGCGATGAACCCGTCAATGGCGTCGAATTGAAATACGGATCTTGAATCACTCACAATCAATTATGAGAGATATTGATTTGAGTGGGAGCGCACTTTAGAATAAAATTGTTTATTCACTAGTGCCAAAAATCATTATGAACAAAGTCTAAGTGAAACTTGTGTTTTCCGTTGTAGATCAAATGGCTCGCAACACTGCGTTCAACTTAGGCCCAATGTTAGAGAAAGAGAAGTTAGCTACGACTGGAAACAACTATGCGGACTGGGTCCGTAACCTAATGATTGTCCTCAGGAGCGCTAAGAAAATGTATGTGCTTGAAAATGCTCTTCCAGCTAAACCGGCGGCCGATGCGCTGGAAGATGAACAAAATGTCTGGGCCACTAAGGATGATGATCATAACTTAGTGCAGTGCCTCATGCTAGCTTGCATGAGTACAGGGCTTCAAAAAAGTTTTGAATTCCATAAACCCCGTGATATGATCCAGGAATTGGATGCTCTGTACAAGGAAACCGCAAGGTCTGAACGATTTGATATCATGAAGACCTTGATGGAATGCAAGATGGCTGAGGGTAGTTCAGTTGGCGAACACGTAGTCAAAATGATTGGCTATGCTGAAAGGCTTAAAACCCTGGAATTTCCAATTCCGCCTGGCCATATGATGGACATGATGCTTTCTTCACTCCCCCCCGTCTTACGACGGTTTTGTCATGAACTACAACATGAGTGGGATGGAGAAGACACCGGAAGAGTGCTCGCCATGCTGAAAACTGCGGAAGGAGGACTGCGGAAAAATCGCAAGCAAGTGTTGCTTGTGAATAAAGCTGCTAGTTTCAAAAAGAAAGGCAAGCAAAAGAAGGCAAGGGCGCCGGTAAGACCGGCTCGCAAAGCAACTCTAAGGGCGGAGCCAAGAATGAAACTGAGTGCTTCTACTACAAGGGCACAGGACACTGGAAGAGAAACTGCAAGAAGTATCTGGAACATAAGAAGTCCGGGAAAACCGGAAAAGGTATAATTGTTATACAAGTTAATGTCATTGACGTTTTGCTTGCTAGCGAAAATTCTAAGTCTTGGGTATTTGATACCGGATCGGTTGCTCACATTTGGAACTCGATACCGGGACTTCAGAAGGTGCGCAAGCTAGCAAAGAATGAAGTCGTGATGCGCGTTGGGAACGGCGCTGGGATCGCTGCTCAAGCCGTCGGCATTATGTCTCTACGTCTCCCTTCGGGATTTATCTTAGAACGAAATAACTGTTATTTTGTTCCACTATTGTGTAGAAACATTATCTCCGGATCATGTTTAGTACACGATGGGTATTCATACAAGTCTGAGAACAATGGTTGTTCACTTTATTGTAAGGATATGTTTTATGGATTTGCACCCATTGTTGGGGGCCTTTTCATACTAAATCTTGAATGTGGAAATGATGTCTTTAACGTGAATGCTAAACGCCTTAAGAAGGCTGATACCACCACCACTTTCATGTGGCACTGTCGCCTTGGCCACATCGGAAAGAAACGCATGCAAAGACTCCATAAAGATGGAGTTTTACCGTCCTTTGATTTTGAATCATTTGACACATGTGAAGCTTGCTTGATGGGAAAAATGACCAAGACGCCGTTCACGGGTCATCCTGAACGGGCGAGTGAATTGTTGGAAATAATACATAGTGATGTATGTGGTCCAGTGAGCACAGTCGCACGGGGTGGGTATTTCTACTTCATGGTTTTTACGGATGATTTGAGTAGGTATGGATATATCTACTTGATGAAGCATAAGTCAGAAACCTTTGAAATGTTCAAGGAATTTCAGAATGAGGTAGAAAATCATCGTAACAAAAGGATTAAGTTTCTGCGGTCTGATCGCGGGGGCGAATACCTTAGTCATGAGTTTAGCCAACATCTGAGTGACCGTGGAATCGTTTCACAGCTTACGCCTCCCGAAACTCCACAGCGAAACAGAGTGTCGGAAAGACGTAACCGAACCCTGTTAGACATGGTAAGGTTGATGATGTCTCTTACAGATCTGCCGATATCTTTTTGGGGTCACGCACTAGAAACTGCCGCTCACACATTAAACAGAGCACCGTCTAAGTCTGTTGAGATGACACCATACGAGTTATGGAACGGGAAGAAACCCGGTTTGTCGCATCTCAGAATTTGGGGTTGTGGAGTATATGTAAAACGTTTACAACCTACCAAACTCGATCCCAGATCAGACAAATGTTACTTTGTAGGTTATCCCAAGGAAACAATTGGGTATTCCTTCTACCACCCGTCCGATAACAAAGTGTTTGTTGCCAGAAATGGACAATTTCTTGAGAAAGAGTTTCTCGCTAAAGAATTGAGTGGGAGGACAGTACAACTTGTTGAGATTATTGAATCTTCGGCAACCGTTGATATGGCTAAGGAACCAGAAGAAATTCCGCTAATTATCCCTACAACCGAGCCGGAAGTTGTCGCATGTGATGCGGAAACTTCAGACAATGTCGTAACTGAACCGCGCAGATCAGGTAGGGCTATCCAGCCACCTGAGTGGTTTCATAACGAAATCTCCATTCTTGAAGACGATGAAACTGCGCACTACAAGGAAGCGATGGCGGGGCCCAGCTCAAGGGAATGGCACAAGGCCATGAAATCCGAGATGGAATCCATGTACGAAAACCAAGTTTGGAACTTGGAAGAACTTCCAGAAGGCGTAAAGCCCATTGGCTGTAAATGGATTTTGAAAAGAAAGACGGACGCGGATGGTAACATTACTATCCACAAAGCTAGACTTGTCGCGAAAGGGTTCACGCAAGTTCCAGGAGTGGACTACGACGAGACTTTCTCACCCATAGCTATGCTTAGGTTTGTTCGGATATTACTAGCAATTGCTGCTTATTTCGATTATGAAATATGGCAGATGGACATCAAAACGGCTTTCCTAAATGGAAACCTCAAAGAGGATATATACATGATACAGCCAGAAGGTTTTGTCGTTCATAAGGATGCTGGAAAGGTATGCAAACTTCAGAAAGCCATTTATGGTCTGAAGCAAGCGTCAAGGAGCTGGAACATTCGTTTTGATGAAGTGGTCAAACAGTTTGGCTTCATCAGGAATGACGAAGAGTTTACAAGAAGTTTAGTGGGAGCGCAAAAGCATTTCTAATCTTGTATGTGGATGACATATTGTTGATTGGAAATGACATGAATGTCCTTAGCGAAATAAAAGACTCATTGAAGAAAAGTTTTTCAACGAAAGACTTAGGCGAAGCGGCATATGTATTGGGCATCAGAATCTATAGAGATAGATCAAAATGCCTGATAGCGCTTAGCCAAAGCACGTACATTGACAAGGTGTTGAAAAGGTTCAACATGGAGAACTCCAAGAAAGGCCTACTCCCCATGTCACCTAGCACAGTGCTTTGCAAGAATCAGTGTCCTCGGACACTCGATGAGCGAGTACAAATGAATGATGTTCCATATGCCTCGGCAGTTGGTTCTATTATGTATGCCATGCTATGTACAAGACCGGACGTTTCCTATGCGCTAAGTGTTAGAAGCCGGTACCAAAGTGATCCAGGATTGGAACACTAGGCCGCAGTCAAGGGTATTCTTAAGTACCTCAGAAGGACCAAGGATTTACTCCTTGTGTACGGAGGTGATGAAGAGCTCATTGTAAGTGGTTACACAGATGCAGGCTTCATGACTGACCCAGATGACTTCAAATCTCAATCAGGCTATGTTTTCATATTGAACGGCGGCGCAGTTGATTGGAAAAGTTCCAAACAAAAGATTGTAGCGGATTCTACGACGGAGGCGGAATATGTTGCAGCTTCAGAAGCCTCCAAGGAGGCGGTATGGATCAATTTCTTGAAGACCTTGGTGTGGTTCCAAGTGCTCTAGACCCGGTGGAGATCTATTGTGATAATAGTGGCGCCGTGGCTCAGGCAAGGGAGCCAAGTTCGCACCATAAGACAAGACATATTGAATGCAAATATAAACTCATTCGACATCATGTCGAAGCGGATTTAGTGAAAGTACGCAAAGTTCACACGGATCTGAACGTGTCAGACCCGATGACAAAGCCTCTACCACGAGCAAAGCATGAGCAGCACCGGATAGCCATTGGTGTTAGGGAAGCCATGTAACTAGATTATGACAATAGTGCAAGTGGGAGTCTATAGGAGATATGCCCTAGAGGCAGTAATAACAGTTATTTTGTATCTCCGAGTTTGTAATGAATGTTTATGTTCCATGCTATAACTGCAATGATTCTCGAGTCTGCAATATCCACGAGGCTCGAAGGGAAACTCATGTGCACGTGTGGTATAATAAATGGTAAAATGTATTCCTGGTCATGACTCTAAGACTGGCTCAAGTATTGCATGATGATCTTGTTTTCCTGATCATGGGCATGTCTATGCCGGCAATTTTGAGGGCACAATGTTAGTAGAACACTTGTGTTGAATCGACCCGAATTGATGTTATGCTATGAGATACATTCGTCACAAGTTAATGGTTAATAACACAGAGATAGTTAATGTTTGCATAATTCCTTAGACCATGAGAGTATCGAGTTCCTTCGTACTTGCTTCGTGAACTTTGGGGTTTGTTAAACGTCATCCGTAACTGGGTGGCTATTACGGCGGCTTACGGGTTCACGGAAAAGTATGAGAAGAAACGAGATAGCTCAAGATTGGGATTTGCTCCTCCGACGATGGAGAGATATTCTCGGGCCCTCTCGGTGTTACGGTATCCATCATCGTCTGGCCAGACACATTGTGATTTGATCACTGGGATGCCGGAACACGGAAATGAGAAAAGAGAACAAAACCGGTAACGAGGTAACTTGCATGGTGGACAAGTTGTTGATCCACGGGGATGCAATAAATCTCACCTCGGGTGTTTGTAACATATCGCGAAGCAACAGGAATAGCACACGGCAACTAGGGGTTCACTCGAATATTCATTCATGTGGGTATAGGGGTCAATATGGGTGTCCACGGCTCCGATGTTGATCATTGATCGAAAAGTGTTCCGGGTCATGTCTATACTTCACCGAACCTATAGGGTCACATGCTTAAGGGTCATCTATCTGCTGAATACTAGACAGGGAGTCTGAGAGAAAATCACAGGAAAAGTTTCGGACACAACGGAAACGTTCCGGAGAGAACACCGGAATAGTTTCGGTGAAACTGAAAAGTTGTTTCAGGGTATTCCATTAAGTCATATTGGTTCCGGCACACGCCTGGAAATTCTTGGAGGGTGCCAGAATTGTTCTGGTAACTTCTGGAATTTTTTCGGAGAGAAAAACCGCAAATGTTTCGGAGCAGCCAGAACCGCAATGGTAGCTTTTCGCTGAAGAAAAACATTGTTCCAGAATTGTTTCGGAATGCGTTCAAAATTGTTTTAGTGGGTACTGGAATTATTCTAGGCACACAGAAATAATTTGGGATTTAACGGACGCAGAAAAATGTCTTCGTGAATAGTGAAAGTGCTTTTTGGTTACTTTATGGAAAGCCACCTTTTGGGATATTTCCAAAAGGCTTCTAGAAGGGCTTGGGGGCCAAGGAAGCCCCTCATGGGGGGCCCCCAAGGGGTGGCCGGCCAAAGGAGTTGGAGCTCCTTGGAGCTCCACATGCCATCCCTTTTTGCTTTATTCTTTTATGTAAAGACATAAAGTGGGGGTACTTTTGGTATTTTTGAATGCCAACGTTACCCCTTGGTTTTCCTATAAATAGAGGTGGAGGGGTGCTCTCCAAACCTCATCCTTGCTCTCATACACATGCCATGCTCATCTGGCTCTCTCTCTCCCTCCCACGAAATAGTTTCGTAGAGCCGAAAGGCTGTCTGGGTTCCGGTAGGAACTGGTTCTGGATGGCGAAGCCCTGCCGGATAGCTGACACCGTATGTGTGCAACCCCAAAGAGAGTTTGTAGTTTCGATGTTTTGCCCGAGGGGCTGTTCGAGTGTCCTCCCGAAGGGCTGTCCGAGTTAACCGTTCGGGTTTCGAGGGTCCTCCCGGAGGGCTATCCGAGTTACCGTTCGAGTTTCGAGGGTCCTCCCGAAGGGCTGTCTGTGACATCGTCCGAGGGACTGTCCGACCACCTCCGGAAGGGCTGTCCGACGAGGGAGTACATCCTCGCGGTTGGGAGGTTGTAAATCCTAGCTGCGGGGATCTGCACCGACGATCTACACCGACTCTTCTTCCGCTGCGCTACGAGTCGGTACGGATCAGATCAAACCCTGTATGCAGTCTCCATAGTGGTCCTGTGCATGCTCGCTGTACCAATTTTTTTGTTTTCTGTCGTGTTCCCCTACAGCGTCGTCTTGGTGCTTCCCCGGGCGAACGAGCAGGCGGAGGTGATGAGGTCGAGCGCGGGGAGGTTGCCGGACCGATCAGAATGGCGAGAGGAGGACGGTGGCGACGGCTACGTCGGCGGTGTGTCCATGGCGGCGCTCGGGAAGGAGAGACAGAGAGGGTGAGAGGGAGAGAGCGAGGCGCGGGAGGAGCCAGGGGGGTGCGGTGGTGGCCCTTATCCACCACGGCGGGCGCGGGGCCGCGCTGTCGAGCAGAGCAAGGGGGGGGGCTGCAGACGCGCGCGCGTGCGTTGCAGAGGCGACAACGAGGAGGGAGGTGGGACATGACGCTGTGCGGGCTGGGCCTGCACTGTGCACTCGAGGCCCAGTGCACCAGTGGGGTCCCCCCCCCCCCCCTTTTCTTTTCTGCTTTCTTTATTTCTTTTCTGTTGCATTTCTTTTAGCTAGCAAATTTATTTTGTAAAATATGGGACTTGGCCCCATAATTACACTGCATTATGTAGCACTGCCACAAAAAGTTTGGGGGTGATTTGAATTCATTTGATTTTTGGTTTAAATGAAAATGGATTAGTTAGTGGTGTTTTGGTACTGTTTTATATGGGTTAAGGGCATTTTAATAACTGAAATAATGTTGGTTTCAATTTTATAATTGCCTATGGATTATTTGCAAAATTATGAACTATTTAGTTCTCAGATTTGATCAACTTTTATTTCCACTTGCAATTTGAATTTCAATTTGAATTGGAATTTGAAATGAGATATGAATTCAATGATAATTAAACAATGCAAGCAAAGATGACTTGGCATAATTAGGTGAGGATCACTGTAGCTTAATACATGGGGATGTTACAACTCTCCTCCTCTAAAAGAAATTCTTGTCCCGAGAATTAAGAGGTAGAAGGGAAAATGTCAGGGTATTCTTCACGAAGACGATCTTCGTGTTCCCAAGTGGCTTCATCTTCAGAATGATTCGACCACTGAACTTTAAGGAACTTGATTGCCTTCTGATGGGTTCGACGTTCAGCTTGATCAAGAATACGGATCAGATGTTCCTTATAGGACAGGTCATCCTGCAATTCCAGCACTTCATGATCCACTGCTCGCATCGGGTCCTTGAAGCAGCGGCGGAGTTGCGACACATGGAAAACATCATGAACCTGAGAAAGGTTCGGCAGTAGTTCCAACTGATAGGCCACTTCTCCACGTCTGGCGAGGATACGGAACGGGCCTAT
The DNA here is from genome assembly GCA_039707655.1 of Elymus sibiricus. Taxonomy (NCBI): domain Eukaryota; kingdom Viridiplantae; phylum Streptophyta; class Magnoliopsida; order Poales; family Poaceae; genus Elymus; species Elymus sibiricus. Next base: position 335,825,923 of record CM077664.1, read on the forward strand.
GTAGCGAGGAGCTAACTTGCCCTTGATTCCAAAACGATGAGTGCCCTTCATCGGAGTGACACGAAGGTAAGCTTGTTCGCCAGGTTGATAGACCATTACCTGGTGTTTTCGGTCATAATTGCTCTTCTGACGGGACTGAGTAGTTTTCAAATGTTCCCGGACAATGCGGACTTGTTCTTCATCTTGTTGGATAATGTCCGGACTGAAGAGTGACCGTTCCCCAGTTTCTGACCAATTCAGAGGGGTTCGGCACTTACGTCCATATAAAACTTCAAAGGGTGCCATCTTCAAACTAGCTTGATAGCTATTGTTGTAAAAGAATTCGGCATACGGGAGAGATTCCTCCCATATCTTACCGAATGAGATGACACAAGCTCGAAGCATATCTTCAAGCACTTGATTGACTCGTTCAACTTGTCCCTGGGACTGGGGGTGAAAAGCAGTGCTGAAGGACAGATGAGTTCCCATAGCTTCTTGGAAACTGTTTCAAAATCTTGAGGTAAAGAGGCTGCCACGGTCTGAACTGATCTCCAACGGAACACCGTGGAGTGACACGATTCTGGAAACATACAAGTCTGCTAATTAACTAGCAGTGATTGTCTCCTTGACTGGCAGAAAGTGAGCAACCTTGGAGAATCGGTCAATGACGACAAAAATAGCATCATGACCCTTCTGCGATCTGGGAAAACCAGTGATGAAATCCATTTCGACTTTGTCCCATTTCCATTCAGGAATAGCAAGTGGTTGCAGAGTTCCAGCAGGTCTTTGATGTTCTGCTTTGATGCGTCGGCAAACGTCACACTCAACAACATAACGAGCAATGTCTCGCTTCATATCAGACCACCAATATCTCTGTCGAATGTCTTGGTACATCTTGGTACTACCCGGATGAATAGACAAAGGTGTGTCATGTGCTTCTTTCATGACATCCGAACGCGAGTCCAGATTGTGCTTTCGAGGGACCACTAGGCGGCCTTTGAAGAACAAGGCACCATCATCATCAACAGTGAAGAACGATGAATTTCCTTTGGAGAGATAGCTCTTGATCTTCTCGACTTCGGAATCATACTTCTGCCATGTCTTGATGTTGTACTCTAGATCTGGTTGAACAACTAAGGTATTTAGATATCCTTGAGGAACTATCTCGATGTTTAGCTTTCGAAGCTCTTCATACAGGAGTGGTTGCTGTAGCTGAACCTCAAGCTCACAACAGTAGGACTTACGGCCCAGGGCATCAGCCATTACGTTAGCCTTGCCAGGGGTATAAGAAATACCCAAATCATAGTCTGTAATGGCCTCCATCCATCTTTGCTGACGGAGGTTCAGAGAGGGTTGAGTGAACAAGTACTTCAGACTTTGATGATCCGTGTAGATTTCGCAACGATTACCAAGTAGGTAATGTCGCCATAATTTCAATGCATAAATAACTGCTGCAAGTTCGAGATCATGCGTTGGATAGTTCTCTTCATGAGGATGCAACTGTCGAGAGCCATAAGCAATCACTTTCCGCTCTTGCATTAGGACACAGCCTAATCCTTGACAGGACGCGTCGCAAAAAATCACGAAGTCCTTGCGGGAATCTGGAGGAGCAAGCACTGGGGCAGATGTCAGCTTGTCTTTGAGTGTCTAAAAACTCTCCTGACATTTTTCTGTCCACTCGAACTTAACGCCTTTGTGAAGCAGATCAGTCAGAGGCTTGGCAATCTTAGAGAAGTTCTCGACAAAACGACGGCAATAGCTTGCAAGTCTGAGAAAACTTCTGACTTGCTTGACATTCTTCGGGGGAGTCCATTCAAGAATAGCCTGAACTCGTTCTGGGTTAACAGCAATGCCATCCTTGGAAATCACATGGCCGAGATATGTCACTTCAGATAACCAGAACTCACACTTGGAATACTTGGCATACAGTTGATGTTCACGCAGCTTCTCCAGTACAAGCCAAAGATGTTCGGTATGTTCTTCTTCATTCTTCCAATATATAAGGATATCATCCAGATAAACCACGACAAATTTGTCGAGGTAATCCATGAAGATGTAGTTCATCAATCGAGAGAAGGTTGCTGGAGCATTAGTTAATCCAAAGGACATGACGGTGTACTCGTATGATCCATAACGGGTAACGAAGGTGGTTTTCGGAATATCCTCTTTACGAACTCGGATTTGATGGTAACCCAACCTTAAGTCAAGTTTAGAGAACACAAAGGATCCAGCAAGTTGATCATAAACATCGTTGATCCGGGGAAGTGGATATTTGTTCTGGATTGTTGCTTGGTTAATAGGTCGATAGTTCTGGACCAATCAGTTAGTTCCATCCTTCTTCTTAACAAAGAGAGAAGGTGCTCCCCAAGCAGAAGAACTGAGGCGAATAAAGCCCTTACGAAGTGACTTGTCAATTTCCTCCTTAAGTTCAAGGAGTTCATGAGGTGGCATCTTGTATGGGCGCTTGGCAATAGGAGTAGTGCATGGTTTCAAGTCGATGACGAATTCGACAGCTCTGGCAGGTGGTACTCCTGGGAGTTCCTCTGGAAAGACATCTTGAAAGTCTCGAACAACTGGAACGTTCTCTATTCCCTCAAGAGGTGAAGCGTTCAATGCATTTAGAGCATATATCTGGCTCTCAGCATTCTGAATTATCTGAGTTGAATAGTTGATTGTCTGGCCGGAAGGTTGTGTGAGCTGGACTGTCTTGGCGGCACAGTTGATCATAGCATTATGGGCTGTCAACCAGTCCATACCGAGAATAATGTCTATGTTGGAAGGTCCGAGAGCAATGAGTGAAGCAGGGAACGTCAATCCTTCAATTCTAATCTGATTGTTGTGACTTACCATCTTAGTTTGCCACATGGAACGGGGAGTGCTAATCTCCAAAGGGGTGGGAAACAACTATAGAGATAGCTCATGCAGCTGAGCAAATTGTTGAGACACAAAGGAATGTGATGCCCCGGAATCAAAGAGAACAGAAGCTGCCATTGAATTAACTGGAAGAGTACCCATCACGATTTTAGGGGACTAACGAGCTTCTTCCATCTTGACATGAGTGACCTGGCCACGACCCATAGCAGACGGCCTGGCATTACAGTTTCTGAAACGACGGTTTCGACAGCTCTTCTTGCGACCAACAGGAGGACGTGGTGCATCCTGAGGCTGATCCGGGCAACAGTTGATAGTAAGGTGCCCTGGCTGTCCACACTTGTGGCATAAACCATCATTATGGGGAGGAGCCATAGCATTGGGCTGTCCACCTGGGATATTCAGTTGTCTTGGTGGTGGAGGCAGACGAGGTGCAACATAAGAAGGCCTCGGTGCAGGGGCAGGTCGGTGATGGAGATTATGAGGAATCCACACTTGTCGTTTCTGAGTAGGCTGACCCGAGGATGAGCCAATATCTCTAGTGCGCTTGAGTGACCCCTGGTACTCAGTCAGACCAGTTTCAGCTCGAAAAGCTTGGCTGACAAGCGTCGCAAAGTTCGCGCAATCATGGACAACAAGTGCGAGCTTTATATCAGGACGCAGTCCTTCACGAAATTTCTCCTGCCTTCGAGCATCAGTGCAGACGTCATCCTCAGCATAGCGGGATAAATCAAGGAATTTCCTCTGATATTCATCCATAGTCATTTTACCCTGTGTGAGTTTGCAGAATTCCTTCTTCTTCTGGTCCATGAGACCTGGAGGAATATGCCATGCACGAAAGGCTGACTGAAATTCCTGCCAAGTGGTTATAGTTCCAGCAGGCAACATGCGCCTGTGGCTTTCCCACCATTGAGCAGCTGGACCCTTCGGGTGAAATGCCGCAAAAGTGACGTAACTGACAGGGGCAACCTTAGCTGACTCCATCTCAAACAGGATGTCACGTAGCCAATCATCAGCATCCATAGGATTGGTGGAGTTGCGGTAAGCAGACGGGTTGAGACGCAAGAAATCTTGAAGTGACATCGGCCCAGGCTCCTGACGAGCATCGTTGCGTTCTAATCGGTTTACCAAACTCTCATTGAGCTGACGGTTCAGTTTAAACTGTTGCATCATTGCGGCAATATAGGGTGGAGGCGGAGGATCGTCAGCCATCCTGCCAAAACAACAGGGGCAGTTTAGCAAGAACAACTGCAGGTGTATGGAGTTATCCATGATGTAACATGGGCAATGAACAAAAAGTGCATTAGATACATATTAGTAGTCATTAAAGACGTACAAATCTATGCACAGAGTTGGATACAAACGAACAGCGCGAGTTCAGAAACACACGCAGCTAGACAAACTAGGCGGCGCGCAGGCACGCGATGAGGAATACAACAATGAGACATAGCAAAGGCTACATCGACGTCGGAGAAAACTACTGGAGCGAGGAATCTGCAAATGACAATGCAGGATGCCCTCGATAAAAGGATCCTGCGGGCCGTGAACACTGTGAAGCAGAACCTGGTCCACAATTCAAAGAAGGTTGATTGAAATCTCCGGGTGGATGTGATCACGAGAACCTAATGTTAGTGTTAGCAAAATCTTTAACCCGAATAGAAGAGATATCAGAGTCCCAGAGTAAGGAGGAGGAATAAAAGATCCTAATCCCATCCATTGACAGCGTGGGCCTGTAAGCCTCACAGCCATGTTAGTAAAACAGTTTTTGGAGACTAGACTCAACTTTGGCCAAGGAGTTGGAAAGGGGGTTTCCTATAGGCAGTCGGCTCTGATACCAACTTGTGGCGTCCCCGACCCGACCGTGCACTAGTCATACATGCAAATGCACACGATCAAGCCCAGGGACTCACGGGAAGATATCACAACACAACTGTAGACACAAACTAAAATAATTCAAGCTTTATATTACAAGCCAGGGGCCTCGAGGGCTCGAATACATAAACTCGTGTTACACAACAGTCAACGGAAGCAACAATTCATGTCTGGGTACAGACATAAAAGGGAAACAAGTTTGCCTTAAGAAGGCGAAAACACACAACGACTCTGATCGAAAGAGGCAAGGCCTCCTGCCTGGGAGCCTCCTATCTACTCCTGGTCGTCGGTCTCAACGTAGAAGTAGGCATCATCGAGGTAGAAGCAGTCGTCGACGGGATCAGCTGTCTTCGAGACTCCGTCATCTGGTCGCAGCAAACGGGTATGGGGAAAAAGAGGTAGCAAAGCAACCGTGAGTACTCATCCAAAGTACTCGCAAGACTTACATCACAACTAGTCTACATATACATCGGTATCAAAGAAGGGGCTGTATCTGTGGACTAGACTGCAGAAATGCCAAAACAGAAGGGAAAGGCCTAGCCTATCGAAGACTAGCATCTTGAAGCAATCTAGCAGCATCAGAAGAGAGTAGAGTATAGCAACCTATAATAGCAGTTATATTTTAGTAAAGCCCTGATATCCTTCCTCGACTTCCCTGCGAGAAAGTGATCACGAGAGCAGTAGTAACATTTTATCATTATAACAGTAGTCATTTGTAGTTGTAGCAGATCAGGATACAACTCCGAGCGTCCTGTTACCGTGGACACGGCTATTCGAATAGATAACTTCCCTACAGGGGTGCACTACTGTTACCCAACATGCTCGATTAACTCTGGCCGGACACACTTTTCCGGGTCATGCCTGGCCTCGGCTGATCGACACGACGTAGTCCTACCTAGTCCCAATAGAGAGATCCCCGCTGGTCTACATCCTAAGTGCGTAGGGGTCTTGGGCCCATCGCCCTTTGCACTCTGGGTCGTTGTGAGGACGGTGGATACCAGCGCCATCGGCATGATCCGACCGTGCCACAATGCTGAACTGGACGTCTGACAGAGCTTTCAGCTGATACATACGGCACCGAGGGTCCCATAACCATTATCCCACGTGGTGGTAGTGCGTATAGGCCAGCGGCCAACTCAGATCAAATACCCAAATCCGTTAGACGTGCTTAGTAACTCGCGAAGGCGGACAGGATCCCTGTCGCTCCGACTTGATAACACACGGACCCGACCAGGGACCAGGCCCACCTCTCTCCTAGGTGGTCTCCGCCTGCCCTATCGTTCCGCCACAATATCACTCGCGGGTGCTCCTGGAGCCGACTCGTCTTTAATATAATTCTCTCGTGGGCACTCTTGGAGCCGGCCCAACTTTAACAGTTTAAAGTATTGCAATATGTAAACATTTCCGTGATCATCACCCAGAGTGATCACGGCCCGATAACAAGCATGGGAAACGGACAAGGGTGAAGGGCCACAGATGGATTAACAGCATAGCTAACTAAGCATCTTAGGACAGCAGGCAAGGTGTCAATAGCAGACGACGAAATCAGGCTATGCATTAGAACAGGAGCTATCAGAATACCAACAGAAGCAATTCTAATGCAAGCAATAGAGAGAAAGAGTAGGCGGTATCTGGATGATCGAGGGGGTTTTGCTTGCCTGGAAGCTCTGCTGAAGGGGGGTCTGGTCGTCGACGACATAGTCGTACTCAGCAGTGTCGTCGGCAGTCTCGGGGTCTATCGGGAAAGAAGGAGGGGGAAGAAACAATAAATACACGGCAACAATGCGACAGGGATGCATGACATGTCTACATGCTGTGCTAGGGGTGTTCTAATGCAGCACTACGCATGTTAGTCGGAGCTGGAAATTAACTGGAACGTTTTCCCGGTTTCGGACATCTGTCAGACAGATGAACCGGAGGGGAAGGTTCCATGTTTGCAGTGCTGGAGGCATCTGACAGGTATGTGGATAGCGTATTCGGGTTCGTTTCAATTTTCTGATCATCTTTCATGTAGAAAACTTTTTCATCCGAGCTACGGTTTATTTTCTATGATTTTTCTAAGTTTAAATGATTTTCTGAATTTCTGGATTTAATTTAATTCGAAATTATATTAAATATTAAATGCTATGGGTACACAGAAAGTGTACCCAGATGTGTGCGCATGTGGCTGACAGGTGGGGCCTGGAGCTGAGTCAGCAGCCCAGTCAGCAGTCAACAGTTTGAATGTTGACTGTTCAAACCTGACTAGTGGGTCCCACTGGTCTGTGAGACATCTAATAAAACAGGTTTTAGTTAAACCTAATTAATCTTATTAAGTTGTGGGGCCGAGCTGTCAGTGGCTATACTAATTATATGGTTAATTTAATCTAATCCTAAACGCTACAGTGGCGGCCCCACATGTCAGTGGCTGGGGGGGAGGATTAGTGGCTAATCCACGCGGGGTCCACCTGGCGGGACCCACCGGTGTTTGAACGCGGTGGCGCGCCGGCGGCGACCACCCGAGGCGGCGGTGATGCCCGAAAACGGCGCTCCGGCGTCCATTTGACGCACGGCTGGTGGCGTTTGAAAGCACGCAGCGTCGCGCGTCAATCAGTGGCACCGGTTCGAGCGGGGGAGATCTGTAGAGACGGCGGTGACAACAACGGCGGCGGCCGAAGTACGGTGTGCTTGGGATCGAGCACAGAGGTTCTGTGGGGAGGATCTGGCGAGCGCGCTCGGTGCCTGGGTGCTCTATGAGCTCGACTGCGTGTAGGGGCGCGAGCTTTGCGCGCAGTGGCCGCGGCGGCGAGGCGAGCTGCGGCGGCGAGCTACTGGTTACGGCGGCGGCTAGCCAGCGGCTCGAAAACGAGCAGCGGGAGAGGGGAAAGACACGGAGGGCTCACAGCGTTGCAGAGGAGGGCTCGGGGAGGCCGGTAGTGGTCGGAGATGACCGAATCGATGGCGGCAGTGGCGGACGGCGCCGGGGAAGAAGAGGTCGAGGGCGTCGTCTTGGTGCTTCCCCGGGCGAACGAGCAGGCGGAGGCGATGAGGTCGAGCGCGGGGAGGTTGCCGGACCGGTCGGAACGGCGAGAGGAGGACGGTGGCGACGGCTACGTCGGCGGTGTGTCCATGGCGGCGCTCGGGAAGGAGAGACAGAGAGGGTGAGAGGGAGAGAGCGAGGCGCGGGAGGAGCCAGGGGGGTGTGGTGGTGGCCCTTATCCACCACGGTCGGCGCGGGGCCGCGCTGTCAAGCAGAGCGAGGGGGCGCGGGCTGCGGACGCGCGCGCGTTCATTGCAGAGGTGACATCGAGGAGGGAGGTGGGAGATGACGCTGCGCGGGCTGGGCCTGCACTGTGCACTCGAGGCCCAGTGCGCCAGTGGGGTTCTCCCCCTTTTTTTTCTTTTCTGCTTTCTTTATTTCTTTTCTGTGGCATTTCTTTTAGCTAGCAAATTTATTTTGTAAAATATGGGACTTGGCCCCATAATTACACTGCATTATGTAGCACTGCCACAAAAAGTTTGGGGTGATTTGAATTCAGTTGATTTTTGGTTTAAATGAAAATGGATTAGTTAGTGCTGTTTTGGTACTGTTTTATATGGGTTAAGGGCATTTTAATAACTCAAATAATGTTGTTCAATTTTATAATTGCCTATGGATTATTTGCAAAATTATGAACTATTTAGTTCTCAGATTTGATCAACTTTTATTTCCACTTGCAATTGGAATTGGAATTTGAAATGAGATATGAATTCAATGATAATTAAACAATGCAAGCAAAGATGACTTGGCATAATTAGGTGTGAATCACTATAGTTTAATACATGGGGATGTTACACGCACACCGAGGCTTACATGATTTGTAAGTTCATAAATTTAAAGTTTTAAATTTCTCGAAGTTAAAAATTCAAAAAGTTCAAATTTTGGAAGTTGTTTTGAATTTCTGAAAGGTCGATTCTAAAAGTTTCAAATTCCAAAAGATTTGAAATTGCAAAAGTTCAAATATGAAATTTCTTGAAAGTTGACATTTCAAAATGTCCCCAAAGTCCTGAAAAATACAAATTATGAAAGTGAGATAATTTTTTTTCCGAAAGCACGTTGCAGGATTTATGAAAGTTACTAAAACTAAGGTGGTCGGAATTGACTACGCCTGGGCAGGCGGCCTCCCGCCAGAAATCCACCACCAATCATAGTTGCAAACTATAATTTTGCATGTTCATAAAATTTGCCACTCATTGTTAAGAAGTTACAACTCCCTGATCGGGACTATGTTACAACTTGTAATTTTACCGACTGAGTGCCACTATTTGGCAACATAATCCACCCGGTTTTATTTTGACGCAAGCAACAAATGGTGTAACTTTCATACAGACAAATAAAATAAATTGCCATGATGGCTTTCCGAAAATAAAAACGTTCCATCACGTAGCCTTTACCCAGATTGTCATAGTTTACAGACTCAATAGTAAGCTACATACAATCAAAAAATAACACTAAAGAGTTGAGGAATCTGCGACATGTTGTAAATGGCCCTCCAAGTGAGACAGGAAGAAGATTGGCTAATCCATCTCAAAGGGTATTGGGTTATGTATTTTGAGGCCAGGAAACATGCCTTTAATCTCGTCAGTTGTCCCAGTCTTGAAATTAACAACGGACATGAACTTCTATTGGTTCGTAACAAGCAATGTGCGGGTCATCTCACCCACGAACATGTAGAGTGCTCCGGCAATCTTCTGCTGCTTTGCGTTTTATCTCGATGACCGTTGAGTGTAGCCCTCCTATAAACCGCTACCACTGTGTGTGTTCTGTTCCAGATCACTAGCCGGAGAACATTTGTATACAGGCAAAGGAACAATAACTTGCCATCAATTGTGGCGCTAAGAATAGGTGCATGATTCAAGATAAAGCTAAAGTAGCTCGATGGAAGTGGAATATGTGTTTTGAAGACATGTCCAGTCTTGATGCAGAATTCAATACTCCCTTCGATCGGAAAAAACCATCTCATCATTGAACTAAGGTTAAACTAACCTGGGAGTAGTTGAAAAGCCCCTAATACGTCTCCAACGTACCTATAATTTTTAATTGTTCCATGCTATTATAGTATCAATCTTGGATGTTTTATATGCAATTATATGCCATTATATATCATTTTTTGGGACTAACCCATTAACCCAGTGCCCAATGCCAGTTGCTGTATTCTGCTTGTTTTTGCCTTTTCAGAAAATCATTATCAAAAAGTGTCCAAACGAGAAAAAAACTTTGGATTAATTTTTTCTGGACCAGAAGAGACCCACGAAGATTCGGCAGAAGACCAGAAGAGCCACGAGGAGGCGGCACGCCTGGAGGGCACGCCCAGGAGGGTAGGGCGCGCCCCCAGGCTTGTGGGCCCCTCGTTGCCCCTCCTGACCTAATTCCAGCGCTATAAATTCCAAAATATTCCCAATATACCAGAGAGACAGAAGAGAAAACCTTTCCACCGCCGCAAGCCTCTGTTCTTCCGCGATCCCATCTGGAGGCCCCTTTCGGTACTCTGCCGGAGGGGGAATCGATCACGGAGGGCTTCTTCATCAACCTTGCTGCCCTTCCGATGATGTGTGAGTAGTTTACCACAGACCTACGGGTCCATAGCTAGTAGCTAGATGACTTCTTCTCTCTCTTTGATCTTCAATACCATGTTCTCCTCGATGTTCTTGAAGTTCTATCCGATTTAATCTTCTTTTGCGGTGTGTTTGTTCAGATCCGATGAATTGTGAGTTTATGATCAGATTATTCATGAGAAATATTTGAGTCTTCTCTGAACTCTTTTATGCATGATTATTATAGCTTTGTATTTCTTTTCGATCTATCGATTTGGTTTGGCCTACTAGATTGATTTGTCTTGCAATGGGAGAGGTGCTTTGTGATGGGTTCATTAATCTTGCGGTGCTCAATCCCAGTGACAGAAGGGGACATGACACGTATTTGTATTGTTGTCATTAAGGATAAAAAGATGGGGTTTAATCATATTGATTGAGTTTACTTTATCTACATCATGTCATCTTGCTTAAGGCGTTACTCTGTTTCATACTTAATACCCTAGATGCATGCTGGATAGCGGTCGATGGGTGGAGTAATAGTAGTAGATGCAGGCAGGAGTCGGTCTACTTGTCTCGGACGTGATGCCTATATACATGATCATTGTCATGAATCCGTCATAATTATTTGCTTTTCTATCAATTGCCCAACAGTAATTTGTCTACCCACCGTATGCTATGTGTTCGAGAGAGAAGCCTCTAGTGAAAATTATGGCCCCCGGGTCTACTTTATCATATATAAAAAACCTAAAAATACCTTGCTGCAATTTATTTACTTACTTTTATTTAGTATTTTAGTTTATCTATTTATCTCTATAAGATTTAATCCTTGCAAATAACTGCTAAGAGGATTGACAACTCTCTTGTTTGCGTTGGGTGCAAGTGTTTGCTTTTGTGCGTGCAGGTGTGTTTAACGGAATTTTGCTTAGTTCCCCTACTGGATTGATAATCTTGGTTCTTAACTGAGGGAAATACTTATCTCTACTATTCTGCATCATCCTCTCCTCTTCGGGGAAATACCAACGCAGTCTACAAGTAGCAGCCCCTCACATCCTAGATGAGCCAGTGTACCTTACCCTGGCATACCACGGGGTTGCCATAGAAGGTTTTATGCTCGTAATTGTAAAGGCCCCTTTGTGGTGTGCTCCAATTCGACTCAGCCGATGAGAACGTGCACATATTGTACTATTTCGTATCATGGTCAAAGACGGTGATTATTACCTTGAAGAATGCCGAGTAGCTTGGCAATGGTTGCCATCGTCCATTTGAACAATCTTCTGCATCAATTAGAATGGTGCAATTCCCCGTGCTCGTGCCGGAAAACACATCGTGTTCAAGCAGTGGCAGCTCCATTAACAACTAGATGACACCCCGTGCGTGGCTGCGGGAATACATGCTAAATATAAAAATAATTGAACACTTCTTTAAATAACTGTTCAGATAATAAAACATTCTTAAGGAAACCTATGTTTGGGGAAATCATGAAGCATGAAGCACAAAATACTGATATGCCTTCAAATCAAGGTTAGTAGTAAAACACTGGTAATACAAAAAGGAAACATCCATAGGTATCACAATCTATTACACTTTGTATTAAATAAATTAATTAAACATTCATTTGCCAGGAAAAAATATTATGGTTTCAATAAAGGGACACGCTATACATAGACCGAAACGTGGTTCTGTAGGCAACAAAAACCATGATTCATTTCACACCTCCCTAGTAAACAAAGAAGGGTTCAAATGTTAGAGCTACATAGGCAACATGTATGGGCAAAGTATAATTGGTTTTGCCAAAATCACACACAATATTCAAAGAAACAAAGTTAAGTGCGACTGGTTAGTTTAGATAAAAGCACACACTGAAATCTTAAAGGAATATGATTCTTGTAATTCCTCTTAATCACCATATGTTCCTCAAGTACATACAGAAGCATGCTTTGTTTTTCTAAGAAAGGTGCTATATGGAAACAAACACCAGCAAACAGTGTGTTTGTCTCTTTAAATGTCCGCAAAAGAATCGTGTTAGCATAACAACATTTTATTCTTGATTCCTCTTTTTGCCTGCGTTATCAGTCAAAAGGAAAGAATAAATACATGGCAAAGATGAAGAATTTTATCTGAATATTAAAGAAAATTACAAACCTTTGATGATCCTCTACATAAACATATTTGATAGTAGTAAATGTGAACATATTGGTAAATGACCAATTGTTTCTTGATCCGTTATTTATAATTCTTTCTTGAATCGTCGACACAGATTTACATATCGAAAGGAAATCTACATGGAAGAAGAAATGTCGTAAGAATATATATCATATACTTGTAACAACATGATGAAATTGTAGGAGAAGGTACCAAAACTACACGTGCAGACAATCAAATAATTGTAGTAACGTGTCACTGTGGTAGGAAAAAAGGAACCAATTATATGTATTGAGGCAAAGTAGCAACACTATGGATCACATTAGCAAGCAACTGTAGGGACAACCAATGGACAATTACTTGTGAATTTGATGGCGGTAGATTAAAATAGAGGAACACTTAGTGACACTCGCGCCCGGTCACAAACGAAGATACATCTAAATGCCTTGATGAGCATGGTAATCAATCAATTTAGCGTTCATAAACCCTATTAATCAATGCGAACTGGAGCACAAACAACAGCTATCCATCCAACATGCCAGAGAGAGAGAGAAGATGGGGGAGAGAACAGGAAGAGGTGCAGCGAGCACTGATGTTTGCCTTCCTCAGCTTCTTTGCCCACTGCCTCCATGGAGAAGCATTTGAGGAAGCGAGTTGCCTTACAAACAATGCATGGGTACCCGCCAAGAAAAAAAGCATGAGTTAGAAGAGTCTTGTCCAAAAATTATTACCCAACAAAAAGCTTAGAGGGCAAGGGAAAGGCAGAAACGACCAGAGCATGTCGTGATCCAAAAAAACGCCAGAAAATCTTCCTAAAACTGAAATTAGTACTCTGCAACAAAAGATAGAATTGGGGGGGGGGGGGGGGGGGGGGGGGGGGGGGGGGGGGGGGGCAGAGGAAGCACAACAAATAATCGACAGAAGTGGACCATTGAAAGAAAAAAAGGGCAGACACCTTCTGGTTGCGTTTGTCACCGCTTGAGCTATCGATCTGCACCGGCGCTAGCATGCTGCCCGTCGTGGACGGTGCGTCCGTGCGTGCTACGGCCGCACTGGTAGAAGGCGCCCATTGGTTTGCACTGACGCTTGCACGCTGCCTGACACCATCAACAGTCTGTGCTGAAGTGCCGCCGTCAAGGTTGCCGATCGGTCGGCCGCGTCGACGATGCACTGTGATGCTATCGATCAAGCCAGCTAACATCGGCGGCAGTGCTTGGAGTTTCAGCGACTCCGCGTACCTTAGCATCCCGCACCCGTGGCTCCCTGGTTCCAACTAAATCGTCACCTCCATGGGCTGGATCTACGAGGGTTTGGATGTGACACCATGTAGTTCCGACGATGGAAGAAAGCCAACCATGGTTGAGATGGGCAGCTGATGCTAGAGATGAAGGGAGATTGGTAACATCAAATATAGGTAGTGGAGGAGCCAGATGATTATTGAGTGGGGATTGGAAAAGATGGGGAAGGGGAAAGGCTAGAGGTGGAGCTGTAATGTGTCAATGATAATCCACCGAGGACTTTGACCACCGGCGTGAGGATTAGTGGTATAGATGTGTCCTTTGTGATGTGTGTGAAAAGAAATTAGGTGTGTTCACACATATGAGAGAGGTGACGTGGCTGCATGACTGAGGTGGACAGCTTGCATGTAAAGATAAATAAGGTAGTGGCGATGAAATCTTAGGTATATAGGATTGGTGAAACGGCACCGCGTGGTCCGCGTATCAGGCGAGGTCCTCAATCCTGATCCACTTTTCTTGGTCCCTCACCCCGTATGCCCTCCCCTCGCCGTCGCCGAGCAGCGCCGCCTTGGCGGCGGCGAGGCTCCGTTCCTGTGGTCGATTGGACGCGTATGGTGATCTGCCTACGGCGATTTGAGGCGGTGTCTATTCCCCGTGTTCATCATTTCATCATACCTGGGACGCGTCTTCTTTTCTGCTTCTTCTTTTCTGCAAGTCTGCACATGGTTCCCTGCCTAAGTGTGGAGGAGTCAGATGGGCAGGTTGCTCTTGCTTTTTTTTTAAGGAGAATATATTAATATCAAGTAGATACCAATTACACCTAGCCTCTGCACCAACAAGATGCCTAAAAACATTCAGGATGCACACAGCCAAAAATGAAAAAAAAGGAAAAAAAAGACCCTGCCACGGTGATCAATCACCCGCAGTAGCAGCACTCTAACCACCACCAAAGACAACACCCGGACCAGAAAGAAGGTTCTCCAAAAGCAACGCCTCCAGGAAGGAAACAATACACAAGCATTGTCGTTGCCCGATCAAAGATCGTAGATTTTTACCATGAAGAAAGACTGCGTTCCCAAAACAATGCCCTCAACAAGGTCACTGCTAGGCACAACCAATAAGAGCCAGACCTTGGTTTTTCACCCCGGAAATCACGCCTCGGTACTCAAAGGAGCACCACCAACAAAGAAGTCCTACAACACTGCCACCCCCACTTGCGGAGGCTACTACTGCAAGTCACGTACCACCAGGCTCATAGGAACTCGTGCCCAGTCTGGACGGAAACTTATCCCGCAGGCCAAGTCTCAACAACTGCGTGTGAAGCAAAGTCTTCATCGCATCCAGGACCCCGCCTTCGCCATTTGCAGGTCTTCCAATCATGTCATGGCATTCTTCGCATGTGTTGAACCCTTGAAAATGTTGGTGCAGACATGTCCCAAGGTGTCAACAAAAATAGAGCTTCGCGATACCCCAGTGAAGCTGATTATGCTGATGTTGCGGGCGCACACGACCGGCCCAAATCCAATCAAGGTGTCCAAAGAGCGCCATATACGCCAGTCCTTATTTTCCTTGGAAGGAAGTCCGGAACTCGTTGATGACCAAACGAAAGAGGACTGCTTTCACGACCGCCCATCCCGGAGCCATCAAGTTGCCGGCGCATCGCACCGCGTTCTGGTGTCTTGTGATTGGCATCAGCGGACACAGCGATCAGGAGCGGCTGGAACTTATCCTCCCAAAGCACGCATGGGATGGAACTCAGCCGCCCATGGAACATGAGCGTGTAGCCGCCAAATCGGCGTGGCAACTCCGGACCAAAGGCATGCAACCAGCATCGCACCCGTCGAGCACGACTCGCAGCCATGGCTCCCAGACCTCTGATTGGCACCACCACTTGGCCAGATGCCAGATCCAGCACCTCCTGGCTAGGACGGGAAGGCCATAGCCCAATGTATTGAGCAATCACGGGCATGGCTGCACCCAAGCAAGGTCGCAAGGGTACCAGCCCATCGATCGGCGACGCGTGCATGGGGCTAGGATTAAGGACCGGACCACGAGCACGACACGACGGAGAGCCGCCGCCGCCCAGCCGCGCCTCCACCGCGACTGCACGCCACCATCGCCCCTGCTGTCAGATGGACGAGATCTGCGTCGCCATGAGCCGCGCCTTCGCGAGCTAGGTGCCCGCGCCACCGAGATGTCACGCGAGGGGGAGGAAGAGGCCCCGCCGCCGCCGACGCCACACGGGCTTCACCCGGCGGCGGCGAGGAAAGGGACGCGGAGAAGGGAAGTTAGGCGGCGGCGCGATGGAAGGCGCCCGTGTCGCTCGCGGGAGCGGCACGATGGAAGGTTGCTCTTGCTGGACTGAGGCTACTCTTAAATCTGTTTTTTTTTGGAGCAAATTACTCTCAAATCTGTACAGGGGTCCCGACGTCCTTGAGCTATACTGTTCAGTGATCGTGAGGGACCTGCAGGCGGGAGCGCAGAACCGATCATTCTGCTAGCCAATAATCTCTGACATTAAAGTAGACCCGTCGGCCTTTGCCTCGTACCGGGTCACTGGGATCAGCACGAGTGGTAATTCATTGACCCATGAGCTTGCGGCTAGAGCGAGGAGACATGAAGACCTGGTGCTGATCGCAGCTGTTACTCCGGATTTACAGGACTTGATGCCTAATGAATATATGTAGCACACCTAGATGATCTGTATGGTTTGTTAGTTGTTACCCAAAAAAAAATAAAAATAAAAATTAAGCAACAATGTGAGGGACGACCCACGTTATTATTCAACAATCTTACTGACAGCGGTGGGTCTCACTTGAACTTAGTTCACGTCTTTTTTGATAAAGAGCGTTTTTATTAACTTAAAATATAACATCAAACAGATACAAAGAATAATGAGTAATACCCGGCCTCTGTATAGCTAGAATGCACACAGCCAATCATGGACAGCATGACAAAAGAAAAAAACAACATATTGGCATGAGTAAAGTCATCAAAGACCAACACTATGCCTATGTCTAAGGAGGTGGTGGACCGATCCGGAGATATGCTGCCACCCATGTTGGGTGAAAACCTCCCTGGCCACCCGCTCCAGCCGCATACACACCACCTTGAACAACGGTTGGTATTCCGTTCGGTGTAGCATAGACCACGTATGAAGCCAGAGCGTACAATGAAAAATGACCTGCAACGGAGTAGAGTTTTTGCTATTGAAAATCAAATCAATTCTACATAGCCACAGTGACCATAATAAGGCATACGTTCCCACCCTTAGTAGCGTTCTGAACCTATTTGGAATACCATCTAACTAATGACCAAAAATATTGGCAACACTTGCAGGCGGATACAAATTGGACGATATTTGGATGACTGACCATGTAGAACGCGCAAACTTGCACTAAAAAAAGGTGTTTGATTGTCTCGCCGTGAGTACAAAAGCTACACTTCTTGCTTCCTTGCCAGCTGCGACGGGCGAGATTATCTTTTGTTAGCACAACTCCCCTCCGAAGAGAACACATGAAAATTTTAACTTTTTTGTGGAATCTTTGACTTCCAAAATTTCATGTTATCATCCACTGGGACCTCTGATTGCATGAGTGCATGGTACATAGAGTCGATTGTGAAGGACCCAGATGTAGTGAGGTTCCAACGAAAAACATCCCCTCATTGTGTCAGGTTAATCAAAACCAATCGGGATAACATATTTTGCCATGACGTAAGACGGGGCCCAATTAAATCCCGCCTGAAAGAAATATCTGCGGGAAAGAACTGAGCACCTGCGCAAGAGTATCATTCTTATCGTGAACAATGCGCTACAAAGCTGGATATTGTTCTCGGAGGCTGGCATTGCCTAGCGAGTTGTTCTCCCACAAACGAATCTCTGACCCGTCTGTTATCGCGAAGGATCAAAGCGAAAAAGATGTTTCTTTGCCGTCATTAGACCAGCCCAAAAATGCAAGTCACCAGGTTTCCAATAGGCCCGTGACATAGCTTTTTGGCCAACATACTTATTACGCAACATGGTTTGCCAAACACCATCCTCAGTAAGAAGTTTGAACAACCATTTACTAAATAAGGCATCATTCTTGACTTGAAGGTCATGAATACCAAGGCCACCTTGGTCTTTCGGCTTACAAACCACGCTTCATTTGGCCAACATGTATTTTTTCTTTTCACTGTCTCCTTGCCAAAAGAATCTGGATCTGAAATAATCCAGGCTTTGTAAGACCCCTTTAGGGTTTGTTAAAAGAATCTGGATTTGAATCTGGAACTTAGTTCACGTCTAGTGATTTCTTCTGCGCTGGTTGTATTCCTGATATTATTTTGTGATTATGCTGAACAAGATATGCATATAATTGATGCTACGAGTCACTGCAAGTTCATGAGACGGACATGAACTCATGAATGGCGCCGAGTGATTGTTCTTTGTATCTTATATGTACAACACATATGTTCCAACCTAATCAACACTATAAGATTTCTTGTGGAAAATCATACAAGAATCATAGTATATATTTTTTTCTGAAATGTGGGACCCCTGCATCAAGTGATGCACACAGCCCTACAAGAAACATAATTGTAAACTGTAAAATTTGCTTGATAGTAGATTTCGCCAATGATCATAAAGACTTTGCGCTACCTGCAGTAACCTTTTAGCCGCATTGTCATAACTTTCAAAATCAACGTTAAGCAACATATTCTCAAAATTAAACACTAAACAACATATTGTGGAAAAACATAGAAGAATCATAATTGTTTTCAAAATGTGGGACCTCTGCATCGAGTGATGCGCGCAGCCCTACAAGAATCATAATTGTAAACTGTAATTTTGCTTGATAGTAGATTCACCAATGGTCATAAAGAACTTGCTAATCCTACAGTAACCTCTTAGCCGCATTGTCATTGCTTACAAAATCAACGTTAAGCAACATATTGTCAAAATTAAACACTAAACAATATAGGAGTCCACGGTATGATTTCAATGGGCCTCCAATCTGGACATGAAGAAGGCCGGCCAATCAATCTCGAAAGGCACGACAGCATGACCTTTAAGGTTGCCAGACATGCCCGTTACCTCATCAATTGTCCCTGTTTCGAGATTGACAATGTACATGAACTTGCGTCGGTTAATGACAAGCAGTGTCGCGCTCTTCTCGCCCACATACATGCAGAGTGCTTTGGTGGTGTGCGGTGGTTTGTGTTTGAGCTCGATGACCGCAGTATGTACCACATCAGCAACGCCATTGCTAGCCCCTTTGTCACCTTTACATGTAAAGATCTGTACCCTGAGGAATTTTTTATGCAGGCAAATCAGTGATAATTTGCCATCAGCTGCCACGCTAAGTACTGGTTAAAACTGCATTCGAAGATGTCCCATGGAATCGGAAGCTGTGTTATGGAGACGTGGTCGATCTCAATGCAGAATCCAAGGGTCCAAAAGTTGCCCAAGCCCTTGATGAGCCAGTGTACCTTGCCCTGAGACACGACAGGGTTGCCATGGACGAACGTATACTCCAGATGTGCAAAGCACCTGCTAGGTGTGCTCCAACTCGACTCAGCGGAAGAGAAAGTGTACATGCTGTAAGGCCCCCTAGAACATCCCAACATGATGACTGTCACTTTGAAGAATGTCGTGTAGCTTGGCAATGGTTTTCGCGGTCGCCCCTTGGGACAGTGGTCTGTGTCTGTCAGAATGGCGCATTGGGCCTCCTCGCTCATGATAGACGATCCACGGTGTAGCGGTGGTAGTTCGTCCCATGTGCCGGCGAGTGGGTTGCACACGGCCAGGCGGACGAGTCCCCGTTCATGATCATCCCAGTACAGGCTTGAGCGGAGGCGCACGAGAAGGAGGCCAGAGCGCGAGGCGAGTGGAACCGCGTCCTTTAATAAACCATCGGCGTTGGGGAAGAAGGAGCCAAGCAAGCGGCGGCGCCTAGGGCCGAGCGGCGATCGCGGCGCCGGGACGAAAGGCGTCGGTCCGGAGATCCACGTGTCCTGAAAGAAGCCAAGGAGAGAGCCCGGGTCGCGTGCACCCTCCGGCCAGCGGCGGCGGAGAAACGAGGGGTCGGCCACGAGGGCTCGCCACCGCTTGCACGACACGGCGCAGCGGAATAGTGCGGCGACGTCGTCCGCGGCGCGCGCCAGGACGATCTCGAGGATGACGTCGTCTGGGAGCGTGGCCGCGGCCGCGGCGGCGGCCGCCCTCGCCTTCTTCTTCTTCCTCCTCCTCCTCCTCCTTCTCCGCGGGGCAACGGGAGTGGCGTCCTCCATGCGATCGGATCTGAGACACGCCGCAGATCGGTTTCTGTTTCGGGGGTGGGGGCGTGCTCTCCTCGGACTGGCACGCATACATCACGTTACGTACATCTTCGGATATTCTGTAACGCCGTGTGTAGGCGACTAGGGTTGCGTGGACTTTGGGGGCGGAGCGACGCGGTAACGCCGGCAGGACATGGCAACATCAGCAGAGCATGGCATGGAGGAGGCCAAGGAAATTGGACGTCACCGACGAAAGAGGCAAAGCCTCTTGTGACCAATGATCGTGATGTAGGGGCAAGGCAGAAGTGGATGTTGGTGAGGAAGCTCTTGTATCGCAACGTGTTCCATGTTCAGACCTTCTCCAGCGCATTCCGCTTGAGGTAGCTGAGTTTGCAACACAGCGAGATCATGGTCATTTGTGGAAAGGATGGACATGGCACGTCAGTAAGAACTAAGAATGCAGTGATTTTATTTGAGTTTGAAGATTGCATGCGACGCTCAGAGATCTCAAGTTTGATTGACTCCAGATGTGGGCTAGGGTCGTAAATCTCCTATCCAATCTGCGTGATGACAAGTGGAGTCTGGCTATTGCACAAAACAAGGCTTCAGCGGTGCAGTTTGACAAGAAGTAAATCTTTTATTTTTGTTGCTAGCTTTGTACACATGTACTCCCTAACATATACGTCCATATCTAGACAAATGTAAAACAAGTAATTTGAGACGGAGTTAATACGATCGGCACAGTTCCTTTCCTTTGCTTTGGCAAGAAGAAAGGTAAATGGCTGCAGAGGCTCATACGTCGTTCAGAGCAACAACTGTTTCTTTATCGATGTGACTATTCAGAAACTGTATGACCATTGATAAAATAAAAAACATCTTACCCTTGGAGGGCATCTCCAACGCCAACCTGCAAATGTCTCCGGTATACGTCCGTTGTTACATCCAGACAGAGGTCCGGACACTGATACGGAAGCGTGCAATCCAACGCTATCCGCAAAAGTCCGTCTCTTTTTTTCGTTTTGTCTGGTTAGGCATTTGATCAAACACTCTGCGTGCGCTCTGAAGGGTGTCGGACCTCAGCGTCGGGCTGAGCTACTGACCAGCTGGACACGGGACGCGGTGGTCGTTGAGCCGCACGAGCAGCCAGGCGCCGTGAGACGGACGGCATCATTTGTCCTCGAAGACACACGCATGTACACATCGACGATCACACGCATGCACCCATCGACGAGCTTGCCAAGCGCGTCGCGCAGCTCGTCGAGGAGGAGGTCCCGCAGCTCGTCGAGGGCGCTTGCGCCGAGCTCGTCACGCAGCTCGTCGAGGAGGAGGTCCCGCAGCTAGTCGAGGGCGCTTGCGCCGAGCTCGTCACGCAGCTCGTCGAGGAGGAGGTCCCGCAGCTAGTCGCGCAACTCGTCGAGGGCGCTTGGGCCGAGCTGGTCGCGCAGCTCGTCGAGGGCGCTCGTGCCGAGCGCGACGGTGGCGTCCGGAGCAGGAGGGGGCGACGAGATCGGGCGCGGCCACGGGCGCGGTCAAAACGGCAGCCGAGCGCGCGGCCATGACGGCAGGCGAGCTCGAGCGCGGCCACGACGGCAGCGGCGTCGGGCACGCGGCCACGACGGCAGCGACGTCGGGCGCGGCGAAGACGGCAGGCGAGCTCGGGCGCGGCC
Source organism: Elymus sibiricus (assembly GCA_039707655.1). NCBI lineage: Eukaryota > Viridiplantae > Streptophyta > Magnoliopsida > Poales > Poaceae > Elymus > Elymus sibiricus. Next base: position 335,847,503 of record CM077664.1, read on the forward strand.
ACGACGGCAGCGACGTTGGGCGCGGCAAAGACGGCAGGCGAGCTCGGGCGCGGCCACGACAGCAGGCGAGGTCGAGCTCGAGCTGCCCACGGGCGGCGGAGGGTGAAGGGAGAGTAGGACAGAGAAGAGAGAGAAGGGGCGTGGATACGTGGTGATTCTCAGCCGGATGTCCGGACTCCCCAAAGCTCCCCTATTTTTTGCCCAAAATATCAAAATTCGTACGTCGGAGACATATACACACTCACACGAGGGCCTCTGCTTTATTTACGCTTCAAAAACTTGAGGGCCGGGTGTTGATGATGGCAGCATGTGCATAACTAGAGTGGGTGGTCAAAGTTGTCTTTAAATAGCATAGATGACAATATAGACTCCATATTGACACTCCAACACTCTAGTTTATATTTTTTGTGTTTGCGGCAATTGTGTGATTAGTTTTGAACTTCGGCCAATTCCATTATTGCCACTAGTTGCAACCTACCCGTGGGGTTTGCTCTTGCTTAGTTTTACCCTTGTATTTGTCTCACGACTCGCTCGAATGCCATTCTATCACGGCTCCGTGTTGTCAGCGCTGTTTGACCGAGACGAAACGCCGTTTCGAACATGTTTTTGCCCCTCGTTCGATACCCCTAGTCATTTAGTCGGCGTCTTCCTCGCGTTAGCCAGGAGAAAAGAGAAGAGGCGGAAGAAGGAACGGTGAGAGGGGGTGGCGCGAAGGAGTTGCGCAGGGGCATGGCGACGATTTGGACGTCGGAGAGCTCATCGCGCGCCCGTCGCTGAGGTAATTTCCAGGTCTTGCGCCGGTGAAATTTCTTCCTGTTTTGTAAGGTTTGCTCGATTTCAGGATAAGTTGTGGGCTTTTCGTCAAATTGGGCGGACTCGTGGTTGGAGCCCACCGCCCGGGGTTGCCGCCCCAAGCGGTGGTCACCGCATCTGGATCCACGGTAGCGTGCGACTCCGCCTCTGTTAACCAATCTTACCCACACCGGTGGGCGCCTCCTTTCTCAATTGAACTTAGTTCACATCTTGTGATTTCTTGTTCACTGGTTGTATTAATGATATTGTAATTGATGCTACTCCCTTCGTTCCTAAATATAAATTTTTGTAGAGATTTCACTATGAACTACATACGGAGCAAAATGAGTGAATCTCAATCTAAAATGCATATATATACATCCGTATGTGGTCCATAGTAGAATCTCTACAAAGACTTATATTTAGGAACGGAGGGAGTACGAGTCGTTGCATGTTCATGAGACGGACATGCATGCTAGAACTGCTCCAGGTTGAAATTTGTTCCCTTCAGGTTAACATGAACTCATGAAGGGTGTCGAGTGATTGTTGTCTGTAATGTTATATGTATGACACACATGTTCCAACCTGATCAACACTAGGATTTCGTGTGAAAAAACATAACATAATAGGATAATACAGGACAATGGCTGCAAATGCAGTCCAACAAGAGTCATTTTTTTTAAAAAGAAGTGGAAAAACCCTCGCATGTGCATCGAGTGATGCCCACACCCCTATGAGAAGCATAATTGTAAACGGTAAATTTGCATGATCTTAAATTTTGCCACTCATCATCACGCCTAGCCCTTGGATGAAGTAGGGCAGCTTACGAAATTAAGATTCATATAACGTTTACCCTCACTTTCATAGCTTCCAAACTCAACTTTAAGCAAGATACTATCAAAATTAAACACTAAACAATATATAGGAGTCCACACCATGTCTTCAGTGGGCCTCCAAGCTAGACATGAAGAAGGCTGGCCAATCAATCTCGAAAGGCACGACGGTCTGTCCTTTAAGGTTGCCAAACGTGCCTGTGACCTCATCAATTGTCTCTGTTTCGAGATTGACGGTGCGCATGAACTTGCGCCGGTCAGTGACAAGCATCGTCGCGCTCTTCTCGCCGAGATACATGTAGAGTGCTTCGGTGGTTTGCGGGGGTTTGTGCTTGAGCTCGATGACCTCGGTATGGAGCACGTCAGCAAGGCCATTGCCACGCCCTTCGTCACCATGACGATGTGTAAAGCTGTGTAGCCGGAGGAAAGTTTTATGCAGGAAAATCAATGATACGTCGCCATCAGTTGCGACGCTAAGTACCGGCGCATGGGTAAAGCTGATTTGAATGAAGTCCCGCGGAATCGAAAACTTCGTTATGGAGAGGTGGCCAGTCTCAATGCAGAGTTCAAGGGTGCCAAAGTTTCCTGAGTAATGGATGAGCCAGTGTACCTTTCCTCGAGACACCACGTGGTTGGCATGGATGAACTCATACTTGAGATGTTCAAAGCATTTTCTAGGTTCGCTCCAGCTCGACTCAGTGGAGCAGAAAGTGTACATTTTGTAAGGTCCACCAGAATACTCCACCATGATGACAATCACTTTGAAGAATGTTGTGTACCTTGGCAATGGTTTTCGCGGTTGCTGTCCCTTCGGGCCAATGGCGAGTTTACTAGGTGGGCTTCATCAGGCTTAAGCCTACCCTCCACAAATCATATTTCAGCTAACTATACTACTTAACAATTATATTTAGGTGGTTTACATGCAACAATCACAATGCAATTGCTAATTAGGCTTAGAAACTTAATGTTTTGAGCCTACCCTACACTGTCATGCTAGATTCGCCACTGCTTCGGGCAGTGGTCTCTATCCGTTAGAATGGCGCACTGTGCATTGCTCATGGTAGAGGATACTACGTCGTGTAGCGGAGGTAGCTTGTCCCATGTGCCGGCGAGTGGGTTGCACACGGCCAGACGGACGAGTCGCCGTTCAATAATATCAGTGCTGTTGTGGTGTGAGCGGAGACGGACGAGAAGGAGGCCGGAGCGCGAGGCGAGGGGAACCACGTCGTGGAACAAACCGTCTGCGCTGGGGAAGAAGGAGCCAAGCGAGCGGCGCCAAGGGCCCAGCGGTGATCGCGGCACCGGGACGAAAGCCGTCGTTTCGTATATCCAGGTGTCATGGAAGAAGCCGAGGAGAGAACACGGGTGGCGTGCACCCTCCGGCCAGCGGCGGCGGAGAAACGAGGGGTCGGCCACGAGGGCTCGCCACCGCTTGCACGTCACGGCACAGCGGAAGAGCGTGGCGACGTCGTCCAGTACGCGCGCCAGGATATCGAGGACGACGTCGTTCGGGAGCGTGGCCGCGGAGGCGGCCGCCCTCTCCTTCCTCCTCTGCCTCTTCCTTCTCCGCCGGGCAACGCGAGTGACGTCCTTCATGCGATCGGATCGGAGACACGCCGCAGATTGGTTTCTGTTTCTGGAGTGGGAAGTGCGCGTGATGTTGATGATCAAGCCTGTTGCTCCTTGAGAGTCCAAGTCGGTTCAGTTTAGTTTTTCCTTCAGAGTCCACTTCAGTTTAGTTCACGTTTGCTTGTTGCAAATTAAAGGGAATTCCTTATTTAACGCTCTTTGGTGTCAAATAGGCGCCGGAACGCACAGGCGACCAATCGAGCGTTCCAGCCCATATACAAAACAGAACGCAGGTTATAGTTTTCGGAACCTTCGGGTTTTTATTTCTGATATTTCTTTTACTAGTTTTTTCTTTAATTTTTTTAATTTTTTCAGTTTATTTTTTATTTTCTTATCTTATTTTTGAATGTTCAAAATAAATAAATAATGCCCGGACTTTCAATAAAATTATTCCGTTTTTGAAAAGATATTCAGCTTTTACAAAAAATGTTCAAGCTCTCAAAAAATGTTCACATTTTCAAAATTTTGTTCGTGTTTTCAGAAAATGTTCACAATTTTCAAAAAATGTTCAGAATTTAAAATTTTGTTTGTGTATCCAAAAAGAATGTATTTAAAAAAAGAACTATTTCAAAAATCATGTTTTTGAAAAAAGATCACAATTTTTAAAAATAATCCGGAATTTTTTTAAAAATCCATATCCAAAAACAATCTCTGTTTTCCAAAAAAAAATACAAATATAAAAATGTTCGGAAATTTTCAGAAACGTGTTTTAAAAAATTTAAAAATTGTTCACTTCAGAAAATGTCGTGTATTTTGAAAAATATTCGTGTTTCTCAAAAAGTGTTTTGAAATAAGATTCAATTTTTGAAAATAAGTTTTTTCATGTTCATGTGAAAAAAGCGAATGCAAAAGCTACAGTACACTACAGCTACAATGCCAACCATCACTACAGTAATCGGGTCGCTACATTACGCGTTGGCCTAGAGGGGAGTGCCTTGTGCATTCGGCCAACTATTTGATGCAAAAAGCATCAAATAGGGGTTCCCAAATAAAAGAACCTCACACGTGCTATGTTCACGTAGGGTGCATCTAGTTTTTGTCTAGGCCATGAGCTAAACCGTGGGATGGTACGATAGAATTAGAACATGGTGTATGATCTGTTCTAAGTTTGTTATTCGGTTTCTAGGCGAATTATTATATATTCCTATAAAGGATGTTGGAGTACCCGCTTCTTCAGAGCCTCCACGGGCGAGAGTACCCCGCGCAAACCATTGCGCGGAGGCATGCCGCGGGTGCCTCCACAGTGCTCTCTGAGCCGTCCAATCTATGCGGACGGCGCGCACCTAGCGGTGATGGGTCACCTACCACCGGTAGGGACAAGGACCTGACATCTAGGGCCCACCTAAAGCCCACACCATTATTCAGAGATCCCAGGGTCACGTGTGCAATCGGATGCACACCTTGAAGGATTCACTCGGACCTTGCACGGACAGCACTCGGGCAGTCGCCTACCTTCCAATCGGTAGTCATCATCACTCGGACAAGGGAGACGTAAGGACGGCGTTGAGCTGCAACGGTCAAGTAGTCTTCAACTAGACTTTAAACGTAGTTATGGCACCGTTACCAGTAACTGCCATAGTCATAGTTGTGTTAAATAGCGTTAAACGCCATTAACTGCTGTATTAATTGTCATTAATACCCAGCGATGTGGTGGCTGAGAGGCTGTGGCATACTCCTATATAAGCCACCCTCTCCCTCCGTCACAGGGTTAAGCACTCATTGTAATTAGATACCCCCAGAGATAACAAGGCTCAGGGCACGAGACGTAGGGCTTTTACCTCCTCCGAGAGAGGCCTGAACTCGCTAAATCCGAGTGTTACACCTGTGCTGTAGCTAGGCTCTGCTCCTCATTCGTACCCCCAGTACTTACTATCAGACTAGTAACCACGACATGCGGCTCTCCTTGGGTGTCTATGACAGGTGGACCGCGAGCGTGCCCGGGGCCACCGTCTTGTGGGGGCTCTCGACCGCGCCCGCGTGCGACGGCGACGCTGGACACGCCCGTCGGCGTCCTTTGGCCCCAGGCAGGGTGCGCCGCTCACGTGAGGCGGCCGGTGCCAAAGCTACCTACTTGGGGATACCTACTTGGCCCTCTGGACCGTCCGTTTCCGCTGGCCTCCCGCGGCTACCTACTTGGGGCTCTCTGCGACGTCCGATCTGCACAGACGGCGTGCACCCGGGCATCCTGCCTCGGGGATCCGTGATGGGTGGACTGCGGGTGCGGCTTGGGCCACCGTTATGTGGTGGCTTTCGGTTGCCCCCGCGTGCACATTCTCATGTGATCTTACGTGCGGGATGGGGAGGTCGGGTCTGCCTGTCAACGTCCTTCCTACCCGGAAAGGCGGCTTCACTCACGCAATCCGGACACCGCACATGCTCCTAGCTTGGCGGGATGCGTGTCGTCCGGCCAGGAGTTGTTCAAGGCGAGTCACGCACGCGCGTGCGCCTGATGCGGGTGCGAGTGTTGCATGGCCGGCTTCGCGAGCTGACTGGGCCCGTCTGGCTGGGTGACATTGTCGGATCGGTGCTTGGGGGTGATACGCCAGTTTTTTGTGGGCATCATGCTTAGGTTGTTCTTGGCGTATAATGCGGGTTACCCCTGATGAGTTCCTTTGGTGATCCGGTAACGGATAGTAGAAAGGTTCCCAGCCTCTTTCCCCTAGGAGTGACTCTAAGTTATCAAACCCACGAGAGAGGACGTTCACTTGTGATAAGGGTTTCTACCAAGCTTTCGCAAGAGTATTAATTTCCAGTTTTTAGACTGGATCATAATCACTGTTGTTACCGTAACACTTATAATTAAAATAGGCATGGGTAGGAGGTCTTGATACTTACAACTATATGTTTATGACCGGGATCATCATGATCTTAATTTTTGCTTTGGAAGACATCGGTTTAGATGTGCTTGCAACGACCCGAAGTGGGGGATGTGTCTAAATTACGTCTTGACCGTAACACGCCCTGCATCAACAGTCAGTTGTCCAATCGTAGGCCTATCCGTCGCACGGGGTTACCTAGGTAACGGAGATAAATCAAACAAAAGCATTGGGCGTTCACCTCATGTATCTTCAAGGATTGGATTCACTCTACCATACTAAACATTTCTGTCAGTTGTGTTCAAAATAGCGCTTCACTTACTCCTTGATCCTAACCTCCTCATGGCTCGAACTCTGTGATCCTGGGTGCCTGCAAGGTCAAAGAACGCGAGAGAGACAAGAGACAACTACGATGCAATTTTATTTCACACATTCATGGTGTTCATTCGTAGTCATTCCATCGATCCCTCTCCCTCATACAAACATATCGGGTTGCATGGTTATACCTCAACCCATTGCCTTACCGAATTACTCACACATGGCGTTCGGATCGCACGAAGAAAGCATTAAAGAAGACATCAAGATGAAAGCTTTATTGATAATTATGTCTTACAACGATTGCCGAATGCAATAGACGATTACAAGTATGGCTAACTTGGAGGTGGATTGTTGTGGTGGTGAAGATTGTGGTGGCTATGGAGATGAGATGGGAAATGACGGCAACTTGGGTTTGTGAATGGCTTCTGGTACGAAGGTGTCGAGGTTCTGGCATCTGCTCTTCGTGAACGGGTCCCTTCATAAAGTTGTTGGGGTGGATGCCACGGTGTCGTGGACGGCTGGTACGAGCGCTCGTGCGAGATGTCATCTTGCGTTCTGTTGATGCTGGTGCGCCTTCCCACTTGATTTCTTCTATCACCATTTTCCTTCTTTGCATGTATATGATTGATTTTCACCATATATGCCCCTTTTTCCAGGGAAACAAAATAAAGAGAGGATCTCACAATCTCTTGCATTCGTTCATCATAGTGGCAATATCGGAGGGAATATCTCAGATTTTATGAAGTACACCGGTTTAAACAATGGTGTGATGAGCGTAAAAAATACACTCATCAACCCCTTTCTCCTGCCATCCGAGAAGCCCTTGAACCACCCATTCTCGTTCGTCGTCATCTATCACCATGCCCTGCTCCTTCATCGTGTGGTACAGGGTGCCGCACGCCGATCGTGACGGAGCCCCGCAGTGCGTAGGCCCGGTGCCAGCACTGCATTGCTTCGTGCCAGCCTCCCAGCTCTCTGAGACACTGATACGTCTCCGTCGTATCTACTTTTCCAAACACTTTTACACTAGTTTTGGTCTCTAATTTGCATGATTTGAATGAAACTAACCCGGACTGACGCTGTTTTCAACAGAATTACCATGGTGTTGTTTTTGTGCAGAAATCAAAGTTCTCAGATTTGGGCGAAACTTTTTGGAGAATTTTTATGGAATATATAAAAATTATTGGCGCACGAATCAACAGAAGAGGGGCCACCTGTTGCCCACAAGGCAACAGGGCGTGACCCCCCATAGGGCGCGCCCTGATGCCTTGTGGGGCCCACAGGTGACCGTCTGACCTAATTCCAATGCTATAAATTCACTTTCCCCGAGAAAAAAATAAGAGAAGAAGTTTCATCGCGTTTTACGATACGGAGCCGCCGCCACCTCCTGTTCTTCATCAGGAGGGCTGATCTGGAGTCCGTTCGGGGCTCCGGAGAGGGGGATTCGACGCCGTCATCATCATCAACCATCCTCCATCACCAATTGATGGAAATATGCCCTAGAGGCAATAATAAAGTTGTTATTATTTTATATTTCCTTGTTCATGATAAAGGTTTATTATTCATGCTAGAATTGTATTGACCGGAAACTTAAATACATGTGTGAATACATAAACAAATATCGTGTCCCTAGTGAGCCTCTACTAGACTAGCTCGTTGATCAAAGATTGTTAAGGTTTCCTAACAATAGACATGAGTTGTCATTTGATAACGGGATCACATCATTAGGAGAATGATGTGATGGACAAGACCCATCCGTTAGCTTAGCATATGATCGTTCTGTTTATTGCTACTGCTTTCTTGAATGTCAAATACATGTTCCTCACACCATGAGATCATGCAACTCCCGGATATCGGAGGAATACCTTGTGTGCTATCAAACGTCACAACGTAACTGGGTGATCATAAAGATGCTCTACAGGTATCTCCGAAGGTGTCCGTTGAGTTGGCATGGATCGAGACTGGGATTTGTCACTCCGTGTTTCGGAGAGGTATCTCTGGGCCCTCTCGGTAATGCACATCATAAGAAGCTTGCAAGCAAAGTGACTAAGGAGTTAGTTACGGGATGATGTATTACGGAACGAGTAAAGAGACTTGCCGGTAACGAGATTGAACTAGGTATGGAGATACCGACGATCGAATCTCGGGCAAGTAACATACCGACGGACAAAGGGAATTACGTATGTTGTCATTGCGGTTCGACCGATAAGATCTTCGTGGAATATGTAGGAACCAATATGAGCATCCAGGTTCCGCTATTGGTTATTGACCGGAGAGGCGTCTCAGTCATGTCTACATCATTCCTGAACCCGTAGGGTCCGCACGCTTAACGTTCGTTGACGATATAGTGTTATATGAGTTATGTGAATTGGTTACCGAATATTGTTCGGAGTCCCGGATGAGATCCCGGACGTCACGAGGAGTCTCGGAATGGTCGAGAGGTAAAGATTTATATATGGGAAGTCATATTTTGGGTTCCGGAAAAAGGTGCAGTTTTTTCGGTATTGTACCGGGAAGCTTCCAGAAGGTTCCGGAGGATTCCGGAGGGGTCCGGAAGTCCACAAGTGGGTCCACCACGTCCCAAAGGGCTGGCATGGGCTAAGGGGAGGCGCCCTGGCCTTATTGGGCCAGGCGCACCAAGTCCTCAAAAGCCCACACAACTAGGGAGGGAAAAAAGGGAGAGTCCTGAATAGGATTGGACTTTGGAGTCCAAGTCCACGTGTATACTATTCACGGTTACTGTTCACGTGGCACTATTCCTTCTACTCCAAGCCCCTACACATATATAAATAGAGGAGAGGGGGCGCCCCAAAGCACACAACATTGTCTTAGCCGTGTGCGGCGCCCCCCTCCACAGTTCCTTCCCTCGGTCATATTTTCGCAGTGCTTGGGCGAAGCCCTGCGGAGATAGCATCACCATCACCGTCACCACACCGTCGTGCTGCCAGAACTCATCCACTACCTCGCCGTCTTGCTGGATCAAGAAGTCGAGGACATCACCGAGCTGAACGTGTGCTGAACGCGGAGGTGCCGTACGTTCGGTGCTCGGTCGGTTGGATCGTGAAGTTGTTTGATGAGATCAACCGCGTTGTTCTAACGCTTCCGCTTATGGTCTATGAGGGTACGTAGACACACTCCCCCTCTCATAGCTATGCATCTCCATGGATAGATCTTGCGTGTGCGTAGAATTTTTTTGTTTTCCATGCAACGTTCCCCAACAGTGGCATCATGAGCCAGGTCTATGCGTAGATGATATGCACGAGTAGAACACAAAGAGTTGTGGGCGGTGATCGTCATACTGCTTACCACCAACGTCTTATTTTGATTCGGCAATATTGTAAGATGAAGCAGCCCGGACCAACCTTACATGTCCACGTACATGAGACCGGTTCCACCGACAGACATGCAACTTGTTTTGCGTAAAGGTGGCTGGCGGGTGTCTGTTTCTCCTACTTTAGTTGAATTGAATTTGACTGCGGCCGGTCCTTGTTGAAGGTTAAAACAGCAAACTTGATAAATCACTGTTGTGGTTTTGTGCTGTAGGTAAGAACGGTTCTTGCTAGAAGCCCGTAGCAGCCACGTAAAACTTGCAACAACAAAGTAGAGGACGTCTAACTTGTTTTTGCAGGGTATGCTGTGATGTGATATGGTCAAGACATGATGTGATATACGTTATTGCATGAGATGATCATGTTTTGTAATTTATCGGCAACCGGCAGGAGCCTTATGGTTGTCTCTTTATTGTATGAAATGCAAGCGCCATGTAATTGCTTTACTTTATCGCTATGCGTTAGCAATAGTTGGAGAAGCAATAGTTGGCGAGACGACCACGACGCAACGATGGAGATCAAGGTGTCGAGCCGATGACGATGGAGATCATGACGATGCTTTGGAGATGGAGATCAAAAGCACAAGATGATGGCCATATCATGTCACATATTTTGATTGCATGTGATGTTTATCCTTTATGCATCTTATTTTGCTTAGAACGACGGTAGCATTATAAGATGATCCCTTCACTAAATTTCAAGATAAAAGTGTTCTCCCCGAGTATGCACCGTTGCTAAAGTTCGTCGTTTCGAAGCACCTCGTGATGATCGGGTGTGATAGATTCTACGTTCACATACAACGGGTGTAAGCCAGTTTTACACAAGCAGAATACTTGGGTTAAACTTGACGAGCCTAGCATGTACAGACATGGTCTCGGAACACTGGAGACCGAAAGGTCGAACATGAGTCATATAGTAGATATGATCAACATGGAGATGTTCACCATTGATGACTATCCCATCTCACGTGATGATCGGACATGGGCTAGTTGATTTGGATCATGTATCACTTAGTTAACTTGAGGGATGTTAATTTAAGTGGGAGTTCATTAGTAATTTGATTAATTGAACTTAATTTATCATGAACTTAGTCTTGATAGTTTCTTTGCATATCTATGTTGTAGATAAATGGCCCGTGCTACTGTTCCGTTGAATTTTAATGCGTTCCAAGAGAAAGCTAAGTTGAAAGATGATGGTAGCAACTACACGGACTGGGTCCGTAACTTGAGGATTATCCTCATTGCTGCATAGAAGAATTATGTCCTTGATGCACCGCTAGGTGATGGACCTGCTGCAGGAGCTGCTGCAGAAGTTGTGAACGCCTGGCAGGCTCGATCTGATGACTACTCGATAGTTCAGTGTGCCATGCTCTACGGCTTAGAACCGGGACTGCAAAAGCGTTTTGAACGCCACATAGCATATGAGATGTTCAAAGAGCTGAAATTGATATTTCAAGCTAATGCCCGGGTTGAGAGATATGAAGTCTCCAACAATTTCTTTAGCTGTAAGATGGAGGAGAACAGTTCTGTCAGTGAACACATACTCAGACTGTCTGGGTACCACAACCACTTGACTCAGCTGGGAATTGATCTTCCGGTTGAGAGTGTTATTGACAGAGTTCTTCAGTCACTGCCACCAAGCTATAAAGGCTTCGTGATGAACTATACTATGCAAGGGATGGAGAAGACAATTCCCGAGCTCTTCGCGATGCTGAAATCAGCGGAGGTAGAAATCAAGAAGGAGCATCAAGTGTTGATGGTTAACAAAACCACTAGTTTCAAGAAAAAGGGCAAGGGAAAGAAGGGGAACTTCAAGAAGAACGGCAAGCAAGTTGCCGCTCCCACGAAGAAACCCAAAGCTGGACCCAGGCCTGAAACAGAGTGCTTCTACTGCAAAGGGACTGGTCACTGGAAGCGGAACTGCCCCATGTATTTGGCGGATAAGAAGGATGGAAAAGTGAGCAAAGGTATATTTGATATACATGTTATTGATGTGTTCCTCACTAATGCTCGCAGTAGCGCCTGGGTATTTGATACTGGTTCGGTTGCTCATATTTGTAACTCGAAACAGGAGCTACGGAATAAGCGAAGATTGGCTAAGGACGAGGTGACGATGCGCGTCGGGAATGGTTCCAAGGTTGATGTGATCGCCGTCGGCACGCTACCTCTACATCTACCTTCGGGATTACTTTTAGACCTCAATAATTGTTATTTGGTGCCAGTGTTGAGCATGAACATTATATCTGGATCTTGTTTATTGCGAGACGGTTATTCATTTAAGTCAGAGAATAATGGTTGTTCTATTTATATGAGTAACATCTTTTATGGTCATGCACCTTTTGTGAATGGTCTATTCTTGTTGAATCTCGATCGTAGTGATACACATATTCATAATATTGATGCCACAAGATGCAAAGTTGATAATGATAGTGCAACATACTTGTGGCACTGCCGTTTAGGTCATATTGGTGTAAAGCGCATGAAGAAACTTCATGCGGATGGACTTTTGGAATCTCTTGATTATGAATCATTTGATACTTGCGAACCATGCCTCATGGGCAAGATGACTAAAACTCTGTTCTCCGGAACAATGGAGCGAGCTACTGATTTGTTGGAAATAATACATACCGATGTATGCGGTCCGATGAATGTTGAAGCACGCGGCGGGTATCGTTATTTTCTAACCTTCACAGATGATTTGAGTTGATATGGGTATATCTACTTGATGAAACACAAGTCTGAAACATTTGAAAAGTTCAAAGAATTTCAGAGTGAAGTAGAGAATCATCGTAACAAGAAAATAAAGTTTCTACGATCTGATCGCGGAGGCGAATATTTGAGTTACGAGTTTGGCCTTCATTTAAGAAAATGTGGAATTGTTTCACAACTCACGCCACCTGGAACACCACAGCGTAATGGTGTGTCCGAACGTCGTAACCGTACTTTATTGGATATGGTGCGTTCTATGATGTCTCTTACCGATTTGCCACTATCGTTTTGGGGTTATGCATTAGAGACAACTGCATTCACGTTAAATAGGGCACCGTCTAAATCCGTTGAGACGACACCATATGAACTATGGTTTGGCAAGAAACCTAAGTTGTCGTTTCTTAATGTTTGGGGATGCGATGCTTATGTGAAAAAGCTTCAACCTGATAAGCTCAAACCCAAAGCGGAGAAGTGCGTCTTCATAGGATACCCTAAAGAAACAATTGGGTACACCTTCTACCACAGATCCGAAGGCAAGGTCTTTGTTGCCAAGAATGGGTCCTTTCTAGAGAAGGAGTTTCTCTCGAAAGAAGTGAGTGGGAGGAAAGTAGAACTTGATGAGGTAATTGTACCTTCTCTCGAATTGGAAAGTAGCTCATCAGAGAAAACTGTTCCCGTGATGCCTACACCAATAAGAGAGGAAGATAATGATAAAGATCATGAAACTTCAGATCAAGTTACTACTGAACTTCGTAGGTCAACCAGAGTACGTTCCGCACCAGAGTGGTACGGTAATCCTATTCTGGAAGTTATGTTGTTAGACAACAGCGAACCTACGAACTATGAAGAAGCTATGATAAGCCCGGATTCCGACAAATGGCTTGAGGCCATGAAATCTGAGATAGGATCCATGTATGAGAACAAAGTGTGGACTTTGGTGGACTTGCCCGATGATCGGCAAGCCATTGAGAATAAATGGATTTTTAAGAGGAAGACAGATGCTGATGGTAATATCACTGTCTACAAAGCTCGACTTGTCGCGAAAGGTTTTCGACAAGTTCAAGGGGTTGACTACGATGAGACTTTCTCACCCGTAGCGATGCTTAAGTCTGTTTGAATCATGTTAGCAATTGCCGCATTTTATGATTATGAAATCTGGCAAATGGATGTCAAAACTGCATTCCTTAATGGTTTTCTCAAAGAAGAGTTGTATATGATGCAACCAGAAGGTTTTGTCGATCCTAAGGGTGCTAACAAAGTGTGCAAGCTCTAGCGATCCATCTATGGACTGGTGCAAGCCTCTCGGAGTTGGAATATACTTTTTGATGAGGTGATCAAAGCATATGGTTTTGTACAGTCTTATGGTGAAGCCTGTATTTACAAGAAAGTGATTGGGAGCTCTGTAGCATTTCTAATATTATATGTGGATGACATATTGTTGATTGGAAATGATATAGAATTTCTGGATGGCATAAAGGGATACTTGAATAAGAATTTTTCAATGAAAGACCTCGGTGAAGCTGCTTATATATTGGGCATCAAGATCTATAGGGATAGATCAAGACGCTTGATAGGACTTTCACAAAGCACATACCTTGACAAAGTTTTGAAGAAGTTCAAAATGGATCAGTCAAAGAAAGGGTTCTTGCCTGTCTTGCAAGGTGTGAAGTTGAGTCAGACTCAATGCCCGACCACGGCAGAAGATATAGAGAAAATGAAAGTCATTCTCTATGCCTCAGCCATAGGTTCTATTATGTATGCCATGCTGTGTACCAGACTTGATGTGTGCCTTGCCATAAGTTTGGAAGGGAGGTACCAGAGTAATCCAGGAGTGGATCACTGGACAGCGGTCAAGAATATCCTGAAGTACCTGAAAAGGACCAAGGACATGTTTCTCGTTTATGGAGGTGACGAAGAGCTCGTCGTAAAGGGTTACGTCGATGCAACCTTCGACACTGATCCGGATGACTCTAAGTCACAAACCGGATACGTATTTATATTAAATGGTGGAGCTGTCAGTTGGTGCAGTTCCAAGCAGAGCGTCGTAGCGGGATCTACGTGTGAAGCGGAATACATAGCTGCTTCGGAAGCAGCACATGAAGGAGTCTGGATGAAGGAGTTCATATCCGATCTAGGTGTAATACCTAGTGCATCGGGTCCAATGACAATCTTTTGTGACAACATTGGAGCAATTGCCATATCCAAGGAGCCCAGGTTTCACAAGAAGACCAAACACATCAAGAGACGCTTCAACTCCATTCCTGAATATGTCACGGATGGAGACATAGAAATTTGCAAAGTACACACGGATCTGAATGTGGAAGACCCGTTGACTAAGCCTCTTCCACGAGCAAAACATGATCAGCACCAAGACTCCATGGGTGTTAGATTCATTACTATGTAATCTAGATTATTGACTCTAGTGTAAGTGGGAGACTGATGGAAATATGCCCTAGAGGCAATAATAAAGTTGTTATTATTTTATATTTCCTTGTTCATGATAAAGGTTTATTATTCATGCTAGAATTGTATTGACCGGAAACTTAAATACATGTGTGAATACATAAACAAATACCGTGTCCCTAGTGAGCCTCTACTAGACTAGCTCGTTGATCAAAGATGGTTAAGGTTTCCTAACCATAGACATGAGTTGTCATTTGATAACGGGATCACATCATTAGGAGAATGATGTGATGGACAAGACCCATCCGTTAGCTTAGCATATGATCGTTCTGTTTATTGCTACTGCTTTCTTGAATGTCAAATACATGTTCCTCACACCATGAGATCATGCAACTCCCGGATATCGGAGGAATACCTTGTGTGCTATCAAACGTCACAACGTAACTGGGTGATCATAAAGATGCTCTACAGGTATCTCCGAAGGTGTCCGTTGAGTTGGCATGGATCGAGACTGGTATTTGTCACTCCGTGTTTCGGAGAGGTATCTCTGGGCCCTCTCGGTAATGCACATCATAAGAAGCTTGCAAGCAAAGTGACTAAGGAGTTAGTTACGGGATGATGTATTACGGAACGAGTAAAGAGACTTGCCGGTAACGAGATTGAACTAGGTATGGAGATACCGACGATCGAATCTCGGGCAAGTAACATACCGACGGACAAAGGGAATTACGTATGTTGTCATTGCGGTTCGACCGATAAGATCTTCGTGGATTATGTAGGAACCAATATGAGCATCCAGGTTCCGCTATTGGTTATTGACCGGAGAGGCGTCTCAGTCATGTCTACATCATTCCCGAACCCGTAGGGTCCGCACGCTTAACGTTCGTTGACGATATAGTGTTATATGAGTTATGTGAATTGGTAACCGAATATTGTTCGGAGTCCCGGATGAGATCCCGGACGTCATGAGGAGTCTCGGAATGGTCGAGAGGTAAAGATTTATATATGGGAAGTCATATTTTGGGTTCCGGAAAAAGGTGCAGTTTTTTCGGTATTGTACCGGGAAGCTTCCAGAAGGTTCCGGAGGATACATGAGGGGTCCAGAAGTCCACAAGTGGGTCCACCACGTCCCAAAGGGCTGGCATGAGCTAAGGGGAGGCGCCCTGGCCTTATTGGGCCAGGCGCACCAAGTCCTCAAAAGCCCACGCAGCTAGGGAAGGAAAAAAGGGAGAGTCCTAGTAGGAATAGGATTGGACTTTGGAGTCCAAGTGTATACTATTCACGGTTACTGTTCACATGGCACTATTCCTTCTACTCCAAGCCCCTACACATATATAAATAGAGGAGAGGGGGCGCCCCAAAGCACATAACATTGTCTTAGCCGTGTGCGGCGCCCCCCTCCACAGTTCCGTCCCTCGGTCATATTTTCGCAGTGCTTGGGCGAAGCCTTGCAGAGATAGCATCACCATCACCGTCACCACGCCGTCGTGCTGCCGGAACTCATCCACTACCTCGCCGTCTTGCTGGATCAAGAAGTCGAGGACGTCACCGAGCTGAACGTGTGCTGAACGCGGAGGTGCCGTACGTTCGGTGCTCGGTCGGTTGGATCATGAAGTTGTTCGACGACATCAACC
This sequence comes from Elymus sibiricus, assembly GCA_039707655.1. Classification (NCBI taxonomy): domain Eukaryota; kingdom Viridiplantae; phylum Streptophyta; class Magnoliopsida; order Poales; family Poaceae; genus Elymus; species Elymus sibiricus. Next base: position 335,863,965 of record CM077664.1, read on the forward strand.
GCGTTGTTCTAACGCTTCCGCTTATGGTCTACGAGGGTACGTAGACACACTCCCCCTCTCGTAGCTATGCATCTCCATGGATAGATCTTGCGTGTGCGTAGAATTTTTTTGTTTTCCATGCAACGTTCCCCAACAGGATACACATAAGAGAAAGAGGTTAGTCCATAGCAATATCCAGACTAACCATAATATTCATGGTAGCATTAGTAGTGATAATAATCATCCTTCAAAAGTGAATCATGATCAATTAAATTATTTCCTCCGAAGACCGACACTAAGACCGATACTTGACCAACCCAGACTGTAGTCCTTAACCGTAGACAGGGCTATTCGAATAGGTTATAAAACTCTGCAGAGGTTGTACTCTTTACCCACAAGTAAAGGATTTCTTTAGTCAACCCCGAGACGTTGACTAATTCCAATCACGGTATTTAGGTTGCAAACACACCTAACCAGCACACACCAGCTTAACCGTTCTGATGCCCGGAATCTCCCAAGGCATCACTCCAGGAAAACTCTAAGATGGGGAGACCACCGTCTCGACTAGCATGGGATCACAATTTATAACGCGCACAAATACAAGGGGTGCCCCCCTCTCGGCCCAGCCGGAAACACCCATGCCCCCTGACCAGGTGACATGCCTACCAGAGGCCTCTGGTATCTTTCACCATGGCCTCTCTGTACAGCGTGTGCAAGGAAAGGGGTTAACAACTTACTAAACCATACCATACCTGTGGCAGGGACAAGTGGCAGCACGGATCAAGTATGGAGGTTACCGGAACAAGACTCGATCTACGGTTGACTCAGGAGGTTTAAGTTTTCCTGCAGTGGTTAGAACAATATATTTCCTTGGTGGTACTCAACAGGGTCACCACCCGGCATGTCTTGACATGCCATCACTGATCATTCTCGTCACAACGAGATTTCAGTCTCACGGTCACTTTTCTTGTGACTGATTCTTTCCTGCGGATTAGTCTGGACCAACATAGGCATATGTGACATGTGAAAAGAACCACACTCACTCATACTTCATGTTTAACTGAAGGAAAAATATTATCCAAGGATCATGCATGTATAACTAGCAATATGCAAATTTTATTTGAATTATCATAATCATGGTCATATTATACTAGCGAGCAAACAACCAAACATTCACCATATCAAGTGTTCAAGATGCTTGCCTTGAGCTTGTAGAAGGGTTGGGTGCACTCCAAAAGTTTTGAAAATTCTCTTCCCTCCATTTTTCCTATTTTCAAAATATTACAATTATCACATAATTTCAAAATAGTACCAAAAAGTTGTTTGAATTTTTTTGAAATAAATACTAAAATAAACTAGGTGAAAAATGAAGAATAACAGAAAAAGAATCAATTCATTTGGAGTTGTGGTTTAAAACTAGGGCCAGTCAAAGTTTAGTCAAAATCTGAGTTTTATTTAAAATCTAAAAAAGAAAACAATTCGGACAGAAATGCGCTTTCGAAAGAGGAAGACGTACTCTGTGGAATACGCCTCCACTTAAGATGAGCTGGCATGGCGCTGGGTCACTCACAGTGGGCCTGCCTGGCCCACTGGTCAGGTTTGACCGGTCCTCGCCATGCACGATGCGGGAACAGGGGAAGGAGCAGCTGCCGGCGGCGACCTACGAGAAGCTGGGCACATGGGCGTGCTCAGGAGGTCGAGGCGGTCTTGTGAGTACCCGCCATAGTCGCCGGAGTGGACGGAGTAGCCGGCAGTGAGCTATCCGGCGGACGGCGACATCGGGCAAGAGGGGCTTTCGTCCACAGTGGCTCCCGAGCAAAATTTAGAGGGGGATTGGGTTCGTGGGGTCAAAAGTGAGCTAGTGGTGGAGGAAATGGAGGGGAAGAGGCTGTGGTTACATCGGAACCAACACGACAGTGGCGGCGGCCGTGGTTGCCGGAGGTGAAGAAGACGACCGCTCCTATTGTTTTGATCCTACGAGAAGCCTACAGAGGGAGAAGGGAAGTGGTGCCGATCAACAGGGCGAGCCCGGGGCGGCTTTTATAGGCGAAGCAAGGCGATTCGTTCGGGACTGTTCCCAACCATCTTGGCGGCAGCCATCGATGGCGAGCTCGGCCGGTGGCGAGGTTGGTGGTGGACAGTGCGGGTTGGTGAGGTCAGTGCCGGCCTGTATTAATGCTAGGGCGTGCTGACTGGCTCGGAGGTGAGCCACGCGTCTTGGGCGGTGGCGTGCCGAGACGGTGGCGATGGGCGGCGGCGTTGGATAGTGCTGGTCGGCGCTAGAGGCCAGGCTCGGGTGTCTGCAGGGTGCGAGGATGGTTAGATGATCTAGGGGAGGGCTAGGGCGAGCGAGAGAAGCAGCAGAGGGCAACAGCAGCTCGATGCCGAAGCCTGCACAACGAGCGCTCTGCTCGTGCTCTGGACGTGCACGCTGGGCGTTCGACCGAATGTCAGGGTGCCCTAGGTAGCTCTTTTGGCTGTGACTTTTGGCAGGGTGGTGCTCCTGGAGATTCTAGAGATGATGGACATGATCTCTTGGCCAGATGAGCAAGTCGTGTGTGTAGTTCAGAAAGATCCAAGATTTCTGTCATGCCCACAAGATGTTTGATGAAATGCTAAGGTGTCCTAGGCATTTTTGTTAGCTATGAAAATTGTCAGGATGATGTCTCATTAGATGATAGATATGATGGTAAGGTTGGTTTGACAGGAGGAACAAGTTGCCAATGCAAGTTTTGAGAGAATTCAGTTCTGACCCAAAACTCCAGGGAATTATTTGGTGGACTTAAGAGATGCCAATGGAGCTGATCTTTTGGACTTAAGGGTTTGGTCGGAAGGACTATGGGATGGAAAAACTTCAGAATTTTTGGAGCAAGTAAAATTGGGTTTGTAGTTCAACGCTCAAACTGGACCAGAATTGAAAAATGGAAGTCGTGCTCAAAATTTTCAAATGGACATGATGGGTTTTTGCATAAAATTGATCTATAGGCATCACATGACCCCTCATAATTTTTGTGGAATTTTAAAAGAATTATTTGAAATAGTTTTAGTGCAACAGGTGCATTTCAAAGTTTGAAAATGCTATTGAAAGGATTATTTTGGGCAAGTTTTATTATGAAAATATTTCCTACTATTATTTAAAATATAAATGAAATGATTTAAGAAAACTACCAAAGCCCACAATATTTTTTTCCAAAATTTTCTATATGGAGGGAAGAATTTTACAAAACCAATAACAGAGAAGATTCTGAAACAATAAATGACCTCATATAATTCAAAATTTTATTTCTGGCCAAATTTTACTTAGTAAAAACATAATCAAATTTTTGGGGTGTTACATATACGGAATACATGCCTACATTACATTGATGAATTGGAGCTATTGTGTATCGCCTTAGGTTGTGACTGTTATATGATGAATATCATCCAACATAATTATCATCACCGATCCAATGCCTACGACTTTCTCATATTGGTTTCTGCTAAGTTACTTTGTTGTTACTGCTTTACACTTACTACAAATTGCTACTATTACTGTTACTGTGTTACTATTACTACCGCTATTGAAACTATCATACTACTGCGCTACTAAACACTTTGCTGCAGATATTTAGTTCTCCAGGTGTGGTTGAATTGACAACTCAACTGCTAATACTCGCAAGTATTCTTTGGCTCCCCTTGTGTCGAATCAATAAATCTGGGTGAAATACTACCCGCGAAAGCTGTTGCGATCCCCTATACTTGTGGGTTATCAAGACATTTTTCTGGTGCCGTTGCTGGGGTGTCTAGCTCTATTTGTTGAGTCACTTGGGATTTATATCTGTTGATCACTATGAAGAATCTGAAAGACACTAAGACCAAGATAGTTCCCTCTAAGACTCGGGGAGGTAAGGAACTGCCATCTAGCTCCGCACTTGAGTCACCTTCTGTTTTGAGTAGGCTTGCGACACCACCACCTGCTATTCATTCTGATATGTCGCAAGTTATTGATGATACTACTTCCGCTATGAATGATACTTATGATGATGCTAGTACTATGCTTTATAATACTGTGCCACTTGGTGAATTTCTTTATGAACAAATTGCTAAAGCTAAAGAAATTGATAATGCTGAAAATGTTGAAACTCTTGAGAATTATGATTCACCTATTATGCCTAGCTCTCCTACTAGAGTTGAAATACCTGAAACATCTGATGGTCATGTTTTTGATAGAGAGACAGCTAGAGCAATTCTTGCTTGTAATGATAGAGATGAGGTTATAAAATTGGTTGCTAAAATGAAAGAAAAGTCTATGAGGGAGAGAATGAAATATGATCCTAAGTTTGCTACCTCTCCCATATTTGTTACCGATAAGGATTATGAATTCTCTGTCGATCCTGAGTTAATTACTTTGGTTGAATTTGATCCTTTTCATGGTTATGAAACTGAAACTGCTGTGGCACATCTTACTAAGTTGAATGATATTGCCACCCTATTTGCTCATGAGGAAAAAATTCGCCATTACTATATTCTTAAGTTGTTTGCTTTCTCATTAAAGGGTGATGCTAAGAAATGGTTTAATACTCTTGCTCCTCGTTGTGTGCGTAGGCCCCAAGATATGATATATTACTTCTCTGAAAAATATTTTCCTGCTCATAAGAAACAAGCTGCCTTACAGGAAATATTTAACTTTGTGCAAATTGAAGAAGAGAATCTCCCTCAAGCTTGGGGGAGGCTTCTCCAATTACTTAATGCTTTGCCTGATCATCCTCTTAAGAAGAATGAAATACTTGATATCTTTTATAATGGACTAACCGATGCTTCTAGGGACTACCTAGATAGTTGTGCTGGTTGTGTTTTCAGGGAACGAACTGTTGGACAGGCTGAAGTACTATTGAATAATATATTGAGAAATGCCGATGATTGGACACTTCCTGAACCACCACCTAAGCCAACTCCGAAGAAGAGAGGTATCCTATTCCTCAGTCCAGAAGATATGCAAGAAGCCAAGAAATCTATGAAGGAAAAAGGTATAAAAGCTAAAGATGTTAAGAATTTACCACCTATTGAAGAAATACATGGGCTCGACATCCCGACACAGGTAGTGGAGGTAAATTCTCTCACTAGATTTGATGAAGGTGATATTCCGTATAATAAATCTACTAGTCAATGCCTGTATGAATTTGATAATTACATCATTAAACATGAACAGTTTAATATGTATGTTAGCAATCAACTAAAACGGAATGCCATCATGATTGAATGCTTGAGTGATTTGATGTTTAGAACTGCTAATGATGTTAAATGCTTGAGTAAACATGCTTCTATGGTTCAGACTCAGCTAGAACAAATAGCTAAGTCACAAAATGATTTGCTTGATGAGATGAATAATAAAAAGAATGATCGTGCTGTTAGAGTTGTTACTAGAGGAGGTAGAATGACTCAGGAACCCTTGTATCCTGAAGGTCATCCTAAAAGAATTGAACAAGATTCTCAAAGAATTAATATTGATGCACCTAGTCCATCTAAGAAGAAAAAGAAAAAGAAAAATGATAGGACTTTGCATGCTTCTAGTGAACGTAAGATAGAAAAACCTCATGAGAATCATAATGATGCTTCTATTTCTGATGCCGAGACACAATCTGGTAATGAACATACACCTAGCGATAATGATAATGATAAGGAGAATGATAATGATAATGACGATGTTCATGTTGATGCTCAACCAGATAATGATGTAGAAATAGAACCTGCTGTTGATCTTGATAACCCACCTCCGAAGAATAAAAGATATGATAAAAGAGACTTTGTTGCTAGAAAACATGGAAAGGAAAGAGAACCATGGGTTCAAAAACCTATGCCTTTTCCTACTAAACCATCTAAAAACAAGGATGATGAAGATTTTGAGCGCTTTGTTGAAATGCTTAGACCTGTCTTTTTGCGCACTCGCTTGATTGATATGTTAAAAATGTCTCCCTATGCTGAATACATGAAAGATATTGTCACTAATAAAAGGAAGATACCTGAAGCTGAAATTTCCACCATGCTTGCAAATTATTATTTTAAGGGTGGAGTACCTAAGAAATTAGGAGATCTAGGAATACCTACTATACCATGCTCCATTAAAAGAAGTTATGTTAAAACTGCCTTGTGTGATTTGGGAGCCGGTGTTAGTGTTATGCCTTTCTCTTTATATAGAAGACTTGATTTGAATAAGCTCACACCTACTGAAATATATTTGCAAATGGCTGATAAATCAACTGCTATACCTATTGGAATTTGCGAGGATGTGCCTGTTGTTGTTGTTGTGAATGTTACTATTTTAAGGGACTTTGTTATACTTGATATGCCCGAGGACGACAACATATCGATTATCCTTATTAGACCCTTTTTGAATACTGCAGGGGCTGTTATTGATTGCAACAAAGGCAATGTTACTTTTCATGTCAATGGTAATGAGCATACGGTTTATTTCCCGAAGAAACAAACTTCAGTGAATGGTATCAATTGTATTGAAAAAGTTTCAACAATTACTATTGGAGACTTCAAATTTCCTCTTCCTACTGTCAAAAAGAAATATGAAATTCTTATTGTTTGGGAGATGCATATCCCCGTTGAGGTAACTTAGTGTTATACGAAAATTCTTCGGTTTCATGTCACTTGGAAATAGTTTGTTAATAAGACTTGATCAACCTTATTAATGGATTTTTTTTGAAGGGCATGTGGTCGATGAATTTAGTAAGCACAACTTTCTGTAATCTTAGTTTGCTCTCTGTTATTTATAATTTAAATAAAATAAAATGCCATGATTATCCTGTTTTCTGAATTATCCGTGCAATAAAAAATGGCCCAAAAATAAAAGTGCTCAGAATGCAATAAAATTTTAACATGATTTTTCTGGAATATATAAGAATTTTTGGCACTGAAAACAACCCAGGGGGGGTGCACCTGTTGCCCACAAGGTAACAGGGCGCGACCACCCCCCAAGGCGCGCCAAGATGCCTTGTGGGTCCCACAGGGACCCACTCACTTATCTCTTCAGCCCACTGCATCGCCTACCTCTAGAAAAAAAATCATGTTAGCTCTCTTTCTCTCGTGTTCTTGCTCCCAAACCTGAGATTTTTGATCTCTTTGCTCGGAGCTCCGTTTCCGAAACTATTTTGAGGGATTCCTCCTTGGTATGTGACTCTCCCATTGCTCCAATTAGTTTTTTTGCTTTAGTGGATTATATTTTGCATAAATTGCTGCTATTGGTGCTACTGAAAATGAGCTTGCATGTTAAATTCTTTGAGTTCTAAGTTGTTTGAATGCTTGATATAGCCTCTACGCACTAGTATGAGTAGTTGCTATCAATCTTGTGAAGTTTTGTTAACATCTTTTTGTGGTCCAAAATTTTTCAGAAATTTGTTCTTAGGAAAATGAACTTTCTTTGGAGGGGTTTTTCGAGCCGGAGCTCCAAGGGTGTCCTTGGGGATGCCCATGACCACGACCTCAACATTTCGCGCAGGATGGAGGTCCGACCATGCGAGTGTCCGCACAACACCTTCATGAATGAAGCCGGGTTCCTTCAAGAGTTCGCGCAGTTTGTTGCGAACGCCGGGCTGATTGACTTCCTCGCAGATGAGTGTGACCAGCACCACATCCTTACAAATTCCTTTGTTCAAATTTTTTATTTCATGCCTAGGCTCGATATCCCCATGGTGCGTTTCAATTTATATGTTGAACATCATGAGTTGACGCTAGGTGAGTTTTGTGAGATATGCTTGATCCCTTCTGATGGGGATTTGAGGGAGCCTCGGCATGAGGAGTTCGTGGACTTCCTTCGCACTTTGACTGTGGGGGAATTTAGGGGCATGTCGAAGGCCCGTGTTACTAGCTTGCATTTTCCTGCTGTGCACTACTTTGCTTTATTCATAGGGAAATGCTTGACTGCCAGGGAGGAAGGTGGTACGCTTAGTGCCCCTGACCTCGCCATCTTACGTCGTGCTATTTACGGCGATAACACTTTTAGCTTGGGAGCTATCATTGCACGCCGCCTACACACCAACAGAACTAAGGGTAAAATCCATGGCGGTATTTATGCTTCGCGTCTTGCGAAACGTTTTAATGTTGCTATATGCCCAAATGACTACTTGCTACCCAAGGCTTACTTAGACCAACAGTGCATGATCGATCACCATTTTATTGATGAACCTGAGTCTCCTCAATATATTCGTTATAACCAGGTTTTCAGCGAGAGAACTCGCGATATTATTCCGTTGCCTGCACCCTCTTTGTTTGACTCTCATGCCAGGAACGGATACACCATCATGGCGGCGGACATCACAGCTTACAGGAACGAGCCAACATCAGCGAAGAACGAGGTCCAGCAGTGGGACCCTCAGGTGCCTCCGCCCCAGTACTATCCGCCCGGTCCTAATGGATACTACGGGTGGTGATTACCAAGCTAGGCCAAAAGCCTAAGCTTGGGGGAGTATGTATTTCTCACCGACATTACATTCATGTTCACACATTCATTCCAGTTGTCAGTGTTCATTCTTTTTCATTGTATATCCACATAAGTTTTATTTCTGCTTTCTTCTTGTGTGTTTGAAAAACTTCGAAAACCCAAAAATATTTCTCGTTCCTTTTCGGTTTTTCTTTCTCTTTAGTTAGTTTGTAGTATTAAAAGAAAACCCAAAAAAAATTCTCGTTTCTTCTTTTGCTTGTTGGGAGTTCTCCCATGTAAATAGTTTTTCTCGCTTTTCGTTTTTCTTCCTTAATTTGCTTCCTTCAGCAAAAACTAAAAACTCCAAAAATATTTCAGTGTGTTTCTCTGAATTTCTTTTCTTTTCGTTGAGTCGTAGTAGGGAGAGGACCATGATGAAAATGTTGAGTGGCTCTCATATGCTTTATTGTTGATCTAAGGAAGAGCCAATATTACCTTGTCTTCACCCTTGAATAAAATGTTGCAGATTCCAGCTTAGTCCTCGACACACTTGCACTATTATTATTTTCACATCATTCGATCGTGCAAGTGAAAGGCAATAATGACGATGATTTGATGAAGTGACTATGGCAAGGAAAAGCTGGTATGAACTCTTCTTGTTTTTGTTTTTGTAAATATGTTTAACTCAGTATTCATGATTCAGCATATTATGAGTAAACATGTTTGTAATGACAATTAGAGACTATAGTTGCCCATGCCATGCTTAAGTAGCTAGGAGTGGATAATGATTTATCTTGGATGTCAACATGCATTAATATGGTTATGATGTGGTATGTTAATATGGTATCCTCCTCTAAATGTTTCAAGTGGCTTGACTTGCCACATGTTCATGCATGTAGTTGATTCAAAACCAACATAGCCTCCACGATATTTATGTTTAGGGTGTCTATATCCTACTCATGCTAGTATTCAATGTTAATTATTCGCAATGCATGATCATGACCGTTTTCACTTTCTAGTTGGTCGCTTCTCAACAAACTTGCTAGCCTTCACCTGTACTAAGCGGGAATTCTGCTTGTGCATCCACAATCCTTAAACCAAAGTTGTTCCAGATGAGTCCACCATATCTACCTATATGCGGTATTACCCTGCTACTCCAAGTAAATTTGCATGTGCCACCTCTAATCATTCAAATAAACATCCGTTTTGTGTGCCTGTACCACTCATGGAGCGACAGAAGGCGGTCAATATCTTCCACGCTAAGCGGGTTATTCTCGAGATGAGTGTTTATTCACTTGTCATTGCACGAGAGAGGCTGGTATTTGGGATGCCCAGTCCTATGCTCAAAATCAAAAATATATAATGCAAACAAACTCCCCCGGAAAGTTGTTGGTATGGAGGGCACCCGAGGATTCGGCTAGCCATGGCTTGTGTTGGTATGGTGGAGGGGGAGTAAACTTTACCTTTCCGCTTGGGAACCACCTGTAATGTGTTTAGCATGGAAGATATTGAAAACTCTCGGTCGTAACGTTGACAGGAAAAGTACACCTCCCAAAATTATTTTTCATCTCTGATTTAAGCTTCGAGCTCTGGCACTGCTGCAAATCCCTGCTTCCCTCTGCGAAGGGCCTATCTATTTAATTTTATGTTATTTACTTTATGTTATTTTACTTTTATTGCTGAGTCACACCTTCTTGCACTAAGCGCCAATCCTGAGAGCACTATTGTCATCCTTATGCATTGAGTATAGTTAATGTTGTGTGCATCATGACTGTATCTCCTTTACCCTGAATTACAATGTTTAGTCGCTGCTTGAACTTTGGAGGTGCTCTGCATTTATGTTTTGCGGTCTCAGAAAGGGCTAGCGAGATACCATGTTATCATATTATATCATGATTGTTTTGACAAATTGTTGGCATTTGAGATATGTTATTATTGCTCTCTAGTTGATTATGCCATTGATATGAGTAAATATAGTTTCTAAGTGTTATTATGAGCATGGTTAGTTCATGATCTTTGCTGAAAACCTGGGTACTATTTAAGCTTATATACGGATACAAGAACAAAAGAGTTCGTAAAACTTTTTCTTTATCACTTTCAGTTTGTGAACTGAATTGCTTGAGGACAAGCAGTGAGTTAAGCTTGGGGGAGTTGATACGTCTCCATCGTATATACTTTTCCAAACACTTTTGCTCTTGTTTTGGACTCTAATTTGCATGATTTGAATGAAACTAACCCGGACTGACGCTGTTTTCAGCAGAATTACCATGGTGTTGTTTTTGTGCAGAAATCAAAGTTCTAAGATTTGGACGAAACTTTTTGGAGATTTTTTATGTAATATATAAAAATTATTGGCGCAAGAATCAACAAAAGAGGGGCCACCTGTTGCCCACGAGGCAACAGGGCGCGACCCCCCCTAAGGCGCGCCCTGATGCCTTGTGGGGCCCACAGGCAGCCGTCTGACCTAATTCCAACGCTATAAATTCACTTTCCCCAAGAAAAAAAAATAAGAGAAGAAGTTTCATCATGTTTTACGATACATAGCCGCCGCCACCTCCTGTTCTTCATCGGGAGGGCTGATCTGGAGTCCGTTCGGGGCTCCGGAGAGGGGGATTCGACGCCGTCGTCATCATCAACCATCCTCCATCACCAATTTCATTATGCTCACCACCGGGAGTGAGTAATTCCTTTGTAGGCTTGCTGGACGGTGATGGGTTGGATGAGATTTATCATGTAATCAAGTCAATTTGTTAGGGCTTTGATCCCTAGTATCCACTATGTTCTGAGATTGATGTTGCTATGACTTTGCTATGCTTATTGCTTGTCACTAGGGCTCGAGTGCCATGATTTCAGATTTGAACCCTTTATGTTTTCATGAATATATTTGTGTTCTTGATCCTATCGTGCAAGTTATATGCACCTATTACGTGTTATGATCTGCATACCCCAAGGTGACAATAATTGGGATTCTTTCCGGTGATTGCCGTAGTTTGAGGAGCTCGTGTATTCACTAAGTGCTAATGCTTTGTTCCGGTTCTCTATTAAAAGGAGGCCTTAATATCCCTTAGTTTCCTTAAGGACCCCGCTGCCACGGGAGGGTAGGACAAAAGATGTCATGCAAGTTCTTATTATAAGCACGTATGACTATATACGGAATACATGCCTACATTACATTGATGAATTGGAGCTATTGTGTATCGCGTTAGGGTGTGACAGTTATATGATGAATATCATCCAACATAATTATCATCACCTATCCAATGCCTACGACTTTCTCATATTGGTTTCTGCTAAGTTACTTTGTTGTTATTGCTTTACACTTGCTACAAATTGCTACTATTACTGTTAATGTTACTGTGTTACTATTACTACTGCTATTGAAACTATCATACTACTATGCTACTAAACACTTTGCTGCAGATATTTAGTTCTCCAGGTGTGGTTGAATTGACAACTCAACTGCTAATACTCGCAAGTATTCCTTGGCTCCCCTTGTGTCGAATCAATAAATCTGGGTGAAATACTACCCGCGAAAACTGTTGCGATTCCCTATACTTGTGGGTTATCAGACACTTGATGGAGGAGATGGAGAAGGCCAAGCCGGTGGTGGAGATGGAGGAGCCTAGGCCCATGGAGGAAGAGATAGAGGACACCAAGCCGATGGAGGAGGAGCCTACGCTTGTGCCCGTCGAGCCACTAGTGTCTGGGTCCAGCACACGTTAGGAACACTGTCAAGGAGATGATCGCCAATGCGGACATTGGTAGGTAGGTTGACCAACGCCGCCATGGGGTATCTGTTTATTCCATGCCTCCACGTATAAGGAGATCATCCACGAGGACATGCTCAAGGAATCCACCGTGCGTACGTGCTGATGTGATTGCTAATGTGGTCACGCATAATCTGCTTAGTGTGGTTCTTTTAGTGCGTGTTCATAGTTATGTAAAGAACCATGGACCCTATGGATCATTCATAAATTGTGTTGTTCATAAGTTCATTGGCTACATGTAGAAGGCAGGCCGTCCTGCCCCGCGAAGACCATGCCATGGTATAGAGAACAGAAAAAAATATGCCAAGTGATCTATCATAGCAAAGTTGTTGCATCAAATCCATGTTAATATACACATGGCATCAGACCATGACTTTATATCGTGTATTCCTTTCACAACCGCACAACCTAGGAATGAGCACCATGAGCATTCGACCCAATGCGGTGCTCTTGTCACAATGACTATTGTCGGTGCTAAATCTGGCATATCTCGAGGTAGGGTCCTAAACTAGTCATTTTGGAGCGATGGTAACAAGGACACAGGATTTTACCCTGGTTTGGGCTCTCTCAAAGAGATAATCCCTATGTCCTTCTCTTGATTGTATTGATATGGGGGATAATACATAGTACATGTATCTACTACGAGATTGTTGTGCATGATTCTAATCATCTAGCATATGATCTATCGACTAGCCTGGCCTCGGCTTACATAATGTATCGGAGGCCTAGGATAATAGGAGTCCTAGTCGGATACGTCGGTGGAGAGGAGTCTTCGACTTGTGCGTTAAGTCTTGCGAAATCTCCCTTGTATACGTCATGGGCTGCCCGAAGAAGCCCATTAGTGAACCGCCATGGGGGTCCTCGGCCCGACCCACCTGGTCGGGAGATGATGTGGTGAGTACCCCGTAGTCCAGGGGACCGTCAGTAGCCCCCTGAACCGATTTTCAAGTTGGGGACGCTCCTCGGTTCTTCCAAACTGTTCTTCATCTTCGATCGTCGGTCTTGAAAGCTGGTTCAACAAATCTTCTCATCTCCGATCTTGAGGATCGCCGAGGTGTATCCGAAGAGTTCACACGTCAGGTATCCGAGGAGTTCACACGTCGGGCATCAGAGGAGCCCTTTTAAGTTCTCGGCCTTTATCAATGCCTTGTTATTTTCTCATCACACCTCGGGTTCAAAGTTTTTCCCGTGCGACCGTGAGTTTTTGCAGCCGAGTTCCAACGCCGGACTGCATCTGAGGAGTCATAGAGCACCTCGGCTTTGAATTTTTTTGAAGGAGGTTATCTGAGCTTAACGCCGAAAAAGTTCTCTAAGGAGCCACCCACTCGCAGCCGAGCTTTATGCCAAACTGCTTCCGAGGTGGTGCACTACCACCTCGGTCTTGGGCTGATTTTTTATGGAATTTATTTCTGATCGGTGCAATTTATTTACTGCCGAGATGTATAGCCAGTAGCCCTCAAGATGCGTGTCGGCCTAAAATCCGGGATGCACCTGAAAGATAAAACAAAACTGCTTATCCCAGTAGCCGCTGAGACTCAGGTCGATTTGTGAAATCAGCCTGAGGATCAAGTCCTTGCTCGGCAGCATACTTAGGAAGGGAAACGTGGTGGGCAATATCTCCCGAGACTCAGGTTGGGTGCGGCCGACCAACCTAAGGATCGTAATCTCCTCGAAAACTGTTTTGCACTTTGATTTTTCTGCATTGGATCATCAATGCAGTAGCCCCTGAGACTTGGGTTTGGGCAACATGGCCGACCATAGGATCGTATCTCCTTAGGAACTAATTCATCCATCGAGTGTGTTTTGTCAACGCCGAGGTGCAGCTCGGCAGGAAAGATGACGAACTGCGGGTCGAAAAAGATTTTCCGAAGCAGAACCATCACACAGGACACCTCGATCAAGAGGATGTCTTGTCACTTGAAAGAAAAACATAAAATAGGTTAAAAGTTTCATATGTTTGAAAAATCAAAAAACTTATGTAAAACTTTACATCTAAATTAAATCAAGTTTTTTTGTGCCAATCCGAAATTGGTCTTAAAATTAATTTGTGCTTCCGTTGTGCCTTAACATGATACATCCGATCTCCAGACTTCAAATGGGTCAGCCTTCGGCTTCAACCTCCTTTCCCGAAGGCGGCGTGCTTCTCAGGCCAGTTTAGAGAACTAAACTCGAGCGGCTTTAGAGAGAAACCAGGCTATCCGGCTATTGACCACACACTCACGCCGAAAAAAGTAGTAGTAGAAAAAGACTTTGCAACGACTTAGAAGAAAACACTTATTAGAAAACAGCACATATGAATTTAAGAGCCCCCAGTTAAAATGGGAAAAAGAAGTGTTTTTAACATACAAAATTTTTGTTTAACAAAAATAACGCTTGGTCGAACCGAACAAAAATAAAAAATTTAAAAAATCTGAGCATGAAAATGACTTAGCTGGTTAATATGCTCATTGTTGATGATGCGGTCCTGGCTTGTGGCGGGACGAGGGCGCCCAGCGAAATTTGACAGATCCGACATGGTGCGTAGTCCTCAACTTGACCAAGGTACGAGCCCCCTAGCCCGAGGTGACTGAGCGAGGAGCTTGGCTTGACAAAATGGCGATGCAGCACAGTCGATGTTGCGAGGCGAAGCCCGCAGTCCAGCTATCATGACGAAGCTGGTTTGTGGGGTGACGATGTGATCGGGAACGTTGCATGAAAATCAAAAATTTCCTACAAAACACCCAAGATCTAATCTAGGAGATGCAAAGCAACGAGAGGGGAGTGTGTCTACATACCCTTGTAGACCAAAAGCGTTAGCATCATAACGCGGTTGATGTAGTCTTACTCTTCACGATCCAGTCGCGATCCGATCCGATCTAGTGCCGAACGGACAACACCTCCGAGATTAGCACATGTTCAGCTCGATGGCGTCCTCTCCTTCTTGATCCAGCAAGCGAGGGAGAGGAGGTAGATGAGATCGGAACCAGCACGGCGGTATGGTGGTGGTGGCAGTAGCAGAATTCCGGCAGGGCTTCGCCAAGCGCGTACCGGAGGAGAGGTGGGAGGTGTTGGGAATGACGGAGGGCAAGGGTGAAGGGGTGCAGCCCCCTGCGCCCCTCCCCACTATATATAGGGGTGAGGGGGAGGGGGCGCCGGCCCTAGCCCTCCTCCAAGGGAGGGGGCGGCGGCCCTAGGAGGTGGCTTAGCCCCCAAGCCAAGGGGGGCGCCTCCCACCCCTAGGGTTTGCCCTCCCTTGGCGCATGGGCCTGGTGGGTAGCTGGTGCGCCTGGCCCATCTAGGCCAGGGTGCCCCCTACAGCCCATGTGGGCCCCCAGGGCAGGTGGACCTGAAAGCACATTTGCTCCCTTGGTGGTTTTGGTAATTCATAACAACATATATCTCATTGAACTAATGTCCATTCAAGTTAAAGATTTGAGGATGTTCAATGATTGGCATGGCATGGACTAGAGACGTGGACCCCTCAAAATGCTAAGGACAAGGATTGGCAAAAGATCAAGACTCTACATTTTTGGTTTAGTGATCCAAGATCACATTGAGTCCATAGGAAAGCCAATACTATTAAAAGGGGATGAGGTGTTGCTTAATGGTCTTTTTGCTCAAGTGCTTAGTGACAGTACTCCTGAACCCTCAACCACTCTCTCTATCCAAAGATGTCCAAAACCCACATTCCAACTCGGCCCCACCGAAATTTCCTATCCGGAGCCACCGAGTTCATCTAGACTTAGTCACTGCCAAAACCCTAACAAATCGGATCCACCGAAATGGATCTCGGTCCCACCGAGATGGCCTTGCCAACTCTCTGTAATCGTTTGCACTTACTTCGGTCTCACCAAGTTTTGCAAATCGGTCTCACCAAGATGGCTTGCCAACTCTCTATTGCCTTATTGCTTCACTTCAGTCATACCGAGTTGATGCAATCGGTGCCACCGAGATGAGGATTGCCCTAGCCATTGCACTTCGGTCCATCCGAGTTGTTCCTATCGGTCCCACAGAGATTCCTAAAGTTCATATATTTTACACAGTTCGGTGCTACCGAGATTATTGTTTCGGTGCCATCCGAGTTGTTCCTATCGGTCCCACAGAGATTCCTAAAGTTCATATATTTTACACAGTTCGGTGCTACCGAGATTATTGTTTCGGTGCCACCGAGTTGAGTCAAAAGTGTGTAACGGTTGGATTTTGTATGGAGGCTATATATACCCCTCCACCACCTCCTTCTCAGTAAGGAGAGCCATCAGAACGTGCCTACATTTCCACCATACATTTTCTGAGAGAGAACCACCTACTGATGTGTTGAGATCAAGATATTCCATTCCTACCATTTGAACCTTGATCTCTAGCCTTTCCCAAGTTGCTTTCCACTCAAATCCTTCTTCCACCATAGCCAAATCTGTGAGGAGTTGTTTGAGTGCTGGGAAGACTATCATTTGAAGCACAAGAGCAAGGAGTTCATCAACAACACACCGTCTATTACCTTTTGGAGAGTGGTGTCTCCTAGATTGGTTAGGTGTTACTTGGGAGCCTCCGACATGATGTGGAGTTGAACCAAGAGTTTGTAAGGGCAAGGAGATCGCCTACTTCGTGAAGATCTACCCCGAGTGAGGCTAGTCCTTCGTGGACGTATGCCATGGTGGAATAGACAAGGTTGCTTCTTCGTGGACACTTCGTGGGTGGAGCCCTTCGTGGACTCGCGCAGCCATTACCCTTCGTGGGTTGAAGTCTCCATCAACGTGGATGTACGATAGCACCACCTATCGGAACCATGCCAAAAACCACTGTGTCTTCATTGCGTTTGAAATCTCCGATCCCCTCCTTTACATACATATGCAATTGCCTACTTTCCGCTGCTATACTCTTAGATTTGCATGTGTAGGGTGATGCTTGACATGTACTATTGCTAAAATCTGCCCACAACTATAAATTGGAAAAAGGTTAGGTTTTATTTGGTCAAGTAGTCTAATCACCCCCCTCTAGACATACTTTTGATCCTACAAGGGATATCAGAGCTTTGGTCTCCGTAAGCCTTGATTTCCATTGCTTTGGTGATCATAGCCTTGGTTTCAGAACCTAGGAGAGTATGGCATCTAGTGAGGGTAACTATGACCGTAGAGGTCCACATTTTGATGGTACAAACTTTGCTAGTTGGAAACATAAGATGAAAATGCATATTCTTGGTCATAACCCTGCCGTTAGGGCTGTTGTTCGTGTTGGCTTGCAAGGCGACTTCTTTGAGGATGGCAAGGAACCGGATCGTGAGGCAACCCCAGAAGAATTGAAGATGTTGCAATACAATGCTCAAGCTTGTGACATTCTATTCAACGGTTGATGTCCCGAAGAATTCAACAAAATCAGCCGCCTCGAGAATGCAAAGGAAATTTGGGATACTTTGGTTGATATGCATGAGGGTACCAAGTCCGTCAAGGAATCTAAGTTGGATGTGCTTCAAAGTCAACTTGACAAGTTCAAGATGAAGGATGGTGAAGGAGTCGCTGAAATGTACTCTAGACTTGCTCTCATCACAAATGAGATTGCTGGCTTAGGAAGTGAAGAGATGACCGACAAATTCATCATCAAGAAGATACTTAGAGCTTTGGATGGAAAATATGATACCGTTTGCACATTGATCCAAATGATGCCAAATTACAAAGATCTCAAGCCCACGGAAGTGATTGGAAGGATTGTTGCTCATGAAATGTCACTCAAGGACAAAGAGGAGCTGCACAACAAATCAAGTGGTAGTTACAAAGCCTCAACCGATGCTCCAACAACTACAAGTGACAAGCTAGTATCCAATGAAGAGATTAGCCTAATGGTGAAAAGGTTCAACAAGTTCTACAAGAACAAAGGGAAAGAAAGAAGTTCTAGCTCAAGACACTATGAGAGAAGATCATCAAGTCGTGACCGTAATTGCTACAATTGTGGGAAGCCCGGACACTACTCCAATGAGTGTACGGCTCCCTACAAGAAAAGAGACGAATCACCAAGAGGAAGACATAGAAGAGATGAATCACCTCATAAGGAGAGAAGGACTAGAGATGATCGTTATGAATGAAGACACTCTCGAAGAAGCAAGGATTCGGAAAGGAAGGACAAGTCATCCAAGAGCTACACAAGAAGAAGACATCAAGCTCATGTTGGTGAATGGGTTTTCGGCTCCGACTCCGACAACCACTCCGAGAGAAGTTATCACTCCAACTCCGACTATAGTCAAGATGAAGGTGTTGCCGGACTTGCTCTTGTGTCATCCAACTCCTATGATCTATTTGACTCACCAAATGAAGGAATTGGAAGATGCTTCATGGCAAAAGGCCCCAAGTTATCACACCCCGAGTATCTTGATTTCAATAGTGATGAAGATGATTTGCTTGGTGATGATGATTTACTTGTTGATAGGGCTAGTGATGTGAGCTATAATGAAAATGCTAGTAATCATGATAGTCAAGAGGAAACGAGTGACAATGCTATGAAGGAGATTGAGCGTCTAACTAAGGAACTAAATGCTCTTAAGTTAGCTCATGAAACAACTCAAGAGGATCATAGAGAACTTCTAAGAACTCATGAGAAGCTACGCTTCGAGAAGCTAAATTTAGAGCAAGAGCATGAGTTTCTTAAAGCTATCAATGACGATCTTCGAAAGAAGAGTTCTTCATATCTTGCCAAGCGTTTACTCTTGTCTACCTTTATGCCACAAGTTAAATCTAAGAAAACTAGCAACAAGGGTAAAAATGGTTCTACCTCTAGTAGTAACAATAACAATGCTAAATCCAATGTTGTTGCTTCTAGTAGTTCTATTGATTCCACTAATGATTCTCTTAGCCAAGTTACACTTGAGCAAGAAAATATGCTATTGAAAGGAATTATAGAGAAAGGTGTCTACAAGAGTCTTGCCGGGAGTAAGCAATTTGAGGAAATTGTACGCAAGCAAGGAAGGCACCGGAAGAACCAAGGTGTTGGTTTTGAATGAAAGTTCAAAGCAAATGGAGTTGAGTGGGAAGAAGATCAATACCCCAAGACGAAGTTTGCTCCTCAACAAGAGAAGTATGATCCTACTTCCTTCAAGGGAACACAAGCTCAAGAAGATCTTCCACCACAAGACCACAAGCTAAAAGGCAAGGACAAGCTTCAAGAAGAGATTGATTCATTTGAAGAAGCTCCTCAAGTCATGGTCAAGTGGGTTCCCAAGACTTCATCAAGTTCTACTTCATCAAGTGCTACTACAACTCCAAGGATTCCCATCAAGTTGATGTGGGTCCAAAAGAAGAAGAACTAGAGAGTTCTTGAGGGTGACTCCGCCAACAAACTTCACTCATATTATTTATGGCAAGAACTTGTGCAACCAACTTCCACATTTTGCACTAGTTCATGGTGTCACAAACCCTCTTGTTGGTAAGGCAAGGGACAAGGTATTCAATGCATTCATGGACATCATATATGTGTATTTCACTCTATGTCTATGGACATCCTTGTATGTTCCTTGTGTGGGACTAACCCATGTAGGTATTGAAAGCACAAAATTCCAAAGGATTGCTCCCAACTCTTGATGGTCTACATCAACATTGAGCATCCACATCTTCAACATCTACATGAAGTCATCATCGACAAAACCCAAGGTTAGTTCATCCCCCTTAGGGGGAATATCACATCTAGGGGGAGCTTTGCTCTAAACAATTGAGCTAAAGCAACTCTAATGGTGTGAACACATCAATGCTTTATGCAAAAGTGGTAACCCCACTTGTGCTTAAACGATGAGTATGACGTATGATCAAATGTTCTCATTTGGCTCCTAAGTCAATATACTCATATATAGATGACCTAGTCATCGCCATTGCTTGATAGATGCTAGAATTGGTTGTGCATGATTGACACACATTTCATTTGCTATCTTATTGTGTGAGCATGTTGGTTTGCATGTTTTCATCATTCGAGGACATCCATTTGTTGTTTTGAAAGTCTTGGTTTTTCTGGCCAAGTGGATATACCAGAATGCCTAAGTACCTTCTCTAGCTATCTATGCTTTCTTGTCTCAAATTCTATTCTTGCTGCATCACAAAAATTGAACAAGTCATTTTCGGACCCTCCGGGTGAGGAGCACTCGGAGCCACTGATCTGAAAGGGCTGAAACTCCAAAACCTTCTAAATGATTTCGACCGAACCAATTCACTCAAACTCGGTCCAACCGAAATCACTTAGATTGATCTAGGTTTTCCATCTCGGTGCTACTGAGTTAAACCATTTCGGAGCCACCGATGTGCTAAACTGCGTGCAGTTACACATATCGGTGCCACCGAGTTGTTCAACTTGGCGCCACCGACAGCGTACGGGTATATATATCGCGTGGACCAAACGGTTGAAATTTCTCGACCCCACTCGTTCCCGCACCCCGTTGCTGCTGTCGCCCTTCATCTTCGGACTTCGCCGTCGTCTCCAGCACGCTCTCGCCGCCGGATTCTGCCGCCATCAACGGTAATCTTCACCGCCGTTGCCGCCGTAGAGAGTCTCCACCGAGTTAGGGTGAGATTCGATCCCTTTCGTGCTTCCCATTTCCGATTCAATGCACGTTAGGAATGCCATGATTCTTGCCATGATTGCAATGCTTATTCCACCAGGAGAATTCCGTAGATTAGATTCGAGTAAAAAATTTAGGTTTAAGTTTCCACCGAATGCATCTCGGACCGACCGATTAGAAATTTTCGGCCCCACCGATTTTGTCTCTGACCATAGCACTAGTACGTCTCGGTGCCACCGAGTGTACGTATCAGTGAGACCAAAAGTAAAGTCTCAGTGAAACCCTAGCATCTCGAAGCCACCGAACCCTATCTCGGTCTGACCGAAATGGCGTGTAAGGTTTCTGTAGTATGCTTCGGTGTCACCGAGATGATCAACTCGGTCCATCCGAAATGCATCCTATAAAAACTTGAAACTAAAAGTTGAACTCAAATTTTATAAAAACTTCTGCTTTTTGTGATGACTCATCTACTCTGCCCATACCCATCTATTCACAGGGTCAACTCAGCAAGATGTCAAGTGGCAGTGACAGTCCGAACAGGTCTGAACATCATGCAGAATTTAGTGAAGGGTCAAGCCCTGATGAGAGTTTCTATGAGGGAGAGAGGAGCTCTCCAGATCTTCCAAAGGCAGCCACCAGAACAAGGAAGAAGAAAACCTCTGACAGTGAGGATGAGGATTTTGTTGCTAGTGCAACAGCAACTAAGAAGAAGAGAATGGTGCTTGCTAAGGAATATAGCACTAAGCCTACATATGCCAAAGAGAGGATTGATGTGAGGAAAGTCCCTAAGCAGACTATGCAATTCACTCTTGAAGAGCCTAGTGACACAGAGGCAGCTGCAGGAGCTAAGAAGAAGAGAGTAAGGAAAACTCATGCCCGAGTGATTGGTAGACCCTCCATGATGATAAATGAGGAAGAAGAAGAGGAGGAGGAGCCAGCAGCCACTGCACCCCCTGCAAAAGCTCAAAAACTTATGTCTGATGCAATCAGGACTGCTGCCCCCACCAAGTCCAAGCCAAAGGTGTCAGCACCCAAGAGGTCTACCAGGAACATTTCAGCTGCTGAGAAGAACAAGGCCCCAGTGCCTGAGGTAAATGTTGATGAAGAGCCACTAGTGCTCAAAAAGTTGAAGCCTAAGATTCCAGACCATGACAATGCACACCCAGTTGCGGAGAACATGATGCTGAGGAAGGATAAAGGACTGCGTCAGTGGAGACAGTTAGATCCTTATGCTATAAGGAGGCAGACAGCATGTGACTATCTCTTTCACACACGAGAACACCAAGATTTCTATGAAACAATTCTGTTGGACAAGAAGCCCATTGTTAGCGACATGAAATGGGTAGATTGGGAATACATCGATGAGAACGAGGATTATTTTCCCCATGTCCATGAAAGCTTCAGGATTGCAGGTGTTGATGACTTTGTCGGAAAGAAGTTGACCAAGTGGAACGATGAGATGGTCATGCAATTCTACTCCACAGCTCACTTCTATCCAGATGGCAGAATAGTGTGGATGACAGAGGGTATCAGGTACCAGTCAACCATCTCTGAGTGGGCAAGTCTTCTTGGTGCTCCCAAGGAAGAGGATGATGACATAGATATCTATGCCAAGCTCAAGATGGATCACAACACCATGAAGAACATGTACACTGCTATCCCCCAGAAGGACATTGAGACTCATAAGCTTGGATCAGTGAAGCATCTGCTACCAGGATTAGCCACCATGAACACCATCTTGCGGTACACCTTGTTACCCAAGTCAGGAGATGACAAAATGATTCATGGCCACTCCATCAATTTGCTGCATTTGTTTGATATACCTCAGAAATTCAAGGTGATGAGCCTGATAGTTGAAACTATCAAGAGGACTGCAGCTGATCAGAAGAGATCGTGCGGATATGCTCCACACATTCAGCTATTGATAAATTCCAAGGTTGGAACCAGCACATACCTTCTTGATCGAGAGCATTTGCCATTGCATCCAGAGTTTGAGGATAATGTCATAGTGATGGATCCTTCACATCCCACTTCTGTACAAGGTCAAGAGAAGATCCGCAAAGCCAAAGAAGCAAAAGCAGCCGAGGAGGCATCAGCTCCAAATGCTCCAATTGCAAACCTAAAGTCTAAGTCTGACCAAATGACATATCTGCTTGAAGCCACCCTGAGGATTGAGCGAAGTCTGGCCAACCTCACCTAGCACCAGTCTAGCCTAGAGCGGATTATTAAGACTAAATTTCATGATTTGGATGTCAAGGTCACCGATATTCAGACGACAGTGGAGAAGCTGCAGAGGGATGTTGATGCTGTCAGGATAGCCCCATCTGATGACAGTGGAGATGATAGACCAACCACAAAGCATTTTCAGACAGTGCCTAGGGCAGCCAGAACTGCTGCAGTGCCAGTTGTGGTACCACGGACCACAGTCTCGACACCTGCTGCTGCTGCCACAGTGCCACCTCAGGTCTCCACTCCACCAGCCCAGCAAACATCCGCCGAAGTCTTCGCGGACGCTCTTATCTCAATGCCGTTTACGCACACCGGAGCTGCCAGCAGGAGATCGCCTTCAGGAGCTTCGGAGGACCGTGCTTAGAGTGTCGGCTAGTCCTATACCTTTTCGAACTTTTTGGTACTTGTTGCCAAAGGGGGAGAATTTGTATAGATCATAGGCTTCAAGAGAGAGAGAGCTTTGCTTTGATTTGCTCGAGTTCTTTTGCTACTGCTTGTCTGATGCTACTTTGTTATGTGTGTGCTTGCTATAGTGTCTGTGAGATATTCTGTCATTTATGCTTATGATTGGTCATACTATGCTTATTGTGATGATCAATGCTTATCCTTATCATTATCTTGTATGATCACTCACTCACTTATGTTGGTGATGTGTGCTTGCTATTTCAATCATATCATTTTGCGCGCTCCACCAAGATGTATGTGACATGGAAGAGTGACCCATGAGCCTAATCGATTGTGCATTTGCATTCAAACGCAAATTTTTAATAATGCACAAATTTAGGGGGAGCTCTTGCTTATCACACACTTCTCAAAGCGACGATGTAATTCATTCATTTAATCTTTTGTCGAAGCTTTGATCTATATGTTGTCATCAATTACCAAAAAGGGGGAGATTGAAAGCACATTTGCTACCTTGGTGGTTTTGGTAATTCATAACAACATATATCTCATTGAACTAATGTCCATTCAAGTTAAAGATTTCAGGATGTTCAATGATTAGCATGGCATGGACTAGAGACGTGGACCCCTCAAAATGCTAAGGACAAGGATTGGCAAAAGATCAAGAATCTACATTTTTGGTTTAGTGATCCAAGATCACATTGAGTCCATAGGAAAGCCTATACTATTAAAAGGGGATGAGGTGTTGCTTAATGGTCTTTTTGCTCAAGTGCTTAGTGACAGTACTCCTGAACCCTCAACCACTCTCTATATCCAAAGATGTCCAAAACCCACATTCCAACTCGGCCCCACCGAAATTTCCTATCCGGAGCCACCGAGTTCATCTAGACTTAGCCACTGCCTAAACCCTAACAAATCGGATCCACCGAAATGGATCTCGGTCCCACCGAGATGGCCTTGCCAACTCTCTGTTATCGTTTGCACTTACTTCGGTCTCACCGAGTTTTGCAAATCGGTCTCACCGAGATGGCTTGCCAACTCTCTGTTGCCTTATTGCTTCACTTCGGTCCTACCGAGTTGATGCAATCGGTGCCACCGAGATGAGGATTGCCCTAGCCATTGAACCTCGGTCCATCCAAGTTATTCCTATCGGTCCCACCG
This sequence comes from Elymus sibiricus, assembly GCA_039707655.1. Classification (NCBI taxonomy): domain Eukaryota; kingdom Viridiplantae; phylum Streptophyta; class Magnoliopsida; order Poales; family Poaceae; genus Elymus; species Elymus sibiricus. The sequence continues at coordinate 335,888,413 of CM077664.1, forward strand.
AGATTCCTAAAGTTCATATCTTTTACACACTTCGGTGCTACCGAGATTATTGTTTCGGTGCCACCGAGTTGAGTCAAAAGTGTGTAACGGTTAGATTTTGTGTGGAGGCTATATATACCCCTCCACCACCTCCTTCTCAGTAAGGAGAGCCATCAGAACATGCCTACACTTCGACCATACATTTTCTGAGAGAGAACCACCTACTCATGTGTTGAGATCAAGATATTCCATTCCTACCATTTGAACCTTGATCTCTAGCCTTTCCCAAGTTGCTTTCCACTCAAATCCTTCTTCCACCATAGCCAAATCTATGAGGAGTTGTTTGAGTGCTGGGAAGACTATCATTTGAAGCACAAGAGCAAGGAGTTCATCAACAACACACCGTCTATTACCTTTTGGAGAGTGGTGTCTCCTAGATTGGTTAGGTGTCACTTGGGAGCCTCCGACATGATGTGGAGTTGAACCAAGAGTTTGTAAGGGCAAGGAGGTCACCTACTTCGTGAAGATCTACCCTGAGTGAGGCTAGTCCTTCGTGGACGTAAGCCATGGTGGAATAGACAAGGTTGCTTCTTCGTGGACCCTTCGTGGGTGGAGCCCTTCGTGGACTCGCGCAACCGTAACCCTTCGTGGGTTGAAGTCTCCATCAACGTGGACGTACAATAGCACCACCTATCGGAACCATGCCAAAAACCACCGTGTCTTCATTGCATTTGAAATCTTCGATCCCCTCCTTTACATACATATGCAATTGCTTACTTTCCGCTGCTATACTCTTAGAATTGCATGTGTAGGGCGATGCTTGACATGTACTATTGCTAAAATCTGCCCATAACTATAAATTGGGAAAAGGTTATGTTTTATTTGGTCAAGTAGTCTAATCACCCCCCTTTAGACATACTTTCGATCCTACAGGACCCCTCCGGTGGACCCCCGGAACCCCTTCGATGATTCCGGCACACTGCCGGCATACTCCCAAACTCTTCTGGTAGCCAAAATAGGACTTCCCATACATAAATCTATACCTCCGGACCATTCCGGAGCTCCTCGTGATATCCGGGATCTCATCTGGGACTCCGAACAACCTTCAGACTTTCCACTGCTAACATCTCAATGCTACCCTAGCGCTACCGAACGTTAAGCGTGCGACCCTACGGGTTCGGAACATGCATGCATGATCAAGACTCCTCTCCGATAAATAACCAATAGCGGGACCTGGATGCCCATATTGATTCCTACATATTCAACGAAGATCTTTATCGGTTGAACCACGATGTCGAGGATTCAGTTAATCCCGTATACAATTCCCTTTGTTCGGCGATATGTTACTTGCCCGAGATTCGATCGTCGGTATCTCCATACCTAGTTCAATCTTGTTACCGGCAAGTCTCTTTACTCGTTCCTTAATACAAGATCCCGTGACTAACTCATTAGCCACATTGCTTGCAAGCTCTTTACGATGTTGTATTGTCGAGAGGGCCCAGAAATATCTCTCCGTCATATGGAGTGACAAATCCCAGTCTCGATCCATGCAACCCAACAGACACCTTCGGAGACACCTGTAGAGCACCTTTATGATCACCCTGTTATGAAGTGACGTTTGATAGCACACAAGGCATTCCTCTGGTATCCAGGAGTGACAAGATCTCATGGTCTAAGGAACAGATACTTGACATGAAGGAAGCTATAGCAAATAACTAAACGATCTAATGCTAAGCTTACGGTTGGGTCTGTCCATCACATCATTCTCCTAATGATGTGATCCCGTTATCAAATGACAACTCATGTCTATGGTTAGGAAACCTTAACCATCTTTGATCAACGAGCTAGTCTAGTAGAGGCTTACTAGGGACACGGTGTTGTCTATGTATTCACACATGTATTTAAGTTTCCGGTCAATACAATTCTAGCATGAATAATCAACATTTATCATGAACAAGGAAATATGATAATAACTAATTTATTATTGCCTCTAGGACATATTTCCAACAGTCTCCCACTTGCACTAGAGTCAATAATTGATGTCTACTACACAACTTATTCTTGTAGACTCGTGTTGGCCCTCCAAGCGTAGAGTTTTGTAGGACAGTAGCAATTTTCCCTCAAGTGGATGACCTAAGGTTTTTCAATCCGTGGGAGGCATAGGATGAAGATGGTATCTCTCAAACAACCCTGCAATCAAATACAAGAAATCTCTTGTGTCCCCAACACAACCAATACAATGGCAAATTGTATAGGTGCACTAGTTTGGCGAAGAGATGGTGATACAAGTGTAGTATGGATAGTAGATATAGGTTTTTGTAATCTGAAAATAAAAAAACAGCAAGGTAACAAGTAGTAAAACGGAGCACAAACAATATTGCAATGCTTAGAAACAAGGCCGAGGGTTCATACTTTCACTAGTGCAATCTCTCGACAGTGCTAACATAGTTGAATCATATAACTATCCCTCAACGTGCAATAAAGAATCACTCCAAAGTTCCTATTAGCGAAGAACATAAGAAAGAAATTGTTGTAGGGTACGAAACCACCTCAAAATTATTCTTTCCGATCAATCTATTGAGCTGTTCCTATAAGTATCACAAACAGCCCTAGAGTTCGTACTAAAATAACACCATATGATACGCATCAACCAACTCTAATGTCACCTAGATACTCCAATGTCACGACAAGTATTCGTGAGTTGATTGTACAATATGGATCTAACAACTTCAGATTCATAATATTCAATCCAACACAAAGAACTTAAAAGAGTGCCCCAAGATTTCTACAGGAGAAAGTAGGACGAAAACGTGCATCAACCCCTATGCATAGATTACCCCAATGTCACCTCGGGAATCCACGAGTTGAGTGCCAAAACATATATGAAGTGAATCAATATAATACCCCATTGTCACCACGGGTATTCATATGCAAGACATACATCAAGTGTTCTCAAATCTGAATATTCAATCCGACAATAACGAAACCTCAAAGGGAAAAGATTCGATTCATCACAACAAGGATAGAGAGGGAAGAAACACCATATGATCCAACTATATTAACAAAGCTCGCGATACATCAAGATCGTGCCATATCAAGAACACGAGAGAGAGAGATCAAACACATAGCTACTAGTACATACCCTCAGCCCCGAGGGTGAACTACTCCCACTACTGGAATCAGAGAATTTGCCATCAGTCCATTCTTTGCCGTCTGCTAGCGGACGGCAAAGATGGTGTGTGCCGTCTGTTTCCGAAAAGCAGACGGCAAAGAACGGCCTCAAGGCAAACATGAGTTTTGCCGTCAGTGCGTTCTTTACCGTCGGCTAGCAGACGGCAAATGGGAGAATAGTAGACGGCAAAGAGCGGACTTGGCCCCAGAGGAGCGCGGCGGTGGGTAGGTCAAATGGACGTTTCATATACCGTCAGTCCAGTCTTTGCCGTCGTCTAGCAGACGGCAAAGAGCACAGAAAGCGGATGGCAAAGAAAAAGCAGACGACAAAGATGTTTTCAAAACAAAAAAGAAATAACCCTTCACCGCGCGCCCCCGCAGCTCTATCCAATTTCTCCCCCGCGCGCGCCCCCCCGCAGCCAACTGCTCTGCCCCGCCGCCGCCCGTCCCCGCCTCCACCGCCACCGACGCCTGTCCCCGCCTCCACCTCCCCCTGCCCTCGCGCGGCCTGCTGCCCCTCCCCTCGTGCGACCCCCTCGCCACTCCCCTCGCGCCGCCGCCCGATCCAAGCCACTGAGGCCCAGGCCAGCTCCGCCGCCGCCGAGGCCCAGGCCCGACGCCCCTCCCTCCCCACGGGCTCGACCCCACCTTCCCCGCGAGCTCCTGGCCCGGTCCGGCCCCTCCGGCGACCCACTGCGGCGGACGGCGCCCCACCCCTGTTCCCCCTCCCCTCGTCCTGGCCGTGAGGCACCAAGGTGAGCAGCTCCTGTTTTTTTTGTATGTTGAGCCAGCAATGCTAATTAGTATTTCAATGTTCAAACACTAGCTGAATTGTTTCTTTATGTGAAAGTACTTGTTGTAATGGGTTTCATATTGTCAAATGCTTGCTGTAATTTTTCTTTAAGCTCAAATGCTTGCTGTAATTATTATCTCAATGTCCAAAAACTTGCTGAAGATGTTTAAATTAGTTTGTATTTTTGTTTTGGTATGTGTTGTGGAATAGCTATTTTTTTGAAACTATTAGTATACATATCATATTTGTAAATTATGTGGGTAATCTGACCACCTCAGTCAAAAAGGTTACCACAACCCTTATCCATCATTTATCCCTCAAACCAAACCTAGGGAGTTTAGTGATATAGTATATTATACCCACACATTGTGTAGATTTTGATTTGATGCATAAAGCACAAAGCATATGTAATTTCATAGTGCAGAGTTCTGCGGTGCTTATGTTGGTTGTGGCGTTGTGCCGGTGCTTTTCATGTGCAGGGGATCTTCTCTTCACCTCCACGAGCACCGTTCCCCCTCCCCTCGTCCAACAAGGTGAGGACCCCATCCCCCCTCCCCTCACTGATTTTTTTCAAATTTGCTATGGATGATGATTTTGCTATAGATGTACTAGATGAATAGAAATTGATTTGGACAGATTGTGCAAGTAGTAGTACTAGATGATTGTGCAAGTAGTTGTACTACATGATTTTGCTATGGATGTAGTAGATGATTTTGTTCTGGAAACACTTTGGGCATGCAGCAAGAACATTGATGTGATTTACCAAAAAAGTCACACTAATATACTAAAATGATTTGTAGCAGAAATAAATTTGCACATAGCAGCATTGATAAGTTTATAAAAAATATGAGCAATTCTGAAGAAAAAAATCATATACCTTGACCTGAAATTGGGAAGTTAATTTACAAAAATGCATTTGCTAGGCTAGGCTCCATGTTAGTTGTTGGACACATGTAAATATATTTGCTAGATACAACTAGCTTGTTCATATGGCATAGCAGCACACACACACACAGAGTGGTTAATGGAGAAGGGTAGCATGTATGAATGCTATATATATATAGATGTATGGGTGGATGTATGTATGGATTTTCATTAAAAAAATTAGTTTCTTTCTTGCTTATTTTCTTTATAGGTTAGATGTTGTTGAACTGCGAGATGATGTTGATGATGTTTTTATTAGATTGTTGTGCGAGTGCTTATGTTGGTTCTGCCGGTGCTTTTCATGTGCGAGTGCTTATGTTGGTTCTGCCAGCCCATTCTTTTTTTCATTTAATTGTGTTTACTCTTTGTCATGGCAGGTGTTGAAAGATGGTGGGCGCGGGTCTAGAGCGCTCCGCGGGTACTTCTTCGACGGCGGCCCGCACGAGGGCTACTTCCATTCCACCCCTACCTCTCCGGAGAGCGTTGATAGAGAGTATGGGGACACCGGCGGGCACTTCTTCATCGGCGTCGTTGCCCACCGGGAGAGGAGGATGGGCAAGGAAGAAGAGAGGTGGAGGACGTGGCCGCGGGAGAGGTAGGCAGACTGCTACGCCTTCCTCGCCGCCACCCCTAGCTCATTCACCCGAGCACAGGACTGCTAGGGTGGACCCGTCTGAGGTGGAGGCTATGGGGACTCCGGACCACGAGCCTCGGGTCGACAGGCCTTCGGCCCACGAGACTCCGGTCCCAGAGGCTTCGGCCCACGAGACTCCGGACCAGGACGGGGATCGGGCTACGTCCAAGGAGACGTCCGGATGGGGTACCTGGCCGGATCCGCCTGAGGGGCCGAGTGGCCATGCTGACGGTGGCGAGGATGAGTGTACTGATAGTGAGGGCAAGGTGGTTGAGGGGGCCACCGTGTACCAGTGTGGTGGTACACGGCTCCCGCCCCTGCCGGCGACCCGTGAGCAGAGGCCGGTGATTAGGCCTGATGGGGAGAAGTAAGTGCATTTACTATTTTTGTACATTTTGCCTTCGTGTTTCTGCAAATATCTAATGCGTTGGCCTTGTCATACTGCAGGGGTTGGGTACACGCCAGTGACGTCCGCAGGCCCAACACCGTCCTTGGTGTGCTTTGCCGGCAAAATTTCCCGGGGTTTGTCACGTTGCCCGGTGAGGGTCAGCTTCCAGAGCTAGGATTGAGCTGGGAGCACTACTTGGCTGCCCCGGCCCCGCCGGAGGAGATGATCGATGGTGTCTTGTGCCACACGAGAGCCGAGATGGTGATCAGAAGCTTTTGGGTAATTTCTCCTTTACACAATTAAAAATTAACAATAGCTAGTTATTGTACTAATCAGTGTTGTCTCGTTTGATTGCAGACCTTCTACAGGTGTGAGGAGGGATACTGGGAGGACGCGGCAAAGCTTATTGATCACAAGTGCAAGCGCCTACTACAAAACTTACGGCACGAGGCTCGGCCGCAGGCTGTTCGAGACTACTACGCCAAGCGTGGTATTAAGAAGGACAAGTCGTCGTGCCGGGCTAATGTTCTGAAGAAGGATCAGTACATGAAGGTAATTACCTATTCTTAAGGCATTGTACTTAGTTTCCTTGATTTGATTCGTAGGCGTAGCGCTCAAATTTCTCTTTACTAACTTAGGTTCCCCCGAGATGGTGTGCGGATAAGATGGATTGTTGGGAGGCGTTGGTGGATGAGTGGTGCACAGGCCGCTGGCGAGCCGTCCACGACGATGCCAAGGACCGGCGTGCCCAAATGGTTGGTGTGCCACATCATCAAGGCAGCGCCAACTTATATCAGTTCGGGCGGAACTGGGTATGTGGTTTGCTTCATGATTCATGCAATTCATTCTTCATGCTAGCTTGAGCCCTTTACTAATACTTTGTTCCTCTCTTTTAGGCGCGACACAATAACACAGAGGTGCCTGAGGTGTACGACCTCTATGCCATGGCCCATACTACGTCGTACAAGAAGGCCAAGGCATTCTCTGAGTCTGACCTCGATCATCCAGAGAATTTCACCAACATCTCCTCCCACCACAAGCTCGTGAGGTACAACAAGGAGGCTAAGGCGAGGAAAGGGGAGGACTATAACCCGAGCCAGAATCCTATTGATCCAGAGCTGGTGATGATATCTGGTGGCGGGAGGCCCCATGGCTCATTAGCCATTGGAGATGGACTGATACGTTGTCCTCTCACTCTCTCGGAGATCAAGGCGCGCCAAATGAGCTCCTGTCCTGAGATAAGGACTCATCCACGGCCAGTCGATCTCGCCATCGAGCTTAGTTATACGGACTCAGATATCTTTCCTCCATTACATTGTGTGTGCGACCATCGATGATTACAATGCTAACGAGGAGTGGTGTTGCAGGTTGCTCTTAAGAAAGAGAGAGCGACAACCCAGGCGCTTCTAGAGGAGAGGGACCGGGTGGCGGCAGAGAAGGAACTGCTGGCGGAGGAGAAGACGGCTAGGTTGTTGGAGGAGGAGAGGAATCGGAATGAGCTGGCTCACCGGTCCATGTACGAGCTCCTCGTGGTAAGTTTCTTCTGCATATTAGCCAAATCATGCACGTAATGTTCGTTTCATTACTAACTAATATGACTGACTCGCAAAAACCAAATGTGCAGTCTATGTGCGAGAAGACCGGTCATACCCCTCCGCCGATGCCAGTCATTGCTCAGACGGGAACGGTGAGTTTAATTTGAATGGTCATTAGTTACTAGTCTTAACATTTGAGTGTCATCATGCTAACGAGACATTGCAAATGATCTTTGGTGCAGCATAACTCCCGAGCCACATCGCACACCCCTTCTCCAGGTGATCGCGACTGCCAGAGCAACCCCGGTGCTTGACCTCCGTGATGACGACGACGGTAAGTTTTCTCTAATGTTAGTTAGCCCTAATATGCCACATATTTAGCTTATATTCCCCAAAAAAGACATACTTAGCTAATTATCCTCCAAAATGACATAATTAGCTTATTTAGTTCATTTATGACATAATTAGCTTAGTTAGGTCAAAAATGGCATAATATTAACCTTGGTTAGCTCATAAATGTCATATACTTACCTTATTTTCCTCCAAAATGACATAATAAGCTAAGTTAGCTCAATAATGACCTATACTTACCTAAGTTAGCTCAAAAATGACATAATTACCTAAGTTTGCACAAAAATGACCTATACTTACCTTATTTTCCTCCAAATTGACATAATAAGCTTAGTTAGCTCAAAAATGGCATAATTACCTAGGTTAGCACAAAAATGACCTATACTTACCTTATTTTCCTCCAAATTGACATAATAAGCTTAGTCAGCTCAAAAATGGCATAATTACCTAAGTTAGCTCTAAAATGACACAAATAAGGAATAAGAAGAAGAAAACCAAGGAAGAGGAGAAAAAGAAAGAATAGAAGAAGAAAGAGAAGAAAAAGAAAGGATAAAAGAAGAAGAATGAGAAGGAAAAGGATAAAAAGATAGAAGAGAAGAAGAAAGATGAGAAAAGGAGAGAAGAAGAAGAAGAAAATATATTATTATTCTTTCTTTTTCTCTTCTTTCTTTTTCTCCATCTTCTACTCCTTCTTATTCTTATTCTTTTTATTTCTTTCTTATTCTTCTTCTTCTTCTTCTAGTCTTCTTCTTCTTCTTCTTCTTCTTCTTCCTCTTCTTCTTCTGCTTGTTCTTCTTGTTCTTCTAGTCTTCTTCTTCTTCTTCTTCTTCTTCTTCTTCTTCTAACTTTCTTACTCCCATTTTTGCAGGTTTGATTCACTTCATGGAAGCTGGCATTGATGGACTGCTAGTGTTTAGTTTTTGTTTTGATTTGTATTGATGAACAATGTGAAAGTATGTATGTATATATGGATGAACTCCGTGAAACTATGTATGTATTGGATCTTTTAATACCCTATGTGTTCTCTTGCATTGATGGACTGCTAGATGTTGGATACATGGCCTATGCATTGATGGACTGCTATATATATCATATTTGTGTTTTGAAAATGCAGGGAAATAACAGAAAACAAACAAAACAGTGGCAATACATGCACTTTGCCGTCGGTCGGCGGACGGCAAAGATGCCACGTGACAGCAACCTGTGCAACCTGGGAGCATCAGGTGTGACCATTTGGTCATTTTGCCGTCTGCTGGCAGACGGCATAGACCAGCCCTAGCAGACGGCAAAGACCAGCCCTGGCAGACGACAAAGACCAGCCCTGGCAGACGGCAAAGACCAACCCTGGCAGGCGGGAAACACTAAGCAGAAGTGACGGTTAGCCCCGGGTCTGCTGACGTCATAGGGCTGACGGCAAAGTTTGCCGTCCGCCGACAGACGGCAAAGTCTGCCGTTAGCCACCTAACGGGGCTAACAGCTATTCTTTGCCGTCAGCTTGGCCAGGAAAGCAGACGGCAAACTTCTTTGCCGTCAGCTGTTTTTACGCAGACGGCAAGCAAAGTCATTACCGTGACTTTTAGTGCCGGAATGTTCTTGTTCTTTGCCGTCGGTGTTCTTGTTCTTTGCCGTCTGCTATGGTAGACGGCAAATTAGCTGATTCCTGTAGTGTCCCTCCTCGTCATGGAGACCGCTGGGATGATGAAGATAGCCTCCGGTGATGATTCCCCCCTCCGGCAGGGTGCCGGAAAAGGGCTCCAGATGAGATCTCCTTGGTATAGAGGCTTGCGGCGGCGTAAAAACTCATCTAGTTTAACTTTCGGGGGTTTCTGACTATATAGGATTTTTCAGCGTTGGAATCACGCAAAGAGGTGCCACAGGGGGCCCACAAGGCACCAGGGCGCGCCTAGGGGGGCAGGCGCGCCCAGGTGGCTCGTGGGGCCCCTGTGGCTCTTTTGCTGCTCCTCCGAAGCTTCCCTGGTTTGTTTCCTTCCAGAAAAAATCTTCAAAAACTTTCGCTGCATTTGGACTTCATTTGATATGGATTTTCTGGAAAACCAAAAACAAGCAGAAAACATCAACTGGCACTGGGCACTAGGTCAATATGTTAGTCCATAAAAATCATATAAAAGTGCACCAAAATCATACAAAACTATAATAAACTTGGCATGAATACTTCATAAATTATAGATACGTTGGAGACGTATCAGCATCCCCAAGCTTAATTCCTACTCGTCCTCGAGTAGGTAAATGATAAAAGAAATAATTTATGAAGTGTGAATGCTAGCATAGTGCATAAGTTTGATCAATGATAATTCCAATCACTTTTTTCTAGCATCATTATATATCATAAACAACATCTCATCTCATAAGACTTCTCATGACCAAGTAGCAAGCTATTCACATGTTAAAATATAGACCATAAACTCTCTTGAAAACTAACAAACTATGTTCTCAGTCATCAAACAATTGCAATTCATCTTATTTTCAGGAAGGGTCTATGTAAGAGCTTTGATCTAGCAAATTCCACATACTCAACCATCATTTAGTCTTCCATGATTGCTGACACACAAAGCATATTTTTAGAACAAACCGTTTCTGTCAAACACATAGGAAGATAGGGGCTTAATGTTTCGTCTCCCAACTTATTTATCTTAGGGATAATGTCAACAATAATAACTCATGATCACCTATATTCAACTGGATATATGTGCCTGGATCTTTCCCTATGACATAATGCTTGCCAACTAAAGAATAAATAGAGCGAAATAGGGATGAACATTAATGACTCTTGCATAAAAGTAAATACAGAAAAGTAAAAGATAGGCCCTTCGTAGAGGGAAGCAGAGGTTGTCATGCGCTTTTTATTGTTGGATGCCAAGCCCTTAATGCAAAGGAACGTCGCGTTATATTGCCCCTTGTGATAGCAACCTTTATTATGCAGTCCGTCGCTTTTATTTCTTTACCATCACAAGTTCGTACAACTCTTATTTTCCCTTGCAATAAAAGATCATACATATTTTAGGAGCAATATTTATTGCTTTTTGTACCGATGACAACTTACTTGAAGGATCTTATTCAATCCATAGGTAGATATGGTGGACACTCATGGCAAGAAACTAGGTGTAAGAGTTTTTGGATGCACAAGTAGTATCTCTACTTAGTATGAATTTTTGGCTAGCAAAAGATCCTAAGCAAGCACCACATGTTAGAGGATCCATGACAATATAACTTCTATGTGAATATAAATTAACAAACATAACTCATTACGTTGTCTTCCTTGTCCAACGACAACTACTTGATCAAGCTTGAAAATAATTAATGGGGGCTCACAATCATAGAAGATGTCCAAGATAGTATATTTATATGTGAAATTTCTCTTCCTTCAAAATTCTTTCATGAATTGTTCAAGTGACCAATGCTATGTTTGTTAACTTTAAATAAATTTTACCACTTATACTTCTTGTATGTGAAGTCACTACTCCCCATGGGACAAGCATATGAAGCATATAAATTTCAACTTTATGATATTCAATTCATTTCAACAATTTACTCATAGGATATAAGTGAAGAACAAGAGTAAATGACAAACTACTCCAAAAGATATAAGTGAAGACCAAATGAGTAGTTAAGTAAATAGGTAGCTATGTGAGGACTCTCTCTCTCATTTAAAAATTTCAGATCTTAAGTATTTTATTCAAACAGCAAAGAAAACAAAATAAAATGACATTCCAAGAATAGCACAACAAATGTGAAGAAGCAAAAACTTAGGCTCAACCAAGACTAACCGATATTGTTGATGAAGAAAGGTGGGATGCCTACCGGGGCATCCCCAAGCTTAGATGCTTGAGACTTCTTGAAATATTATATTGGGTTGCCTTGGGAATCCCTAAGCTTGATCTTTTGTGTCTCCTTAATTCCTCTCATATCACGGTTTCTATAAATCTTAAAAACTTCATCCACACAAAACTCAACAAGAACTCGTGAAATAAGTTAGTATAAATCAACTCAAAACCTCAACATTCTCTACTGTAGCAAATCACAAAAATTATAATTAAAAATTTCATACTAAATGCCTCTGTATATTTAATACTCCTATCCACAAATAGAATCATTAAACAAGCAAACATATGCAAACAATGCAACTATAACAGCAATCTGCCAAAACAGAACAGTCTGTAAAAGGGGAATAAGAATCCATACTTACCTAACTCCAAAAATTCTGAAAAATTACCACGTGATATAGAACTCATGCATGCTTACTGTGTAAAAATTTCAGATTTTTATCATGTTCTGACTATTCAGGAATATTCTGGACATAACAGAAAACTTTCTGTTTTCAAACAGCAACACATGAACTTGCAAACTGAGCATGGTATAGGCTATAATCGGCATTTTATTGAACTAAAAGATAAAAAACATGATTATTGATAGAAGCAAGCAAATATCAACAAAATAAAATGATGCTGCAAGCAAAACTCATATTATGTGACGAATAAAAATATAGCTCCAAGTGAGGTTACCGATAATGTTGAAGACGAAAGAGGGGATGCCTTCCGGGGCATCCCCAAGCTTAGTTGTTTGGGTATTCCTTGAATATTACCTTGGGGTGCCTTGGGAATCCCCAAGCTTAGGGTATTGCTGCTCCTTATTCTCCTCATATCAATATCTCATCCAAAACTTGAAAACTTCAATCACACAAAACTTAACGGAACTTCGTGAGATAGGTTAGTGTGATAAAAATAAATCATCCACTTAGGTACTGTCAAGACAAGATTCATAATTGTTCTCACATAATTCCTACTGTGGTCTATCATTTCCACAATTTATATTGCTCAATATAAGCTATGGAAACACTAAAACAAGCAAACTATGCATCGAAAACAGAATCTGTCAAAAACAGAACAGCATGTAGTGAGCGATTTAAAAACCATACTTATGTACCTCCAAAAATTCTGAAAAATTACGAAAACGTATAAAATTTGTAATCCAATAATCTGTAAAAATTTCAGAATTTTCTCACGCTCCAGTACATAATATAAATTCCAGCACTCGACGCAAAAGTTTCTGTTTTTTTGGACAGAATCAAATCAACAAGCATCCACACTATCCCAAAGGCTTTACTTGGCACATTATTGAAAGCAAACATATAAAACATGATTACCACAGTAGCTTAATCATGTGAACACACAAAAACAGAAGGTATAAGTATTGGGTTGTCTCCCAACAAGCGATTTTCTTTAAAGCCTTTTAGCTAGGCATGATAATTTCAATGATGCTCGCATAAAAGTAAAGAATTGAAACACAAAGAGAGCATCATGAAGCATATGACTAGAACATTTAAGCCTAACCCACTTACTATGCATAGGGATTTTGTGAGCAAACAATTTATGGGAGCAAGAATCAACTAGCATAGGAAGGCAAAACAAGCATAACTTCAAAACCTTCAACACATAGAGAGGAAACTTGATATTATTGCAACACCTACAAGCATATGATCCTCTCTCATAATAATTTTAAGTAGCATCATGAAGAAATTCAACAATATATCCATCACACAAAGCATTCTTGTCATGATACATAAGCATAGAATTTTTATTACTCTCCACATAAGCAAATTTATTCTTATTCATAATAGTGGGAGGAAACTCAAGAAAATAACTATCATGAGATACTTGATTGGCATAATCCAATTGAAAATTAAAATCATGATGGCAAGTTTCATGGTTATCATTGTTCTTTATAGCATACATGTCATCATCATAATAAATTTGCTCATCAAAAGTAGGGGGAATAAAAATTTCATCTTCATCAAACATAGCATCCCCAAGCTTATGGCTTTGCATATCACTAGAATCATGGGTATTCAAAGAATTCATACTAGCAACATTGCAATCATGCTCATCATTCAAAGATTTAATACCAAACATTTTATTGAATTCCTCTTCTATCAATTGAGCACAATTTTCCGCTCCATCATTTTCAATAAAGAAATTATAAAGACGGATAATATGAGGCAACCTCTATTCCATTTTTTGTAGTTTTCTTTTATAAACCAAACTAGTGATAAAACAAGAAACTAAAAGATTCGATTGCAAGATCTAAAGATATACCTTCAAGCACTCACCTCCTCGGCAACGGCGCTAGAAAAGTGCTTGATGTCTACTACGCAACTTTATTCTTGTAGACCCGTGTTGGGCCTCCAAGCACAGAGTTTTGTAGGACAGTAGCAAATTTCCCTCAAGTGGATGACCTAAGGTGTATCAATCCGTGGGAGGCGTAGGATGAAGATGGTCTCTCTCAAACTACCCTGCAAACAAATAACAAAGAGTCTCTTGTGTCCCCAACACACCCAATAAAATGGTAAATTGTATAGGTGCACTAGTTCGGCGAAGAGATGGTGATACAAGTGTAGTATGGATAGTAGATATAGGTTTTTGTAGTGCGAACAATAAAAAAACAGCAAGGTAGCAAGTAACAAAAGTGAGCATAAACGGTATTGCAATGCTTAGAAACAAGGCCTAGGGTTCATACTTTCGCTAGTGCAATCTCTCAACAATGCTAACATAAATGGATCAAATAATAGTCCCTCAACGTGCGACAAAGAATCACTCCAAAGTTCCTATTCGCGGAGAACTTAAGATAGAAATTGTTGTAGGGTATGAAACCACCTCAAAGTTATCTTTTCTGATCAATCTATTGAGCCATCCCTATAAGTGTCACGAACAGCCCTAGAGTTCGTACTAAAATAACACCATATGATACGCATCAACCAACTCTAATGTCACCTAGATACTCCAATGTCACCACAAGTATCCATGAGTCAATTATATGATACGCATCAAACAACTTCAGATTCATAATATTCAATCCAACACAAAGATCGTCAAAGAGTGCCCCAAGATTTCTACCGGAGAAAGTAGGACGAAAACGTGCATCAACCCCTATGCATAGATTACCCCAATGTCACCTCGGGAATCCGCGAGTTGAGTGCCAAAACATATATCAAGTGAATCAATATAATACCCCATTGTCACCACGGGTATTCATATGCAAGACATACATCAAGTATTCTCAAATCTGAATATTCAATCCGACAATAACGAAACCTCAAAGGGAAAAGATTCGATTCATCACAACAAGGATTGAGAGGGAAGAAACACCATATGATCCAACTATATTAACAAAGCTCACGATACATCAAGATCGTGCCATATCAAGAACACGAGAGAGAGAGAGAGATCAAACACATAGCTACTAGTACATACCCTTAGCCCCGAGGGTGAACTACTCCCTCCTCGTCATGGAGACCGCCGGGATGATGAAGATGGCCTCCGGTGATGATTCCCCCCTCCGGTAGGGTGCCGAAAAAGGGCTCCAGATGGGATCTCCTTGGTACAGTGGCTTGCGGCGGCGTAAAAACTCATCTAGGTTAACTTTCGGGGGTTTCTGAATATATAGAATTTTTCAGCGTTGGAATCACACAAAGAGGTGCCACGGGGGGCCCACGAGGCACCAGGGCACGCCTGGTGGGGCAAGCGCGCCCAGGTGGCTCGTGGGGCCCCTGTGGCTCGTCTGCTGCTCCTCCGTAGCTTCCTGGGTCTGTTTCCTTCCAGAAAAATTGTCAAAAAATTTCACTGCATTTGGACTTCATTTGATATGGATTTTCTGGAAAACCAAAAACAAGCAAAAAACAGCAACTGGCACTGGGCACTAGGTCAATATGTTAGTGCATAAAAATCATATAAAAGCCATATAAAAGTGCACCAAAATTATAAAAAACTATAATAAACATGGCATGAATACTTCATAAATTATATATACGTTGGAGACGTATCAGCAACGCTTGAGGGGGTGCATCACCAAGCGGTGCATCAAGGACATATACTTTCTGTGCAGCAGTGAGGATAATTCTCAAATTACGGACCCAGTCCGCATAGTTGCTTCCATCATCTTTCAACTTAGCTTTCTCTAGGAACGCATTAAAATTCAGGGGAGCTACAGTGGGAGCCATTGATCTACAACATTAATTTGCAAAGACAATCAGACTAAGTTCATGATAATTGGTTCTGTTAATCAAATTACTAAAGAACTCCCACTTAAATCAACATCCGTCAAGTTGTGTAAGTGTTACATGATCCAAATCAACTAACCCATGTCCGATCATCACGTGAGATGGGGCAGTCATCAATGGTGAACATCTCCATGTTGATCATATCTACTATATGACTCATGTTCGACCTTTCGGTCCTCCGTGTTCCGAGGCCATGTCTGTACATGCTAGGCTCGTCAAGTTTAACCCAAGTATTTTGCATGTGTAAAACTGGCTTACACCCGTTGTATGCGAACGTAGTCTATCACACCCGATCATCATGAGGTGTGATACGTCTCCAACGTATCTATAATTTATGAAGTATTCATGCCATGTTTACAACAATTTTATATGGTTTTGGTATGATTTGATTAGAACTAACCCGGACTGACGCTGTTTTCAGCAGAACTACCGTGGTGTTGTTTTTTGTTCAGAAATAAAAGTTGTCGGAATTGGACGAAATTTTTGACGATTTTTTTTGGACCAAAAGAGACCCCCGAAGCTTCGTGGAAGGACCAGAAGCCTCACGAGGAGCCCACAAGGCAACACGGCGCACCCTGGGGGGGGGTCTCGTGTGCTATTGCCTTGTGGGGCCCTCGTAGCTCCTTTTCGCGTGATACCAACGCTGAAAAATCCTATAAATAGAGAAACCCCCAGAAATAAACCTAGAACTTCGACACCACCGCAAGCCTCTGTACCGAAGAAATACCATCTGGAGCCCTGTTTCGGCACCCTGCCAGAGGCCGAAAATCATCACCGGAGGCCATCTTCATCATCCCGGTGGTCTCCATGACGAGGAGGGAGTAGTTCACCCTCGGGGCTGAGGATATGTACCAGTAGCAATGTGTTTGATCTCTCTCTCTCTCGTGTTCTTGATTTGGCACGATCTTGATGTACCGCGAGCTTTGTTAATATAGTTGGATCATATGGTGTTTCTTCCCTCTCTATCTTATTGTGATGAATTGAATCTTTCCCTTTGATGTTTCGTTATTTTCGGATTGAATATTTCAGATTTGAGAACACTCGATGTATGTCTTGCATGTGGATACCCGTGGTGACAATGGGGTATTCTATTGAGTCAGTTGATGTATGTTTTGGTGATCAACTCGTGGATTCCCATGACCTTGGGGTAATCTAGGCATAGGGGTTGGTTGCACATTTTCATCTTCTTTTCTCCGATGGAAACTTTGGGGGTTCTCTTTGAAGTTCTTTGTGTGGATTGAATATTATGAATCTGAAGTTGTTTGATGCATATCGAATAATCAACTAACGGATACTTGTGGTGACATTGGAGTATCTAGGTGACATTAGGGTTGGTTGATGCGTATCATATGGTGTTATTTTAGTACGAACTCTAGGGCCGTTTGTGACACTTATAGGGATGGCTTAATAGATTGATCAGACAGGATAACTTTGAGGTGGTTTCGTAACCTACAACAATTTCTTCTTATGTTCTCCGCTAATAGGAACACTGGAGTGATTCTTTGTCGCACGTTGAGGGATTGTTGTATGATTCAATTATGTTAGCACTGTTGAGAGATTGCACTAGTGAAATTATGAACCCTAGGACTTGTTTCTAAGCATTGCAACACCGTTTGTGCTCCGTTTTATCAGTTGCTACCTTGCTATTTTTATTATTTCAGATTACAAAAACCTATATCTACTATCCATACTACACTTGTATCACCATCTCTTCGCCGAACAAGTGCACCTATACAATTTACCATTGTATTTGGTGTGTTGGGGACACAAGAGATTTCTTGTATTTGATTGCAGGGTTGTTTGAGAGAGACCATCTTCATCCTATGCCTCCCACGGATTGATAAACCTTAGGTCATCCACTTGAGGGAAATTTGCTACTATCCTACAAAACTCTGCACTTGGAGGCCCAACAACATCTACAAGAATAAAAGTTGCGTAGTAGACATCAAGCTCTTTTCTGGCGCCGTTGCCGGGGAGGTGTGTGATTGAAGGTATATCTTTAGATCTTGCAATCGAATCTTTTTGTTTCCTTTTTTATCACTGGTTTGGTTTATAAAAGAAAACTACAAAAAAAGTATGGAATTGAGGTTGCTTCAAATGCTTCATCTTTATAATATCTTTCTTGAAAATGATGGTTCGGAAAATTATGCTAAATTGGTAGAAGAAGAATTTAATAAAATGTTTAATGTGAATCCTTTGAATGATGAGCATGATTGCAATGTTGTTAGTATGCTTTCTATGAATATCCATGATGCTAATGATATGCAAAACTACAATCTTGGGGATGCTATGTTTGATGAAGATGATATTTTTAGTCCCCCAAGTTTTGATGAGCAAATTTATTGTGATGAAAGCATGCCTCCTATTTATGATGATTATATTGATGAAAGTGGGTTTGGAAGAGTGTCAACTCTAGGTACTAATGATCCCACTATTTTGTATGGTGTTGAATCTTATTGTAATAATTATGAAAGTGGATTTGGAGAGGTCATGACTTTATTTAATAATGAATCCACTCTTTTGGAAGAGGTTTTAATTGACTTTGATAACAAATTTGCTATATATGATGATTACGGTGATGACATGTATGCTATAAAGAGTAATTATAACTATGAAACTTGTCATCATAATTTTAATTTTCAATTGGATTATGCCAATCAAGTATCTCATGATAGTTATTTTGTTGAGTTTGCTCCCACTATTATGAATGAGAAGAAAATTGCTTATGTGGAGAGTAATAAAACTTCTATGCTTGTAGATCATGGAAAGAATGCTTTATGTGATAGTTATATTGTTGAATTCATTCATGATGCTACTGAAAATTATTATGAGAGAGGAAGATATGCTTATATATATTTCAACAACATCAAGTTTCCTCTCTTTATGTTGAAAGTTTGGAAGTTATACTTGTTTTGCCTTCCTATGCTAGTTGATTCTTGCTCAAATAAATTATTTTCTCACAAAATCCCTATGCATAGGAAGTGGGTTAGGCTTAAATTTTCTTGTCATGTGATTCATGATGCTCTCTTTGTGTTTCAATTCTTATCTTTTATGTGAGCATCATTAAAATCATCATGCCTAGCTAAAAAGGCTATAAAGAAAAGCGCTTGTTGGGACACAACCCAACATTTACCCCTACTGTTTTTTTATGTTCACATGATTAAGCTACTGTAGTAATCATGTTTTATATGTTTTTTTTCAATAATGTGCCAAGTAAAGCCTTTAGGATAGTGTGGGTGCTTGTTGATTTGATTCTGTGCAAAAACATAAACTTTTGTGTCCAGTGCTGGAATTTCTATTCTGTACTGGAGAGTGAGAAAATTCTGAAATTTGTAAAGATTATTGGGTTAGAAATTATTTACGTTTTCCTAATTTTTCAGAATTTTTGGAGGTACAGAAGTATGGTTTTTCAATCGCTCACTACATGCTCTTCTGTTTTTGACAGATTCTGTTTTCGGTTCATAGTTTGCTTGTTTTATAGTTTATATGGCTTATATTGGTCAATATAAATTGTAGAAATGATAGAGTACAGTAAGAATTATGTAAGAACAATTATGAATCTTGTCTTGACAGTACAAAAGTGAATGATTTGCTCTTTATCATACTAACCTATCTCACAGAGTTCCGTTATGTTTTGTGTGATTGAAGTTTTCAAGTTTTGGGTGAGATAACGATATGAGGAGAATAAGGAGCGGCAAGACCCTAAGCTTGTGGATGCCCAAAGCACCTCAAGGTAATATTCAAGGAAGACTCAAGCATCTAAGCTTGGGGATGCCCCGGAAGGCATCCCCTCTTTCGTCTTCAACACTGTCGGTATATCTTACTCGGAGCTATATTTTTATTCGTCACACAATATGAGTTTTGCTTGGAGTGTCAATTTCTTTTGTTGATATTTGCTTTATGTTATCAATAATTATGTTTTGTATCTTTTAGTTCAATAAAATGTCAATTATAGCCTTTACCATGCTCAGTTTGCGAGTTTATGTGTTGCTGTTTAAAAATAGAAAGTTTTCTGTTATGTCCTGAATATTTGTGAATTGTCGGAACATTATAAAAATATGAAATTTTTACACAATAAGAATGCATGAGTTCTCTGTCACATGGTAATTTTTCAGAATTTGTGGAGTTAGGGAAGTATGAATTCTTATCTCCCCTTTACAGACTGTTCTGTTTTGGCAGATTGCTGTTATAGTTGCATTTTTGCATATGTTTGCTAGTTTAATGTTTCTATTTGTGGATAGGAGTATTAAATATGCAGAGGCATTTAGTATGCAATGTTTAATTATAATTTTAGTGATTTGCTACAGTAGAGAATGTTAAGGTTTTGAGTTGATTTATACTAACTTATCTCACGAGTTCTTGTTGAGTTTTGTGTGGATGAAGTTTTTAAGATTTAGGAGAAGCCATGATATGAGAGGAATTAAGGAGACACAAGAGCTCAAGCTTGGGGATGCTCAAGGCTCCCAAAGATAACATTCCAAGAAGTCTCAAGCAACTAAGCTTGGGGATGCCCCGGTGGGCATCCCACCTTTCTTCATCAACACCTATCGGTTAGCCTAAGTTTTTTACTTATTCACATGATATGTGCTATTCTTGGAGTGTCCTTTTATTTTGATTTTGTTTGATGTTTGAATTAAATACTTGGATCTGAAATATTTATTGAGAGAGAGTCTTCACATAGCTACCCATTCACTCAACTACTCTTTGTTCTCCACTTATACCTTTTGGAGTAGTTTGTCATTCACTCTTGTGCTTCACTTATAATCTAAGAGTGAATTGTTGAATGGATTGAATATCATAAATTTGAAATTATATGTGCTTCATATGATTGTCCCATGGGGAGTAGTGACTTCACAAATAAGAAGTATAAGTGGTAAAATTTATTGAAAGTTAGCAAACACAGCATTGGTCACTTGAACAATTCATGAAAGAATGTTGAAGGAAGAGAGATTTCACATATAAATATACTATCTTGGACATCTTCTATGATTGTGATCCCCCATTAATTATTTTCAAACTTGATCAAGTAGTTGATGTTGGACAAGGAAGACAACGTAATGGGTTATGTTTGTTTATATTCACATAGAAGTTATATGTTCTTGGATCCTCTAACATGTGGTGCTTGCCCCCTATCCTTTGCTAGCCAAAAATCCGCACTATGTAGAGATACTACTTGTGCATCCAAAACCCTTGAACCCAGTTTCATGCCATGAGAGTCCACTATATCTACCTATGGATTGAATAAGATCCTTCAAGTAAGTTGTCATCGGTGCAAAGCAATAAAAATTGCTCCTAAATATGTATGAACTTTTATTGTAAGGGAAAATAAGCTTTGTACGATCTTGTGATGGTGAAGAATAAAAGCGACAAACTGCATAATAAAGGTTGCTATCACAAGGGGCAATATAAAGTGACGTTCCTTTGCATTAAGAGTTTTCACATCAAAAAATAAAAAGCGCATGACAACCTCTGCTTCCCTCTGCGAAGGGCCTATCTTTTACTTTATGTATTTACATTTATGCAATAGTCAATAGTGTTCTTCTCTATTCCGTTTTTATTTTTCTCTCTTGGCAAGCATCATGTGGTGGGGAAAGATCCAGGCACATATATCCCGTTGAATTTAGGTGATCATGAGTTATTATTGTTGACATTATCCCTGAGATAAATAAGTAGGGAGGCAAAACATTAAGCCCCTATCTTCCTATGTGTTTGACTGAAATGATTTGTTCTAAAAATATGCTTTGAGTGTCAGCAATCATGGAAGACTATATGATAGTTGAGTATGTGGAATTTGCTAAATCAAAGCTCTTACATAGACCCTTCCTGAAAATAAGATGAATTGCAATTGTTTGATGACTGAGAACATAGTTTGTTAGTTTTTCAAAAAAGTTTATGATCTATACTTTAACATGTGAATAGCTTGCTACTTGATCATGAGAAGTTTGATGAGATGAGCTACTGTTTATGATATATAATGATGCTAGAAAAAGTGATTGAAATTATCATTGATCAAACTTGTGCACTATGCTAGCATTCACACTTCATAAATTATTTCTTTTTATCATTTACCTACTCGAGGACGAGCAGGAATTAAGCTTGGGGATGCTGATACATCTCCAACGTATCTATAATTTATGAAGTATTCATGCCATGTTTACAACAATTTTATATGGTTTTGGTATGATTTGATTAGAACTAACCCGGACTGAAGCTGTTTTCAGCAGAACTACCGTCATGTTGTTTTTTGTGCAAAAATAAAAATTCTCGGAATTGGACGAAACTTTTTGACGATTTTTTTTGGACCAAAAGAGACCCCCGAAGCTTCGTGGAAGGACCAGAAGCCTCATGAGGAACCCACAAGGTAACACGGTGCGCCCTGGGGGGGGTCGTGTGCTGTTGCCTTGTGGGGCCCTCGTAGCTCCTTTTCGTGTGATTCCAACGCTGAAAAATCCTATAAATAGAGAAACCCCCAGAAATAAACCTAGAACTTTGACGTCGCCGCTGCAAGCCTCTGTACCGAAGAAATACCATCTCGAGCCCTGTTCCGGCACCCTGTCGGAGGGGGAAATCATCACCGGAGGCCATCTTCATCATCCCGGCGGACTCCATCACGATGAGGGAGTAGTTCACCCTCGGGGCTAAGGGTATGTACCAGTAGCTATGTGTTTGATCTCTCTCTCTCTCTCTCTCTCGTGTTCTTGATTTGGCACGATCTTGATGTACCGCGAGCTTTGTTAATATAGTTGGATCATATGGTGTTTCTTCCCTCTCTATCTTCTTGTGATGAATTGAATCTTTCTCTTTGAGGTTTCATTATTGTCGGATTGAATATTTCAGATTTGAGAACAATTGATGTATGTCTTGCATGTGGATACCCATGGTGACAATGGGGTATTCTATTGAGCCACTTGATGTATGTTTTGGTGATCAACTCGCGGATTCCCGTGACCTTAGGGTAATCTAGGCATTGGGGTTGGTTGCACGTTTTCATCTTCTTTTCTCCGATAGAAACTTTGGGGTACTCTTTGAAGTTCTTTGTGTCGATTGAATATTATGAATCCGAAGTTGTTTGATGCATATCGAATAATCAACTCACGGATACTTGTGGTGACATTGGAGTATCTAGGTGACATTAGGGTTGGTTGATGCGTATCATATGGTGTTATTTTAGTACGAACTCTAGGGCCATTTGTAACACTTATAGGGATGGCTCAATAGATTGATCGGAAAGGATAACTTTGAGGTGGTTTCGTACCCTACAACAATTTCTTCTTATGTTCTCCGCTAATAGGATCTCTAGAGTGATTCTTTGTCGCACGTTGAGGGATTGTTATATGATTCAATTATGTTAGCACTGTTGAGAGATTGCACTAGTGAAAGTATGAACCCTAGGCCTTGTTTCTAAGCATTGCAATACCGTGTGTGCTCCGTTTTATCACTTGCTACCTTGCTGTTTTTATTATTTCAGATTACAAAAACCAATATCTACTATCCATACTACACTTGTATCACCATCTCTTCGCCGAACTAGTGCACCTATACAATTTACCATTGTATTTGGTGTGTTGGGGACAGAAGAGATTTCTTGTATTTGATTGCAGGGTTGTTTGAGAGAGGCCATCTTCATCCTATGCCTCCCACGGATTGATAAACCTTAGGTCATCCACTTGAGGGAAATTTGCTATTGTCCTACAAAACTCTGCACTTGGAGGCCCAACAACGTCTACAAGAATAAAAGTTGCGTAGTAGACATCAAGGTGCTTCAAAACGATGAACTTTCACAACAGTGCATACTTAGGGAGAACACTTTTATCTTGAAATTAAGTGAAGGGATTATCTTATAATGCTACCGTCGTCCTAAGCAAAATAAGATGCATAAAAAAGATAAACTTCACATGCAATCAATATGTGACATGATATGGCCATCATCATCTTTGTGCTTTTGATCTCCATCTTCAAAGCACCGGCATGATCTCCATCGTCACCAGCATGACACCATGATCTCCATCATCGTGCCGTCATGTGGTTATCTCCGCCAATTATTGCTTCTACGACTATTGCTAACGCATAGCGATAAAGTAAAGCAATTACATGGCGGTTAATAGTTGACACGCAGGTCATACAATAAATTAAAGACAACCCTATGGCTCCTGCCGGTTGCCGTACTCATCAACATGCAAGTCGTGAAACTATTACAAAACATGATCATCTCATACATCAACATATATCACATCATGTTTTGGCCATACCACATCACAACATGCCCTGCAAAAACAATTTATATGTCCTCTACTTTGTTGTTGCAATTTTTTACATGGCTGCTAGGGCAAACTATAAGAACCATTATTATCTAGGCAAAACCACAACGGTGATATACAAGTTGCCTTTTAACCTCCTACAAGGACCGCCCTTGTCAAATCAGATTCAACTAAAGTGGGAGAGACAGACACCCGCAAAGCCACTTTTATGCAATACAAGTTGCATGTCAGTCAGTGGAACCGGTCTCTTGTGCGAGGACAAGTAAGGTTGGTCCGGGCCGCTTCATCCCACAATACCACCGAATCCAAATAAGACAAAGGAAGTAAGCAATTTGAACATCAATGCCCACAACTTCTTTGTGTTCTACTCGTGCAAATACATCTACGCATAGACCTAAATCATGATGCCACTGATGGGAAACGTTGCATGAAAATCAAAAAATTTCCTACGAAACACCCAAGATCTAATCTAGAGATGCAAAGCAACGAGAGGGGAGTGTGTCTACATACCCTTGTAGACCGAAAGCGTCAGCATCTTAACGTGGTTAATGTAGTCGTACTCTTCACGATCCAATCGTGATCCAATCAGATCTAGTGCGGAACGGACGGCACCTTCGAGATTAGCACACGTTCAGCTCGATGGCTTCCTCTCCTTCTTGATCCAGCATGCGAGGGAGAGGAGGTAGATGAGATCGGAGCCAGCACGATGGTATGGTGGTGGTGGCAGCAGCGGAATTCCGGCAGGGCTTTGCCAAGCGCGTACCGGAGGAGAGGTAGGATGAGTTGGGAGCGACGGAGGGCAACGGTGAAGAGGTGCAGCCCCCTGCGCCCCTCCCCACTATATATAGGGGTGAGGGGGAGGGGGCGCCGGCCCTAGCCCCTCCTCCAAGGGAGGGGGCGGTGATACGTCCAATTTGCATCATGATTTCCTACTGTTATTTATAATGTATTTGATTATTATTTCACTTTATGATGCAATTCTTATGCCTTTTTCTCATAATTTGCAACATTTATATGAAGAGGGAGAATACCGGCAGCTGGAATTCTGGACCTGAAATAGCTACAGCAGAGATACCTATCCTACAGAGCTCCCATTCACTTGAAACTTCACGGAGATTTTTTATTGAATATATAAAAAATACTGGAGAAAAGAGATACTGGAGGGGACCCACCAGTTGCCCACAAGGCAACAGCGCTCAGCCCCCCTGGGCGCGCCCTGATGCCTTGTGGGGCCCCTGGCTGTCCTCTGGCCCCCTCCTTCTGCTATATAAGCTCATTTGCCCTAAAAAATAGAGAGGAGACTTTTGGGATGAAGCAGCGCCATCTCGAGGCGGAACCTGGGCAGGAGCAATTTTGCTCTCCGGAAGAGCGATTCCGCCGGGGATACATCCCTCTGGGAGGGGGAAATCGAAGCCATCGACATCACCAATGATCCTCTCATCGTGGGAGGACCAATCTTCATCAACATCTTCACCAGCACCATCTCATCTCAAACCCTAGTTCATCTCTTGTATTCAATCTTTGTCTCAAAACCTCAGATTGGTACCTGTGGGTTACTAGTAGTGTTGATTACATCTTGTAGTTGATAATAGTTGGTTTATTTGGTGGAAGATTATATGTTCAGATCCTTAATGATATTCAATACCCCTCTGATCTTGAAATGAATATGATTTGTGAGTAGTTACTTTTGTTCTTGAGGACATGGGAGAAGTCTTGTCATAAGTAATCATGTGAATTTGGTATTCGTTCGATATTTTGATGATATGTATGTTGTTGCTTCCTTTAGTGGTGTCGTGTGTGTAGGAGATATGCCCTAGAGGCAATAATAAATGTTATTGTTTATCTCCATGTTCATAATTATGTTTATGTTCCATGCTATAACTGCTATGGTTCTCGAGTCTACAATAACCACGAGGCTCAGAGGAAGACTCATATGCATGTGTGGTATAATAAATGGTAAAATGTATTCCTAGTCTGGCCACTAAGACTAGCTCAAGTATTGCATGATGGTTCTGTTTTCCTGATCATAGGCATGACTTTGCCGGCAACTTTGAGGGCACAATGTTAGGAGAACACTTGTGTTGAATCGACCCGAATTGATGTTATGCTATGAGATACATTCGTCACAAGTTAATGGTTAGTAACACAGAGAAAGTTAACGTTTGCATAATTCCTTAGACCATGAGAGTGTCGAGTTTCTTCATGCTTGCTTCATGAACTTTGGGGTTTGTTAAACGTCATCCGTAAATGGGTGGCTATTACGGCAGCTTACGGGTTCATGGAAAAGTATGACAAGGGACTTGATAGATCAAGATTGGGATTTGCTCCTCCGACGATGGAGAGATATCTCTGGGCCCTCTCGGTGTTACAGTATCCATCATCGTCTGGCCAGACACATTGTGATTTGATCACAGGGATGCCGGAACACGGAAACGAGAAAAGAGAACAAAACTGGTAACGAGGTCACTGGCATTATGGCAAATGTTAATCCACGGGGATGCTGATGATTCTCACCTCGGGTATTTGTAACATATCGCGAAGCAACAGGAATAGCACACGGCAACTGGAGGTTCACTCGAATATTTATTCGTGTGGGTATAGGGGTCAATATGGGTGTCCACGTCTCCGATGTTGATCATTTATCGGAAAGTGTTCCGGTCATGTCTATACTTCACCGAACCTATAGGGTCACACGCTTAAGGGTCATCTATATGCTGAATACTAGACAGGGAGTCTGAGAGAAAGTCACCGAAAAAGTTTCGGAGACAACGGAAAAGTTCCGGAGAGAGAACACCAGAATAGTTTCAGTAAAACTGAAAAGTTGTTTCAGGGTATACCATTATGTCAAATTGGTTTCGGCACACACCTAGAAATTCTTGGAGGGTGCCAAAATTGTTCTAGGAACTTCTGGGATTTTTCGGAGAAAAAACCCGGAAATGTTCCGGAGCTGCCGAAACCGCTTTGTTTGCTTTTCGCAAATGAAAATCACTAATCCGGAATTGTTTCGGAACGCGTCCAAAATCATTTTAGTGGGTACTGGAATTGTTCTAAGACCCACAGAAATATTTTCGGATTCAACGGTCGCGAAAAAATGTTTCCGTGAATAGTGAAAGTGCTTTTTGGGCTACTTTATGGAAAGCCACCTTTTAGGGCTTTTGTCAAGCTTCTAGAAGGAAAGACTTAGGGACTAAGGAACCCCTTTTGGGGGGTCCCACCAAGGGATGGCAGCCATGTGGAGCTACTCGACTTGCTTTCCTTTTATGCCCTTTTTGCCCTTTATGTGTGTGACATAAAGTGTGGGTATTTTGGTATTTTTTGTGCACCATTCCTACCCCTTGGTTTTCCTATAAATAGAGGTGGAGAGGTGCTCTCCACACTCACTCCTTTCTCACATCCAAGTGCCATGCATGATCTCGCTTGTTCTCTCCCTCCCCGCAAAATAGTTTTGTAGAGCCGAAAGGCTGTCTGGGTTCCTGTGGGAACTAGTTCTGGATGGCGAAGCCGTGCCGGATAGATGACACCATATGTGTGCAACCCCGTAGAGAGGTCGTAGGTTCGATCTTTTTGCCCGAGGGGTTGTTCGAGAGTGCCTCCCGAAGGACTGTCCGAGTGACCGTCCGAGTTTTGAGGGTCCTCCCGAATGGCTGTCCGTAACACCGTCCGAGGGACTGTCCGACCGCCTCCCGGAGGGCTGTCCGATGAACAGACAATGGAGAACATCCTCGCGGTTGGGAGGTTGTAAATCCTAGCTGCGGGGATCTGCACCAACGATCGTCATCGACTCTACTTCCGCTGCGCTACGAGTCGGTAACGAAAAGATCAAAACCTTGTATGCAGTCTTCATAGTGGTCCTGGGCTGGTGCGTAGGCCGGAAATTTTTTGTTTTCTGCTGCGTTCCCCAACAGTGTGAACGTCGACTACATGACACTTCACCATCTTTGAGCCTAAGGGAAGGCATTGTGGAATAGTAATTAGATGATGGGTTGCTAGAGTGACAGAAGCTTAAACCCTAGTTTATGCGCTATTCCGTAAGGGGCTGATTTGGATCCATATGTTTCATGCTATGGTTAGATTTATCTTAATTCTTCATTCATAGTTGTGGATGCTTGCGAGAGGGGGTAATCATAAGTGGGAGGCTTGTTCAAGTAAGAATGGCACCCAAGCACCGGTCCACCCACATATCAAATTATCAAAGTAGCTAACGCGAATCAAACAAACATGATGAAAGTGACTAGATGAAATTCCCATGTGTCCTCGAGAATGCTTTGCTTATTATAAGAGATCGTTCTGGCTTGTCCTTTGCTATAAAAAGGATTGGGCCACCTTGCTGCACTTTATTATACTTGTTACTTGTTACTTGTTACGAATTATCTTACTATCGAAACTATCTGTTACCGATACTTTCAGTACTTGCAGAGAATACCTTGCTGAAAACCGCTTGTCATTTCCCTTTGCTCCTCGTTGGGTTCGACACTCTTACTTATCGAAAGGACTATGATTGATTCCCTATACTTGTGAGTCATCAAGACTCTTTTCTGGTGTCATTGCTGGGGAGTGAAGCACCTTTTGTGAGTGGAATTTGGTAAGGAAACATTTATATTACGTGCTGAAATTTACTGTCACTTGTCACTATGGAAAGTAATCCTTTGAGGGGCTTGTTCGGGGTATCTTCACCTCGACCGGAAGCATTGAGAGTTGTGATACATCTCCAACGTATCTATAATTTTTGATTGTTCCATGCTGTTATAGTATCAATCTTGGATGTTTTTATATGCATTTACAGCAATTATATATCATTTTTTGGGACTAACCTATTAACTTAGTGCCCAGTGCCAGTTGTTGTTTTTGCTTGTTTTTGGTTTTCCAGAATATCAGTACCAAACGAAGTCCAAATGCCACGAAACTTTTTGGAGATTCTTTTCTGGACATAAGAGACACTAGAAGCTTCAGGAGGAGGCCAGAAGCCAGAGGAGGTGGCCACGAGACACCAGGGCGCGCCTAGGGGGGGCAGGCGCGCCCTGGTGCCTCGTGGGCCCACCTCTGCCCCTTTTGACCTAATTCCACCAATATAAATTCTCAAAAATTGGGAAACCAACAGGAGAGTCCACGAAATACTTTTTCTGCCACCGCAAGCTTCTGTTCTCGAGAGATCCCATCTGGAGGCCTTTTCCAGTACTCCGCCAGAGGGGGAATCGATCACGGAGGGGCTCTACATCAACCTTGCTACCCTTCTGATGATGCGTGAGTAGTTTACCACAGACCTTCGGGTCCATAGTTAGTAGCTAGATGGCTTCTTCTCTCTTTTTGATCTTCAATACAATGTTCTCCTCGATGTTCTTGGAGTTCTATCTGATGTAATCACTTTTTGCGGTGTGTTTGCTGGGATCCGATGAATTGTGAGTTTATGATCAGATTATCCATGAATATTATTTGAGTCTTCTCTGAATTCTTTTATACATGATTATTATAGCTTCGTATTTCTCTCCGATCTATTGATTTGGTTTGGCCAACTAGATTGATTTATCTTGCAATGGGAGAGGTGCTTTGTAATGGGTTCGATCTTGCGGTGCTCAATCCCAGGGACAGAAAGGGACATGACACGTATGTATCATTGCTATTAAGGGTAAAAAGATGGGGTTTATTCATGCGTGAGTTTACTTTGTCTACATCATGTCATCTTGCTTAAGGCGTTACTCCGTTCTTTATGGACTTAATACATTAGATGCATGCTGGATAGCGGTCGATGTGTGGAGTAATAGTAGTAGATGCAGGCAGGAGTCGGTCTACTTGTCTCAGACGTGATGCCTATATACATGATCATTGCCTTGGATATCGTCATGATTATTTGCTTTTCTATCAATTGCCCAACAGTAATTTGTTTACCCACCGTATGCTATTTTCATGAGAGAAGCCTCTAGTGAAAACTATGGCCCCCGGGTCTACTTCTATCATATATTAAAAATCCTAAAAATACCTTGCTGCACTTTTACTTTATTTATTTTATTTTATATTTTAGTTCAATCTATCTATCTATCACCATACAATTTAATCTTGCAATTAACCGCCAAGGGATTGGCAACCCCTTGTTTGCGTTGGGTGCAAGGATTTGTTGTTTTGTGTGCAGGTACTGTTAACGGGTGTTGCGTGATTCTCCTACTGGATTGATAACCTTGGTTTCATAACTGAGGGAAATACTTATCTCTACTGTACTGCATCTCCCTTCCTCTTCAGGGAATTACCAACGCAGCTCACAAGTAGCAAGTTGCTCCTCAACCTACTGAACCTACTGAAAATATTTATTATGAAATTCCTTCGGGTATGATAGAGAAACTGCTAGCTAATCCTTATGCAGGAGATGGAACGGTGCATCCTGATATGCACTTGATATATGTGGATTAAATTTTTGGATTGTTTAAGCTTGCAGGTTTATCCGGAGATGGAGTTAAGAAGATGGTATTCCCTTTATCTTTGGAGGGAAAGGCATTTACATGGTATAGGCTATGTGATGATACTGGAACATGGGATTGGAACCGGTTGAAGCTGGAATTCCACCAAAAAATTTATCCTATGCATTTGGTTCATCGTGATCGGAATTATATATATAATTTTTAGCCTCGTGAAGGAGAAAGTATCGCTCAAGCTTGGGGAGACTTAAGTATATGTTGCACACATGCCCCAATCATGAGCTCTCAAAGGAAATAATTATTCAAAACTTTTATGCTCGGCTTTCTCATAATGATCAATCCATGCTCGATACTTCTTCTGTTGGTTCCTTTATGAAGAGAACTATTGAATTCAGATGGGGTCTTCTGGAAAGAATTAAACGTAACTCTGAAGGTTGGGAAACCGAGAAAGGTAAAGAGTCAGGTATAAATCTTGAGTTTGATTGTGTTAAATCTTTTATGGAAACTGATGCTTTTCATAAGTTTAGCACTAAATATGGACTTGACTCTGAGATAGTAGCTACCTTTTGTGAATCTTTTGCTGCTCATGTTGATCTCCCTAAGGAGAAATGGTTTAAATATCATCCACCCATTGAATTAAATGAAGAACCTATTAGTGTTAAATAAGAAACAATTGTTTAGAATGTTGATCCAGTTGTGCCTACTGCTTATATTGAGAAACCCCCTTTCCCTGTTAGGATTAAGGAACATGCTAAAGTTTCAACCGTGGTTAACAAAAGTAATATAAGAACACCTAGACCTTCTGAACAAATTAAAGTTGAACCTAATATTGCAATGGTTAAAGATCTTTTGGTTGATGATATTGATGGGCATGTTATTTACTTTTGTGATGAGGCTGCTAGAATTGCTAAACCTGTTAGAAATGAACGAGACATGTTAGACAAGAACAAGCCCGTAGTTGGCATGCCTATTGTTTCTGTTAAGATTGGAGATCATTGCTATCATGGTTTATGTGATATGGGTGCTAGAGTGAGTGCTATTCCGTTTTCTTTATATCAAGAAGTAATGCATGATATTGCACCTGTTGAGATTGAAGATATTGATGTTACTATTAAGCTTGCAAACAGAGATACTATTACACCACTTGGGATTGTTAGAGATGTTGAAGTCTTGTGTGGTAAAATCAAATACCCTACTGATTTCTTAGTACTTGGTTCACAACAAGATAATTTTTGTCCCATTATATTTGGCAGACCCTTCTTGAATACCGTTAATGCTGAAATTGATTGTGTTAAAGAGAAAGTTAGGGTCAAGTTTGGTCATATATGAATTTAATTTCTCTAAGTTTTGTAGACAACCTCATGATAAAGAATTACCCAATAAAGATGAAATTATAGGTCTTGCTTCTATTGCTGTGCCTCCTACTGATCCTTTATAACAGTATTTGCTAGACCATGAAAATGATATGCATATGAATGAAAGAAATGAGATAGATGAGTTGTTCTTTAAGCAAGCACCTATCCTTAAACATAATTTGCCTGTTGAAACTTTGGGAGATCCTCTTCCAGCGAAGGGTGATCCTGTGTTTGAATTAAAGCAATTACCTGATACGCTTAAATATGCTTATCTTGATGAAAATAATATATATCCTATTATTATTAGTGCTAACCTTTCAGAGCATGAGTAAAAGAGATTACTTAAAACTCTGAAGAAGCACCGTACTGCTATTGGATATACTCTCGATGATCTTAAGGGCATTAGTCCCACTTTAGGTCAGCATACAATTATTATGGAGCCAGATGCTAAACCTGTTGTTGATCATCAAAGAAGGCTGAATCCTAAAATGAAGGATGTGGCAAGAACTGAAATATTAAAGCTTCTGGAGGCAGGTATAATTTATCCCATAGCTGATAGTAGATGGGTAAGTCATGTTCATTGTGTTCCTAAGAAAGGAGGTATTACTGTTGTTCCTAATGATAAAAACGAACTTATCCCACAAAGAATGGTAATTGATTTCAGAAAATTAAATAAAGCTACTAGGAAGGATCATTACCCATTGCCTTTTATTGATCAAATGTTAGAAAGATTATCTAAGCATACACACTTTTGCTTCCTAGAATGTTATTCTGGTTTCTCTCAAATACCTGTATCACCAGAAGATCAAGAGAAAACCACATTTACTTGTCCTTTTGGAAGTTATGCTTATCGTCGTATGCCCTTTTGTTTGTGTAATGCACCTGCTACCTTTCAAAGATGTATGACTGCTATATTCTCTGACTTTTGTGAAAAGATTGTTGAGGTTTTCATGGATGATTTTTCCGTTTACGGAACTTCTTTTGATGATTGCTTAAGCAACCTTCATCGAGTTTTGCAGAGATGTGAAGAAACTAATCTTGTCTTGAATTGGGAGAGGTGTCACTTTATGGTGAATGAAGGTATAGTCCTTGGGCATAAAATTTCTGAAAGAGGTATTGAAGTTGATAAAGCTAAAGTTGATGCAATTGAGAAAATGCCATGTCCTAAAGATATCAAAGGTATAAGAAGTTTCCTCGGTCATGCTGGTTTCTATAGAAGGTTTATAAAAGACTTCTCTAAAATTTCTAGGCCTCTTACTAATCTTTTGCAAAAAAGATGTTCCATTTGTTTTTGGTGATGATTGCATAGAAGCCTTTGAAATTCTTAAGAAAGCCTTAATTTCTGCACCTATTGTTCAACCACCTGATTGGAACCTACCCTTTGAAATTATGTGTGATTCTAGTGATTATGCTGTTGGTGCTATTTTAGGTCAAAGAGTTGATAAGAAATTGAATGTTATTCATTATGCTAGTAAAACTCTAGACAGTGCTCAAAGAAATTATGCTACTACTGAGAAAGAATTTTTAGCAGTTGTGTTTGCATGTGATAAATTCAGATCTTAAATTGTGGATTCCAAAATTACTATTCACACTGATCATGCTGCTATTAAATATCTTATGGAAAAGAAAGATGCTAAACCTAGACTTATTAGCTGGGTTCTTTTGCTACAAGAATTTGATTTGCATATTGTTGATAGAAAGGGAGCTGAGAATCCCGTAGCAGATAATTTGTCTAGAATGGAAAATGTTCTTGATGACCCACTTCCTATTAATGATGATTTCCCTGATGAACAATTAGCTGTGATAAATGCTTCTCGTAACACTCCTTGGTATGTCGATTATGCTAATTACATTGTTGCTAAATATATACCACCTAGTTTCACATACCAACAAAAGAAAAAGTTCTTCTTTGCTTTAAGGCATTACTGTTGGGATGACCCTCATTTATATAAAGAAGGAGTAGATGGTATTATTAGACGTTGTGTACCTGAGCATGAACAGGAACAAATCCTACGGAAGTGTCACTCCGAGGCATACAGAGGACACCATGCAGGAGATAGAACTGCACATAAGGTATTACAATCTGGTTTTTATTGGTCTACTCTCTTCAAAGATGCATGTAAGTTTGTCCTTTCTTGTGATAAATGTCAAAGAATTGGTAATGTTGGTAGACGTCAGGAAATGCCTATGAATTATTCACTTGTTATTGAACCATTTGATGTTTGGGGTTTTGATTATATGGGACCTTTTCCTTCCTCTAATGGGAATACTCATATTTTAGTTGTTGTTGATTACGTTACTAAGTGGGTAGAAGCTATTCCAACTAGTAGTGCCGATCATAACACTTCTATTAAAATGTTTAAAGAAGTTACATTTTCGAGGTTTGGAGTCCCTAGATACTTGATGACTGATGGTGGCTCACATTTTATTCATGGTGCTTTCCGTAAATTGCTTGCTAAATATGATGTTAATCATAGAATTGCATCTCCTTATCATCCTTAGTCTAGTGGTCAAGTTGAATTAAGTAATACAGAAATAAAATTAATTTTGCAAAAGACCGTTAATAGATCCAAGAAAAATTGGTCTAAGAAACTTGATGATGCATTATGGGCTTACAGAACTGCTTATAAGAATCCTATGGGTATGTCTCCGAATAAAATGGTCTATGGAAAAGCATGTCATTTACCTCTTGAGTTAGAACATAATGCATATTGGGCAATTAAAAAACTTAATTATGATTTTAAACTTGCCGGTGAGAAGAGGTTATTTGATATTAGCTCTCTAGATGAATGGAGAACCCAAGTCTATGAAAATGCCAAGTTATTTAAAGAAAACGTCAAAAGATGGCATGATAAAAGAATTCAAAAACGGGAATTTAAAGTGGTGAGCAAGTTCTATTTTGCAACTCACGTTTTAGATTTTTTGCAGGAAAACTTCTCTCTAAATGGGAAGGACCATATATCATCGAAGAAATCTACCGCTCCGGAGCTATCAAAATCAATAACTCTGAAGGCACCAACCCGAGAGTGGTGAATGGGCAAAGAATTAAGCCTTATATCTTAGGTACCCCCATTAATGTTGAAACCAATATTATTCAAACAATGACACCGGAGGACCACATCGAAGAGTCCTTCCGGAACGCTCCAGAACCCTGAAAAGGGGTAGGTATGTGATACGGTAAGTAAACCGACTCCAAAAATTCCATAAAAATTATTTCTGTCTGTTTTGGAATATTAGAAAAAATACAAAAATAAGAACAGCCACGAGGACCCATGAGGAGGTCACAAGGCAACAGAGCGCGACCCCCCGGGGTGCGCCGTGTTGCCTTGTGGGCCCCTCGTGTGCCCTCCCGACTCCGTTTTCCTCGCGTATGCTTGTTTTGCAAGATAAAATTCTTTATATATACTCCCATGTGTTTTGACCATCGCATCGGAAATTTTTCTTCTGTTCTTGTTTCGGGCTTATTTTCTGACAGATCTAGATCCCCATGGCTCCCCGAAGACTCCGCACCAAGCACCGGATTGTGCAACCTTTGCCCGGCAAGCGTCCTTTCTGCGAAGTCTATTATGAGTGGTTGTCTGGAGAGGAGGACACCGAGATGGAGGAGGGATCAGGAAAGGTCATGGAGGACCGGGTTCAAGGAGAAGAAGGGCAGCCACGCGCACAGGAGAAGCACCAAAAAGGGAAGATACATGGCAAAATCTTTATCACAATCTCTCCCTATCTGAAATTGATACGCTTAAGGTTTTTGAAGCAGTTTGTGCTCAGAATACGTCGCTTACCCATGAAGTTATTGTGTTAGAAGAGCAGAATCGTGCCCCTCGGAGGATCAATCGCAATTTGGAGTACTTACTGAAGTTAAAGGACAAGCCTATCACTTCATCACCACCATCACCGAAGAAGAAGACTTGAGTATATGGGTATGGGCACCACCCTTTGCCTGTGCCAAGCTTGGGGAAGGTGCCCCGGTATCGTATCACCATCACTTTTATCATCATTATCTATCCTAATTCGATCCTTAGTTATTTCGTGATTTAGAAGAATAAAGTTTTAGTATGATTTATTTTCGAGTGCTTGCTTTGTGGTCTATCTATCAATGTAATCGTGTGTGAAAGTTATAATAAAGAGTAGTTTGAGTTGAGTGTTTTGCTTTTGTTGATCCAATCTTAGAAATAAATAAAGAGAATAAAAAAGTAAAGATCATATGCTAATCCCATGGGGGGTGATGACTACACATAAAAGCAGTATAATTGATAAAACTTGTCGGGGGTTAACAAACATAGCATTGGTCATTGTTGCAATTCATGAAAAAGGAATAAAGGAAGAGAGATCTCACATATAAATATACTATCTTGGACATCTTTTATGATTGTGAGCCCCCATTAAATATTCTATGTCAAATAGTCGACGTTGGACAAGGAAGACAACGTAATGAGTTATGTTTGCTTATATTCACATATAAGTTATATTGTTTTGGATCCTCTAACATGTGGTGCTTGCCCCTTATCTTTTGCTAGCCAAAATTCTGTACTAAGTAGAGATACTACTTGTGCATCCAAAAACCCTTAAACCCAGTTTCATGTCATGAGAGTCCACTATATCTACCTATGGATTGAATAAGATCCTTCAAGTAAGTTGTTATCGGTGCAAAAGCAATAAAAATTGCTCCTAAATATGTATGAACTTTTATTGTAAGTGAAAATAAGCTTTGTACGATCTTGTGATGGTGGAGAAATAAAAGTGATAGACTGCATAATAAAGGTCGCTATCACAAGGGGCAATATAAAGTGACGTTCCTTTGCATTAAGAGTTTGCACATCCAAAAATAAAAAGCGCATGACAACCTCTGCTTCCCTCTGCGAAGGGCCTATCTTTTACTTTATGTATTTACATTCATGCAAGAGTCAATAGTATTCTCCTCTATTCCGTTTTTATTTTCTCTCTTGTCAAGCATCATGTGGTGGGGATAGATCCATGCATATATATCCAGTTGGATGTAGGTGATCATGAGTTATTATTGTTGATGTTATCCTTGAGGTAAATAAGTTGGGAGGCAAAATTATAAGCCCCTATCCTTCTATGTGTCTGGCTGAAACTTTTGCTCCATAAGTATGCCGTGAGTGTCAGCAATCATAGAAGACTAAATGATAGTTGAGTATGTGAACTTGCTAAGCAAAGCTCTTACATAGACTCTTTCTGATAATATGATGAATTGCAATTGCTTCAGTGACTGAGATCATAGTTTGTTAGTTTTCAATACGGTTTATGGTTCATACTTTAACTTGTGAATGAATTGTCACTTTTTCATGAGAAGTTTTATAATGATATATTGTTGTTATAATAAAGATCATGATGCCTTCATGTCCGTATTTTATTTTTATCGACACCTCTCTCTCTAAACATGTCGTCATGATTATCGATTTCGGCTTTCGCTTGAGGACAAGCGAGGTCTAAGCTTGGGGGAGTTGATACGTCCAATTTGCATCATGATTTCCTATTGTTATTTATAATGTATTTGATCATTATTTCACTTTATGATGCAATTCTTATGCCTTTTCTCTCTTAATTTGCAAGATTTATATGAAGAGGGAGAATACCGGCAACTGGAATTCTGGACCTGAAATAGCTACAGCAGAGATACCTATCCTACAGAGCTCCAATTGACTTGAAACTTCAGGGAGATTTTTTATTGAATATATAAAAAATACTAGAGAAAAGAGATACTGGAGGGGACCCACCAGTTGCCCACAAGGCAACAGGGCGCCCCCCCCCTAGGCACGCCCTGGTGCCTTGTGGGGCCCCTGGCTGGCCTCTGGCCCCCTCCTTCTGCTATATAAGCTCATTTACCCTAAAAAATAGAGAGAAGACTTTCGGGACGAAGCGCCGCCGTCTCGAGGCGAAACCTGGGTAGGAGCAATTTTGCTCTGCGGCGGAGCGATTCCGCAGGGATACTTCCCTCCGGGAGGAGGAAATCGAAGCCATCGACATCACCATCGATCCTCTCATCATGGGAGGACCAATCTTCATCAACATCTTCACCAGCACCATCTCATCTCAAACCCTAGTTCATCTCTTGTATTCAATCTTTGTCTCAAAACCTCAGATTGGTACCTGTGGGTTGCTAGTAGTGTTGATTACATCTTGTACTTGATGCTAGTTTGTTTATTTGGTGGAAGATTAGATGTTCAGATCCTTAATGATATTCAATACCCCTCTGATCTTGAACATGAATATGATTTGTGAGTAGTTACTTTTGTTCTTGAGGACATGGGAGAAGTCTTGTCATAAGTAATCATGTGAATTTGGTATTCGTTCGATATTTTGATGATATGTATGTTGTTGCTTCCTTTAGTGGTGTCGTGCGAACGTCGACTACATGACACTTCACCATCTTTGAGCCTAAGGGAAGGAGTTGTGGAGTAGTAATTAGATGATGGGTTGCTAGAGTGATAGAAGCTTAAACCCTAGTTTATGCGCTATTCCATAAGGGGCTGATTTGGATCCATATGTTTCATGCTATGGTTAGATTTATGTTAATTCTTCTTTCATAGTTGCGGATGCTTGCGAGAGGGGGTAATCATAAGTGGGAGGCATGTTCAAGTAAGAACAACACCCAAGCACCGGTCCACCCACATATCAAATTATCAAAGTAGCGAACGTGAATCAAACAAACATGATGAAAGTGACTAGATGAAATTCCCATGTGTCCTCGAGAACACTTTGCTTATTATAAGAGATCGTTCCGGCTTGTCCTTTGCTATAAAAAGGATTGGGCCACCTTGCTGCACTTTATTATACTTGTTACTTGTTACTTGTTACGAATTATCTTGCTATCGAAACTATCTATTACCGATACTTTCAGTACTTGCAGAGAATACCTTGCTGAAAACCGCTTGTCATTTCCTTCTGCTCCTCGTTGGGATCGACACTCTTACTTATCGAAAGGAGTACGATTAATCCCCTATACTTGTGGGTCATCAGGCGGTGGCCCGAGGAGGTGGCTTGGCCCCCAAGCCAAGGGGGGCGCCTCCCACCCCTATGGTTTGCCCTCCCTTGGCGCATGGGCCTGGTGGGAGGCTGGAGTGCCTGGCCCATTGATAACCCACAAGTATAGGGGATCGTAACAGTTTTCGCGGGTAGTATTTCATCCAGATTTATTGATTCGACACAAGGGGAGCCAAAGAATATTTGTGAGTATTAGCAGTTGAGTTGTCAATTCAACCACACCCGGAGAACTAAATATCTGCAGCAAAGTGTTTAATAGCACAGTAGTATGATGGTTTTGATAGCAGTAGCAACAGTAGCAATAGTAACCGAAACAGTAACAGTAGCAGTTTTGTAATGATTGTAACAGCAGCAGCAATGAAAGTAACTTAGCAAAGATCAATATACGAAAAGCGTAGGCATTGGATCGGTGATGGATAATTATGTTGGATGACATTCACCATGTAACAGTCACAACCTAGAGTGATACACAATAGCTCTAATTCATCAATGTAATGTGGGTATGTATTCCGTATATAGTCATACGTGCTTCACTACTGGAATCAGAGAATTTGCCATCAGTCCATTCTTTGCCGTCTGCTAGCGGACGGCAAATATGGTGTGTGCCGTCTGTTTCCAAAAAGCAGACGGCAAAGTACGGCCTCAAGGCAAACATGAGTTTTGCCGTCAGTGCGTTCTTTACCGTCGGCTAGCAGACGGCAAATGGGAGAATAGCAGACGGCAAAGAGCGGACTTGGCCCCAGAGGAGCGCGGCGGTGGGCAGGTCAAACGGACGTTTCATATACCGTCACTCCAGTCTTTGCCGTCGGCTAGCAGACGACAAAGAGCACAGAAAGCGGACGGCAAAGGAAAAGCAGACGGCAAAGATGTTTTCAAAACAAAAAAGAAATAACCCTTCGCCGCGCGCCCCCCGCAGCTCTATCCAATTTCTCCCCCGCGCGCGCCCCCCGCAGCCAACTGCTCTACCCCGTCGCCGCCCGTCCCCGCCTCCACCGCCACCGACGCCTGTCCCCGCCTCCACCTCCCCCCTGCCCTCGCGCGGCCCGCTCCCCCTCCCCTCGCGCGACCCCCTCACCCCTCCCCTCGCGCCGCCGCCCGATCCAAGCCTCCAAGGCCCAGGCCATCTCCACCGCCGCCGAGGCCCAGGCCCGAGCCCGTCCCCGCCTCCACCGCCGCCGACGCCTGTCCCCGCCTCCACCTCCCACCTGCCCTCGCGCGGCCCACTCCCCCTCCCCTCGCGCTGCCGCCCGATCCAAGCCGCCGAGGTCCAGGCCATCTCCGCCGCCGCCGAGGCCCAGGCCCGAGCCCGACGCCCCTCCCTCCCCGCGGGCTCGACCCCTCCTTCCCCACGAGCTCCTGGCCCGGTCCGGCCCCTCCGGCGACCCACTGCGGCGCACGGCGCCCCACCCCCGTTCCCCCTCCCCTTGTCCTGGCCGTGAGGCACCAAGGTGAGCAGCTCCTGTTTTTTTTGTTTGTTGAGCCACCAATGGTAATTAGTATTTCAATGTCCAAACACTAGCTGAATTGTTTATTTATGTGAAAGTACTTGTTGTAATGGGTTTCATATTGTCAAATGCTTGCTGTAATTTTTCTTGAAGCTCAAATGCTTGCTATAATTAGTATCTCAATGTCCAAAAACTTGCTGAAGATGTTTAAATTAGTTTGTATTATTGTTTTGGTAAGTGTTGTGGAATAGCTAATTTTTTGAAACTATTAGTATACATATCATATTTGTAAATTATGTGGGTAATCTGACCACCTCAGTCAAAAAGGTTACCACAGCCCTTATCCATCATTTATCCCTCAAACCAAACACTCCATGGCTATCCTCAACCATGTTTCATCCTTCAAACCAAACAAAAGATGGGTTGACCTCACCCACCCAACCAAACAGAAAAAAGGCTATCCCTAGCCAGGTGGTTAGGGATACCCACAACCACCCTAGCTTGTCCCTCAAACCAAACACATCCCAAGGTGTAGTACCAAAACTATTGCAGCTGTGTAAAATGATCAGTCAAATATTCAGGTACAAACATAGGCATTGTGGTATATCTGGCCATATAATTAATGACATTGCAAACAAGAACAAACTAGCCCTATACTCAGTTTAGTGATATAGTATATTATACTCACACATTGTGGAGACCTTAATTGATTGTGAGGCCTCCAATCCTAGGGAGTTTAGTGATATAGTATATTATACTCACACATTGTGTAGATTTTGATTTGATGCATAAAGCACAAAGCATATGTAATTTCATAGTGCAGAGTTCTGCGGTGCTTATGTTGGTTGTGGCGTTGTGCCGGTGCTTTTCATGTGCAGGGGATCTTCTCTTCACCTCCACAAGCACCGTTCCCCCTCCCCTCGTCCAACAAGGTGAGGACCCCATCCCCCCTCCCCTCACTGATTTTTTTTCAAATTTGCTATGGATGATGATTTTGCTATAGATGTACTAGATGAATAGACATTGATTTGGACAGATTGTGCAAGTAGTACTAGATGATTGTGCAAGTAGTTGTACTAGATGATTTTGCTATGGATGTACTAGATGATTTTGTTCTGGAAACACTTTGGGCATGCAGCAAGAACATTGATGTGATTTACCAAAAAAGTCTCACTAATATACTACAATGATTTGTAGCAGAAATAAATTTGCACATAGCAACATTGATAAGTTTATAAAAAATATGAGCAATTCTGAAAAAAAATCATATACCTTGACCTGAAATTGGTTGTGGCGTTGTGCCGGTGCTTTTCATGTGCGAGTGCTTATGTTGGTTCTGCCAGTCCATTCGTTTTTTCATTTAATTGCGTTTACTCTTTCTCATGGCAGGTGTTGAAAGATGGTGGGCGCGGGTCCAGAGCGCTCCGCGGGTACTTCTTCGGCGGCGGCCCGCACGAGGGCTACTTCCATTCCACCCCTACCTCTCTGTAGAGCGTTGATAGAGAGTATGGGGACACCGGCGGGCGCTTCTTCATCGGCGTCGTTGCCCACCGGGAGAGGAGG
The DNA here is from genome assembly GCA_039707655.1 of Elymus sibiricus. NCBI lineage: Eukaryota > Viridiplantae > Streptophyta > Magnoliopsida > Poales > Poaceae > Elymus > Elymus sibiricus. The sequence goes on from CM077664.1 coordinate 335,930,289, forward strand.
TCGGGGAGGGAAGAAGAGAGGTGGAGGACGTGGCCGCAGGAGAGGTAGGCAGGCTGCTACGCCCTCCTCGCCACCACCCCCAGCCCATTCACCTGAGCACAGGACTGCTAGGGTTGACCCGTCTGAGGTGGAGGCTCCGGGGACTCCGGACCACGAGCCTCGGGTCGACGGGCCTTCGGCCCACGAGACTCCGGTCCCAGAGGCTTCGGCCCACGAGACTTCGGGCCAGGCTACGTCCCAGGAGACGTCCGGATGGGGTACCTGGCCGGATCCGCCTGAGGGGGCGAGTGGCCATCCTGATGGTGGCGGGGATGAGTGTACTGATAGTGAGGGCGAGGTGGTTGAGGGGGCCACCGTGTACCAGCGTGGTGGAACACGGCTCCCGCCCCTACCGGCGACCCGCGAGTAGAGGCTGGTGATTAGGCCTGATGGGGAGAAGTAAGTGCATTTACTATTTTTGTACATTTTGCCTTCACGTTTCTTCAAATATCTAATGCGTTGGCCTTGTCATACTGCAGGGGTTGGGTACACGCCAGTGACGTCCGCAGGCCCAACACCGTCCTTGGTGTGCTTTGCCAGCAAAATTTCCCGGGGTTTGTCACGTCGCCCGGTGAGGGTCAGCTTCCAGAGCTAGGATTGAGCTGGGAGCACTACTTGGCTGCCCCGGCCCCGCCGAAGGAGATGATCGACGATGTCTTGTGCCACACGAGTTCCGAGATGGTGATCAGAAGCTTTTGGGTAATTTCTCCTTTACACTATTAAAAATTAACAATAGCTAGTTATTGTACTAATCAGTGTTGTCTCGTTTGATTGCAGACTTTCTATAGGTGTGAGGAGGGATACGAGGAGGACGCGGCAAAGGTTATCGATACCGAGTGCAAGCGCCTACTACAAAACTTACGGCACGAGGCTCGGCTGCAGGCTGTTCGAGACTACTACGCCAAGCGTGGTATTAAGAAGGACAAGCCGTCGTGCCGGGCTAAGTTTCTGAAGAAGGATCAGTACATGAAGGTAATTACCTATTCTTAAGGCATTGTACTTAGTTTCCTTGATTTGATTCGTAGCCGTAGCGGTCAAATTTCTCTTTACTAACTGAGGTGCCACCGAGATGGTGTGCGGATAAGATTGATTGTTGGGAGGCGTTGGTGGATGAGTAGTGCACAGGCCGCTGGCGAGCCGTCCATGACAATGCCAAGGACCGGCGTGCCCAAACGGTTGGTGTGCCACACCATCAAGGCAGCGCCAACTTATATCAGTTCGGGCGAAACTGGGTATGTGGTTTGCTTCATGATTCATGCAATTCATTCTTCATTCTAGCTTGAGCCCTTTACTAATAATTTGTTCCTCTCTTTTAGGTGCGACACAATAACACGGAGGTGCCTGAGGTGTACGACCTCTATGCCATGGCCCATACTGCCTCGTACAAGAAGGCCAAGGCATTCTCTGAGTCTGACCTCGATCATCCAGAGAATTTCACCAACATCTCCTCCCACCACAAGCTCGTGAGGTACAACCAAGAGGGGAAGGCGAGGAAAGGGGAGGACTTTAACCCGAGCCAGAATCCTATTGATCCAGAGCTAGTGATGATATCTGGTGGCGGGAGGCCCCATGGCTCATTAGCCATTGGAGATGGACTAATACGTTGTCCTCTCACTCTCCCGGAGATCAAGGCGCGCCAAACGTGCTCCTGTCCTGAGATAAGGACTCGTCCACGGCCGGTCGATCTCGCCATCGAGGTTAGTTATACGGACTCAGATATCTTTCCTCCATTACATTGTGTGTGCGGCCATCGATGATTACAATGCTAACGAGGAGTGGTGTTGCAGGCTGCTCTTCAGAAAGAGAGAGCGACAACGCAGGCGCTTCTGGAGGAGAGGTACCGGGTGGCGGCGGAGAAGGAACTGCTGGTGGAGGAGAAGATGGCTAGGTTGTTGGAGGAGGAGAGGGCACGGAATGACGCGGCTCACCGGGCCATGTACGAGCTCCTCGTGGTAAGTTTCTTCTGCATATTAGCCAAATCATGCACGTAATGTTTGTTTCATTACTAACTAATATGACGGACTCGTCAAAACCAAATGTGCAGTCTATGTGCGAGAAGACCGGTCAGACCCCTCCGCCGATGCTGGTCATTACTAGAGCGGGAACGGTGAGTTTCATTTGAATGGTCATTATTTACTAGTCTTAACATTTGAGTGTCATCATGCTAACGAGACTTTGCAAATGATCTTTGGTGCAGCATAACTCCGGAGCCGCATCGCACACCCCTTCTCCAGGGCAACCTTCTCCAGGTGATCGCGGCAACCAGAGCAACCCCGGTGCTTGACCTCCGTGATGACAACGACGGTAAGTTTTCTCTAATGTTTTCCCCAAAAAAGTTTGACCCCAAAAAAGACATGCTAGTTAGCCCTATTATGCCACATACTTAGCTTATTTTCCCCAAAAAAGACATACTTCGCTAATTATCCTCCAAAATGACATAATTAGCTTATTTAGTTCATTTGTGACATAATTAGCTTAGTTAGGTCAAAAATGGCATAATAACCTTGGTTAGCTCATAAATGTCATATACTTAGCTTATTTTCCTCCAAAATGACATAATAAGCTTAGTTAGCTCTAAAATGGCATAATTACCTAAGTTAGCTCTAAAATGACACAAATAAGGAATAAGAAGAAGAAAAACCAGGAAGAGGAGAAAAAGAAAGAATAGAAGAAGAAAGAGAAGAAAAAGAAAGAATAAAAGAAGAAGAATGAGAAGGAAAAGGATAAAAAGATAGAAGAGAAGAAGAAAGATGAGAAAAGGAGAGAAGAAGAAGAAGAAAATATATTCTTATTCTTCCTTTTTCTCTTCTTTCTTTTTCTCCATCTTCTACTCCTTTTTCTTATTCTTATTCTTCTTCTTTCTTCTTCTTCTTCTTCTTCTTCTTCTTCTTCTTCGTCTTCTTCTTCTTATTCTTCTTCTTCTTCTAGTCTTCTTCTTCTTCTAGTCTTCTTCTTCTTCTTCTAGCCACCTAATGACATAATTAGCTTATTCATTTAAAAAATGGCATAATAACCTTGGTTAGCTCATAAATGTCATATACTTAGCTTATTGTCCTCCAAAATGACATAATTACCTAAGTTCGCTCTAGAATGACTTATACTTACCTAAGTTAGCTCAAAAATGGCATAATTACTTAGGTTAGCACAAAAATGACCTATACTTACCTTATTTTCCTCCTAATTGACATAATAAGCTTAGTTAGCTCAAAAATGGCATAATTACCTAAGTTAGCTCTAAAATGACACAAATAAGGAATAAGAAGAAGAAAAACAAGGAAGAGGAGAAAAAGAAAGAATAGAAGAAGAAAGAGAAGAAAAAGAAAGAATAAAAGAAGAAGAATGAGAAGGAAAAGGATAAAAAGATAGAAGAGAAGAAGAAAGATGAGAAAAGGAGAGAAGAAGAAGAAGAAAATATATTCTTATTCTTCCTTTTTCTCTTCTTTCTTTTTCTCCATCTTCTACTCCTTCTTATTCTTATTCTTTTTCTTTCTTTCTTCTTATGCTTCTTCTTCTTCTTCTTCTTCTTCTTCTTCTTCTTCTTATTCTTCTTCTTCTTCTTCTTCTTCTTCTTCTTCTTCTTCTTCTTCTTCTTCTTCTTCTTCTTCTTCTTCTTCTTCTAGTCTTCATCTTCTTCTTCTTCTTCTTCTTCTTCTTCTTCTTCTTCTAGTCTTCTTCTTCTTCTTCTTCTTCTTCTTCTTCTTCTTCTTCTTCTTCTTCTAACTTTCTTACTCCCATTTTTGCAGGTTTGATTCACTTCATGGAAGCTGGCATTGATGGACTGCTAGTGTTTAGTTTTTGTTTTGATTTGTATTGATGAACAGTGTGAAACTATGTATGTATATATGGATGAACTCCGTGAAACTATGTATGTATTGGATCTTTTAATACCCTATGTGTTCACTTGCATTGATGGACTGCTAGATGTTGGATACATGGCCTATGCATTGATGGACTGCTATATATATATCATATTTGTGTTTTGAAAATGCAGGGAAATAACAGAAAACAAACAAAACAGTGGCAATACAGGCACTTTGCCGTCTGCCAGCCGACGGCAAAGCCCTTTGCCGTCGGTAAGCGGACGGCAAAGGTGCCACGTGGCAGTAACCTGTGCAACCTGGGAGCATCAGGTCTGACCATTTGGTCATTCTGCCGTCTGCAGGCAGACGGGAAAGACAAGCCTGGCTGACGGCAAAGACAAGCCCTGGCAGACGGCAAACACTAAGCAGAAGTGACGGTTAGCCACGGGCCTGCTGACGTCATAGGGCTGATGGCAAAGTTTGCCATCTGCCGGCCGACGGCAAAGTCTGTCGTTAGCCACCTAACGGGGCTAACCGCTATTCTTTGCCGTCCATGATCTTTGCCGTCAGCTTGGCCAGGAAAGCAGACGGCAAAGTTCTTTGCCGTCCGCTCTCGTTAGGCAGACGGCAAACAAAGTGATTACCGTGACTTTCAGTGCCGGAAGTGTTTGCCGTCCGTGGCAGACGGCAAAGTCCTTTGCCGTCGGTGGACTTGTTCTTTGCCGTCTGCTATGGCAGACGGCAAATTAGCTGATTCCTGTAGTGCTTATAGTAAGAACTTGCATGACATCTTTTGTCCTACCCTCCCGTGGCAGTGGGGTCCATAAGGAAACTAAGGGATATTAAGGACTCCTTTTAATAGAGAACCGGAACAAGGCATTAGCACTTAGTGAATACATGAACTCCTCAAACTACGGTAATCACCGGAAAGAATCCCAATTATTGTCGCCTTGGGGTATGCGGATCATAACACATAATAGGTGCATACAACTTGCAATATAGGATCAAGAACGCAAATATATTCATGTAAACATAAAGGGTTCAGATCTGAAATCATGGCACTCGGGCCCTAGTGACAAGCATTAAGCATAACAAAGTCATAGAAACATCAATCTTAGAACATAGTGGATACTAGGGATCAAGCCCTAACAAAATTGACTTGATTACATGATAAATCTCATCCAACCCATCACCGTCCAGCAAGCCTACGAAGAAATTACTCACACACGGAGGTGAGCATCATGAAATTGGTGATGGAGGATGGTTGATGATGACGACGGTGTCGAGTCCCCCTCTCCGGAGCCCCGAACGGACTCCAGATCAGCCCTCCCGATGAAGAACAGGAGGTGGCGGTGACTCCGTATCGTAAAATGCGATGATTCTTTCTCTCTGATTTTTTTTGGACGAATAGGTACTTATAGCGTTGGAATTAGGTCAATTCGAGTTTCCAAGGGCCCACAAGCCTGGAGGGCGCGCCCTGGGGGTAGGCGTGCCCCCTGGGCTTGTGGCCCCTGGGTGGCTCCCCTCCAGTAGATCTTTTTGCCAGTATTTTTTATATATTCTGAAATAATTATCCGTAAATTTTCAGGTCCATCCGAGAACTTTTATTTCTGCACAAAAATAACACCATGGCAATTCTGCTGAAAACAGCGTCTCTCCAGGTTAGTTCCATTCAAATCATGCAAATTAGAGTCCAAAACTAGAGCAGAAGTGTTTGGAAAAGTAGATACATTTGGGACGCATCAACTCCCCCAAGCTTAACTCATTGCTTGTCCTCAAGCAATTCAGTTGACAAACTGAAAGTGACAAAGAAAAACTGCTACAAACTCTTTCGTTCTTGTTGTCTGTATATATACTTAACTAGCATCCAAATTTTCAGCATAGATTATGAAGTAACCATATGAATGATAACACTTAGGTCTCACATTTACTCATATCAATAACATAACCAACTATCGAGCAATAATAAGATATCTCGGATGCCAACAATTTGTCAAAACAATCTTGATATAATACGATAACATGGTATCTCACTAGCCCTTTCTGAGACCTCAAAACATAAATGCAGAGCACCTCTGAAGTTCAAGTAACGACTAGATATTGTAAATCATGGTAGAAGAGATCCAGTCATGTCACACCCAACATTAACTATACTCAATGCATAAAAATGACAATAGTGCTCTCCAACTGGAGCTCGAATGAGAGGGTGATGACTCAACAATAAAAGTAAAATAACATAAAAGTAACTAGATAGACCCTTCGTAGAGGGAAGCATGGATTTGTAGCGGTGCCAGAGCTCGAAGCTTAAATTAGAGATGAAAACAATTTTGAGAGGTATGCTTTTCCTGTCAATGTCACGACCGAGAATTTTCAATATCTTCCATGCTAAACACATTATAGCCGGTTCCCAAGCGGAAAGGTAAAGTTTACTCCCCCTCCACCATACCAACACAAGCCATGGCTAGCCGAATTCACGGGTGCCCTCCAAATGATCAAATTTCCGAGGGAGTTTGTTTGCATTATATATATTTTTCATTTTGATTACGGGACTGTGCATCCCAATTATCAGCCTCTCTTGTGCAATGACAAGTGAATAAACACTCATCTGAGAATAACCCGCTTAGTATGGAAGATACTGACCACCCCTTGTCGCTCCATGAGCGGTACGGGCACACAAAATAGATGTTTATTTGAATGATTAGAGGTGGCACATGCTAATTTACTTGGAACGGTGGAGTAATACCGCATATAGGTAGATATAGTGGACTCATCTGGAACAACTTTGGTTTAAGGATTTTGGATGCACAAGCAGTATTCCTGCTTAGTACAGGCAAAGGCTAGCAAATAGACTGAGAAGCGGCCAGCTAGAGAGCAAAAACGGTCATAGTCATGCATTGAGAATAATTAACATTGAATACGAGCATGAGTAGGATATAAACACCATGAACATAAATATCGTGGAGGCTATGTTGGGTTTGAATCAACTACATGTGTGAACATGTGCCAAGTCAAGCCACTTGAATTGTTCAGAGGAGGATACCATATTAACATACTACATCACAACCATTTTAATGCATGTTGACAGTCAAGATAAATCATTATCCACTCCTAGCTATTTAAGCATGGCATGAGCAACTATGATCTCTAATTGTCATCACAAACATGTTTACTCATAATTTGCTGAATCATGAATACTGAGCTAAACATATTTACAAGGACAAAAACAAGAAGAGTCCATACCAGCTTTTCTTCACCACAATCACGTCATCAAATATCGTCAGTATTACCTTTCACTTGCATGACCGAATGATGTGATAATAATAATAGTGCAAGTGTGCCGTGGACTAGCTGGAATCTGCAAACATTTATTCAAAGGAGAAGACAAGGTAATGGTGGCTCTTTGTTAGATCAATAATAAAGCATATGAGAGCCACTCAACATTTTCATCGTGGTCTGCTCCTCACGACTCAACGAAAAGAAAAGAAATTGTGAGAAACACACTGAAATATTTTTGGAGTTTTTAGTTTTTCTTCTGAAGAAAGCAAATTAACGAAGGAAAAATGAAAAACGAGAAAACTATTTACATGGGAAAGCTCCCAACAAGTAAAAAAAGAAACGAGAAATCTTTTTGGGTTTTTCTTTTAATACTACAAATTAACTAAACAAGGAAGAAACTACAACTATTTTTTTTTGGATTTTTGAAAGTTTTTCAAACACACAAGAAGAAAGCAAAAATAAAACTAACATGGATATACAATGAGAATGGATGAACACCGACAACTGGAATGAATGTGTGAACATGAATGTAATGTCGGTGAGAAATACGTACTCCCCCAAGCTTAGGCTTTTGGCCTAAGTTGGTCTACGGCCATGGGTTGAAGTCTGCCCCTCCAGGATAATACTGGGGCTGCTGAGGATCCCACAGTGGTTGCTGGGGGTCCCACTGATAAACAGGCTCCTGAGCGGGTGCTGGCACAAGTGCGGGCTCAGGTACTGGGGGCGGTGCCAGGCCCAAATAAGCGTAAATGTCCTCCGGCATAATGGTATATCTGCCCCTGTAAAGATCAAACAAAGCAGGTGCAGGCAAAGTAATAATCTCACGCGTACCCTGACTAAATACCAAGTTATATCTAAAGCGAACGTCCCCAGAATTAATAAAGTTGTGCCCAACCATACTATCGTAATCAAGATGCATAGTGGGTAAAAGCCTCTCTTCCCTCTCGTCATGCCTAATAGGAATCTCAAAATGTTTAGCGAGACGGGAAGCATAAATACCACCATAAATAATGCCCTTCGAGCGGTTAGTGTGCAACCGCCGGGCGACCATAGCACCCAAACTAAAAGTCCTATCAGCGTAAAGAGCATGGCGCAAAATAGCAAGGTCAGGTGAGCTGAGCGTTTGCTACTTTTATACTGCGTTGGTATTTCCCCGAAGAGGAGAGGATGATTTAGTATAGTAGAGATAACTATTTCCCTCAGTTAAGAACCAAGGTTATCAATCCAGTAGGAGAACCACACAAAACCCCTTTAGCAGCACCTACACACAAAAGCAAACACTTGCACCCAACGCAAATAAGAGGGTTGTCAATCCTCTTAGCGGTTATTTGCAAGGATTAATTCTGATAGTGATAGATAAATAAAGTAAAATACTAAATAAAATAAAAGTAAATAAATTGTAGCAAGGTTTTTTTGGATTTTAATATATGATAAAAGTAGACACGGGGCCATAGTTTTCACTAGAGGCTTCTCTCTCGAGTGCAGAACATATGGAGGGTGAACAAATTACTATTGGGCAATTGATAGAAAAGCAAATAATTATGACAGATTCATGGCAATGATCATGTATATAGGCATCATGTCCGAGACAAGTAGACCGACTCTTGCCTGCATCTACTACTATTACTCCACCCATCGACCGCTATCCAGCATGCATCTAGGGAATTAAGTATAAAACAGAGTAACGCCTTAAGCAAGATGACATGATGTAGACAAAGTAACTCAAGCAATATGATTAAACCACATCTTTTTATCCTTAATGGCAACAATACAAATACGTGTCATGTACCTTTCTGTCACTAGGATTGAGCATCGCAAGATTGAACCCATCATAAAGCACCTCTCCCATTGCAAGATAAACCAATCTAGTTGGCCAAACCAAATCGATAGATCGGAGAGAAATACAAAGCTATAACAATCATGCATAAAAGAGTTCAGAGAAGACTCAAATATTTCTCATGAATAATCTGATCATAAACTCACAATTCATTGGATCCCAACAAACACACCGCAAAAGAAGATTACACCGGATAGAACTCCAAGAACATCGAGGAGAACATGGTATTGAAGATCAAAAAGAGAGAAGAAGCCATCTAGCTACTAGCTATGGACCCGTAGGTCTGTGTTAAACTATTCACACATCATCGGAAGGGCAGTAAGGTTGATGTAGAAGCCCTCTGTGATCGATTCCCCCTCCGGCAGAGTACCGGAAAAGGCCTCCAGATGGGATCGCGGAAGAACAGAAGCTTGCGGCGGCGGTAGGGTTTTCTCGTCTGGCTCTCTAATGGTTTCCGAATATTTGAGAATCTATAGAAGTAGAATTAGGTCAAAAGGAGCCACAAGGGGCCCACAAGGCATCAGGGCGTGCCCCCTGGGGCCGCGCCCTGTTGCCTTGTGGCCTCCTCGTGAGGCTTCACTAAAAGAAATATGTCAACTTGTGACCTTCTCTTAGTGACCGTGGGTGAATTGGTCATAAATTTACGACCATTCAGAACCAATTGGTCGTAAGCTATTTGGGAGGGTCCAAACCCTAAATCATAACGACCATTTTGGTCAAAAAGGTCGTAATTCCGTTACACTAAACGGTCATAAAGCAGATAGCAGTGGTGGACGGCCTTATTTCTAGCTGATTACGACCAATCTAATGGTTGTAACGTTCTAAACGTGGATGCATTGATATGACTGGACAGCCACATCATCAATTTCGCCTACGTGTCGTGTCATTTTGGCTTATGTGTCATTTCTATCAGTTGGTTTGACCACTCACATATTGACTTGTTTACTAAACTGACCTGTGAGGCATACCACTGACACGCGGGATCAAGTGGGGCCTACCGCTGACATGTGGGACCAGCTAACAAATCACCAATGACATGTGGGACCCGTCCTACCAACCAGAATTTTTTTTAGAACACCAACCTGTCATGTGGGTCCTACCAACCAGTCATGTTTTTTTAGAATACCAACCTGTCATGTGGGACCCACCACACCTACTGGGCTCCACCAACGCGCAAAATGGCGAACAAAAATAGAGGCACCCGCGGGATTCGAACCCAGGATGTCTCGGTCTCGTCTCGTTAGGATAACCACCAGGCCAACACAACTCTGGTGCCACGACAGCGCGCCAGCCCTACTTAAGGTGTATCGTCGAATGGGCTTGGGCCTCATTGTGACGAGGCCATCTCCTTTTTTTTTCTTTTAACGTTTTCGTGCGCAGACTGGGCCTTGGCCTATTCCGCGCACTGCGGGCACCCCTCGGCTCCCCCCATGCTTGAACTTGAGCAGGCCCAGGGCGGGGCTCCCTCTTTTTTTGTTTATTTTTTATTTTTTATTTTTTCTTTTTTGTTTTTTGCTTCTTTAAAAAAGTTCGAGATTTCAAAAAATGTTCACAAATGCAAAACAATGCTCACAAACTCAGAAAAATGTACACAAATTCTGTAAATTTATAGATTTTTTTAATTTGATGGTTATTTTGAATTCAAGAACATTTTAAAAAAATAATGAAACTTTTTCAAAATATGAGGAACACTTTTTGAATTCAATGAACAATTTTTTTTCATTTTATCTCTCCAAAAAAGGTTTTTCATTATATAAATATCTTGAAACCAGTTTAAAAAATAGTAAATCGTAAGAATAGGAAAAATAAAAACTCCCTATTTTTTGAAAAATGGAGTGGTGCCATTTTGCAACAAATATTTGATAGGTTCTTCACAGAAAAACCAATTTTTGTCACTCCAAAAATAGAAAATGATTTTTTTGCACGGAAAATGAAAACCCCCAAAATCAACATTGTTTGCCATCCCAAGATACACACATATGAAATCCATGAATCTTCATACATGATACCTCATTTCTGAGAACACTTTTCAAAAATAATTGTCGTATTTCAAGTTTGGTATTTGTACATTAAATATGGCCTAATATTTGCCGTAGTTCAAATTTGACCCGCTTCCTGCTAAATCGGCGGAAATTAGTCTTTTTTCACAAGAGGAGGATCAAAAGCTTTTGACACCCAACCATTTGGTCAATTGTACATTAAATATTGCCTAATATTTTAGAAAATTGATTTGGTCCAATTTTGCAACAAATATTTGCTAGGTTCTTCACAAAAAAAATCCATTTTGGGCACTCAAAAAATGGAAAATGAATTTTTCGTGCAAAGAAAGTGAAAACTTCCTTAGGCAACATTGTTTGTCATTCCAATATGCACCCTTGTGCACAATACGAGATCATTTGAATAAACTATGCCATGAATGTTTCCATAACAATGGCCATTTGCCTTGGAAGCCATGGATCTTCATACAGGATAGCTCGTTTCTGAGAACACTTTTTCAAGACATTTGTTGTGGTCCAAGTTTGTTATTTTTCCTGGAAACTAGGTCACATATAATGACACAATGCGAAGGTTTTCAATTTTTTTGATTTTTTTTTAATTTCTTATGTCCGTTTCAAAATGCGGTCAAAATGACGGGCATGACCGTTCGTAGCTAGGGGTTGAATCTTGCAAAACTTTTGGAGTTTCTCTGATTAAATAGATACTTGTGTACCTAGAAATGATTTTTGGAAAAAATAAAGAGCCAACTATGAGGCAGCTGTAGTTCAAATTTGACCCGCATCCTACTAAATCGGCGGAAATTTGTCTTTTTCACGAGAGGTGGATCAAAAGCTTTTGACACCCAACCATTTGGTCAATTGTACATTAAATATGGCCTAATATTTCAGAAAATTGATTTGCTCCTATTTTGCAACAAATATTTGCTAGGTTCTTCACAAAAAAAATCCATTTTGGGCACTCAAAAAACAGAAAATGAATTTTTCGTGCAAAGAAAGTGAAAACTTCCTGAGGCAACATTGTTTGTCATTCCAATATGCACCCTTGTGCACAATAAGAGATCATTTGAATAAACTATGCCATGAATGTTGCCATAATATTGGCCATTTGCCTTCGAAGCCATGGATCTTCATACATGATAGCTTGTTTCTGATAACACTTTTTTAAGACATTTGTTGTAGTCCAAGTGTGTTATTTTTCCTGGAAAGTAGGTCACATATAATGACACAATGTGAAGGTTTTCAATTTTTTTTATTTTTTTTTGAATTTCTTATGCCCGTTTCAAAATGCGGTCAAAATGACGGGCATGACCGTTCGTAGCTAGGGGTTGAATCTTGCAAAACTTTTGGAGTTTCTCTTATTAAATAGATACTTATGTACCTAGAAATGATTTTTGGAAAAACTAAAGAGCAAACTATGAGGCAGCTGTAGTTCAAATTTGACCCGCTTCCTACTGAATCGGCGGAAATTTGTCTTTTTCACGAGAGATGGATCAAAAGCTTTTGACACCCAACCATTTGGTCAATTGTACATTAAATATGTCCTAATATTTTATAAAATTGATTTGGTCCAATTTTGCAATAAATATTGGCTAGGTTCTTCACAAAAAAAATCCATTTTGGGCACTCAAAAAATGGAAAATGAATTTTTCGCACAAAGAAAGTGAAAACTTTCTTAGGCAACATTGTTTGTCATTCCAATATGCACCCTTGTGCACAATAAGAGATAATTTGAACAAACTATGCCATGAATGTTGCCATAACATTGGCCATTTGCCTTGGAAGCCATGGATCTTCATACATGATAGCTCGTTTCTGAGAACACTTTTTTAAGCCATTTGCTGTAGTCCAAGTTTGTTATTTTTCCTAGAAACTAGGTCACATATAATGAAACAATGCGAAGGTTTTCAATTTTTTCATTTTTTTTTGAATTTCTTATGCCCGTTTCAAAATGCGGTCAAAATGATGGGCATGACCATTCGTATCTAGGGGTTGAATCTTGCATAACTTTTGAAGTTTCTCTTATTAAATAGATACTTATGTACCTAGAAATGATTTTTGGAAAAAATAAAGAGCAAACTATGAGGCAGCTGTAGTTCAAATTTGACCCGCTTCCTACTGAATCGGTGGAAATTTGTCTTTACCACGAGAGGTGGATCAAAAGCTTTTGACACCCAACCATTTGGTCAATTGTACATTAAATATGGCCTAATAGTTTAGAAAATTGATTTGATCCAATTTTGCAACAAATATTTGCTAGGCACTTCACAAAAAAAATCTATTTTGGGCACTCAAAAAATGGAAAATGAATTTTTCGTGCAAAGAAAGTGAAAACTTCCTTAGGCAACATTGTTTGTCATTCCAATATGCACCCTTGTGCACAATAAGAGATCATTTGAACAAACTATGCCATGAATGTTGCCATAACATTGGCCATTTGCCTTGAAAGCCATGGATCTTCATACATGATAGCTCGTTTCTGAGAACACTTTTTTAAGACATTTGCCGTAGTCCAAGTTTGTTGTTTTTCCTGGAAACTAGGTCACATATAATGACACGATGCGAAGGTTTTCAATTTTTTCAATTTTTTTTGAATTTCTTATGCCCGTTTCAAAATGCGGTCAAAACAGCGGGCATGACCGTTCGTAGCTAGGGGTAGAATCTTGCAAAACTTTTGGAGTATCTCTGATAAAGTAGCTAGTTGTGCATCTAAAAATTATTTTTAGAAAAAAATAAAGAGCAAACTATGAAGTACTATAGTCCAAATTTGACCCGGTTCCTATTGATTTAGCGGAAATTTAACAATTTGACGGAGGTGTATGAAAAGCTTTTAACATGCAACCGCTTGGTTAATTATACATAGAATATGTTCTAATATTTTTGAAAATTGGTCCGGTCCAATTTTGAAGCAAATAATGTGCATGTCCTTCAAAAAACGAAAATTAAACCGATTGAAAAAAGAAGAAGAAGAGAAAGAGAGAGAGATGGGTTTTAATTTCGTTTTTTTGTGTTCATTCATTTCTGCATCCAATTTACTCCATTCACTATTGGCGTGATGGTATGTTTAGTTCGGCTATGGAGTCTTCTTGATTTCCCAGTCGGGATTGAGGACTAATCAACTATCCATTGCTAATCTCGTTCGATCTCCCAGCCGGTGGCTTATGTGTTATACTGTTAGTGAAGCATCCATTGCAGGATTAAATGAGGTTAGTAGTATGTTGTATGCGAGAGGTACCCCAACAGGAACTGGGTCACGTGGTGAGCTCCAAGCTCTCTTTCCACGAGAACCATTTTGTAGTTCAAATTTTTGCATTTGGGTGATGGGTAGGTAGGGTCTTAGGATCATCAACTCTTGTACAATGTTTTAACTGGTTCTGCATTTGTACATACATGTGTACAGCCGCAAACCCAAGTGTACATGCTGTCTTTTACAGGCTTATTTCAGGTTGTGGTTGTTTGTCCTAAAATATGCAAGGGTCTGTTTTTTTTTCTGGAAAAATATCCTCGGCCACTGAGCTAGCTACGCTATGTCCTATTGAAGAAGATTTCATATTCGGTGCCTTTGTAACTGTTGTCTTTAGCCTGAAGCTTTCTATTCTTTATCAATTTTGCCATGCTTCTCTTTGATTATGCTACTCCCCGCAGTGACAGTTTGTTGTGTATGTTGTGTGTAGCCTTGTGAATCAAGTTATGCAAACCTGTTCACCATCAAAGCTTGTTACTACAGCAGTTGCTTGCTCCAAGTTTCTTGGTCTTGGATTTTATCCTGGTGTGCACAACACTCCGGTATTTCTAGATAACAAAGTCAGTTACCCTCCAATTTGGACAACCCATTTATCTGAAACTAGTTTCTGAACCATATGCTATCTAGCTGTTGGGTGCTAATTCTAGTTACTTTATATGAAGCAACACTTATCTTGCAGCCATCTAATATGCAATTCTAATAATATGTGATATCCTGATTTTTTTTAGTTGTATATGTCATTCGTGCATGAATTCATTTTCTTATGTACCAGCTCCCTAATCATGTTTTTTGTTTTTCGGGTTGCTATCTTAGGAGAACCTAGGCGTGCTATATATGGGGAAGCAAAGCAGCAGCTCACAACTTCGACTTGCAACTCCAGATGAAGGCACCACGACGACGCACCATGCTGCTCCCTTGGAAGGTCGGCTCCTGAACCGTAACTTTCTCCCAATTTGTGCTCTGCTTGATACAAGTTCCTTGTATTGCTGCTGCATTGACGCAAATTGCAATGTGCGGGGCTTCCGAGTCCGTGCCCCGCCTTCCGGACGGAGCAAGGAGGGGGCGTCATCCACACCGCGGAGCTGGTTGAGCCTTGAGTGCGACCTGGAGAAGCAGGGCATTGTCGGGGGACATCTCTCGCTCGTGTCGTGGTAAGAACAGAGCACCAATCTCTGTCGTGCATGTATTGAAATGCCAGAAATGTCGAATACATGTTCGCTCTCAGCTGGGATATTGGATTGTACTTAGTTATGTGATTTAATCATGTGCGTGCTGCTTTTTAAGTGATTATCTTTATGTCCATGCTACCAGTAGGATGGTGAATACATGCTTGTTCTGTAATTTATCTATTCCGAAACAGTTTGCTTGGTCCTTCATATCTGACTATGTACTGTAGAATCTCTACTTTATGCCAGTAGCTGCATGTAGCATTGTGCTACTATCTGTGTGATGATGAACAATATGCTCTTAATCTGTTGCTATATTCTCACCAAATGCACAGATGATTTCCTTAGACCTACTGTTAAACAAAGGCTTAACTTGTAACCTTTTTTCTTAACAATAAGCATAGAATTCCTGACTCTATGTTACATGATCAGCTTAGTGTTGCTTCAACAACTGTACTAATCCAGCCATTGTCATGTAAGGCATAAAATATAAGTGATATTCACTGGTTCACTATCTTAAAGCACCTTTTTAGCTTTGTTTGCTGCTAATGTTATTTTAGAATTACCAGATCCTCTCTAGCTAGGTCTTCCTCACTGGCAATGGCGGGAGCGCATGGCAGACTTCTAAATGGACAAGTACTGGCAATGTCCAGCGTCAACGATGATGCGGACCAGATGTTCTACTGCAGCCCCATCCATAGTATCGACACGAAGTCAGGTATCTACTCATCCTGATGCTTTATGCATGTATCATGCGACACACGCATTAGGAAATCTGAATAACTTGACATAGTTTCTCTGTTATCTGGCACTGGGTTTGTACTTATCATTTGGCCTTTACAAATATATCTTAGTTTTGCTGTTATGAGAATGTTATATGCATGGTTTCTTATTAGATCTCAAATTCTGCAACTATTTTTCAATGTTAGGAGAATGTTATGTGCATGGCTTCACTTGATTATGTTGCTAACTTTTCTGATTTATAACCCGTAGATGCTGGCCTTCATTCTTCAAAAGTTGAGCTCCAGAAAGAAGAATCCTGAAGAAAACCCGCACCCAGCAATGTGTTCTAGCTCACTGGAGCTAGTTATGTGTGTATTTAGTTGTATTTTTATAGCTGAATACCAGATTTGTACTGTGCATGATTGTAATGTACTTTGTTTGGCTGTTGTATGAAATATTATGCCTTATAGGCTCTGTTTGAATCAAATTATTGGTAATTGCACAAATGAGAACTGACGTGTGGGACCTAAACAGCATTTCTGAGAACTGGGGTCCGTTTCACTAGTGGGACCTATTTTGAAATTAAAAAACAACAACAGAAAACTGACAAGTGGGACCATCTTCAAAATTAAATGTAAAAAGCGTGAGGCCCAAAAAAGTGGACTGTAAAGGCTGTGGCCCAGAAAATAAAAAAGGTGTTGGGCTTGGCCCATGTAGCTGACCAAAATTGAGAGGAAAAAAATATAAAAAAGCTGAATTGTTGGGCTCGGCCCATGTAAAGCACCAAACTGGACCGGGCTGATTCTAATCTACGACCATTTCGTTTGGTCGTAATTTTGCCACATCAGCTTGCCACGTTGGATCTGACGTGGTGTGGTTAGGTTGCCAGTGACCAATACTGATGGTCGCAAGTTGACATATTTTTTGTAGTGCTTCTGACATCCTCCCGAAGCTTCCAGGGTCTCTTTTGTCCAGAAAAAAAATCGTCAAAAAGTTTCGTGGCATTTGGACTTTGTTTGGTACTGATTTCCTGAAAACCCAAAAACAAGCAGAAAACAGCAACTGCCACTGAGCACTAGATTAATAGGTTAATCCCAAAAAATGATATATAATTGCATATAAAAACATCCAAGATTTATACTATAATAGCATGGAACAATCAAAAATTATAGATACGTTCGAGACGTATCAAGCTTCCCCAAGCTTAATTCCTGCTCATCCTCGAGTAGGTAAATGATAAAAAAAGAATTTTTTATGTGGAATGCTACCTAACATGTTTCATCATGTAATCTCTCTTACGGTATGAATAATAAGATCCGAATGATTCAAAGCAATAGTCTATAATTTGATATAAATACATCAATACTCAGGCATACTAATAAACAATCATGCCTTTCAAAATAAAAATGCTAAAGAAAGTTATCCCTACAAAATCATATAATCCTGTCATGCTCCATCTTCTTAACACAAAATATTTATCATGCACTACCCCGATGACAAACCGAGCAATTTGTTCAGACTTTTTAATGCGCTTCAGCTTTTTCAACCCCCATGCAATACATGAGCGCAAGCCATGGATATAACACTATGGGTGGAATAGAATATGGTGGTAGAGATTAATAAGGGGAAGTCAAAAAGAAGAAGATAGTCTCACATCGACGCGGCTAATCAACGGGCTATGGAGATGCCCATCAATTGATGTCAATGCGAGGAGTAGGGATTGCCATGCAACGCATGCACTAAGAGCTATAAGTGTATGAAAGCTCAACATGAAAACTAAGTGGGTGTGCATCCAACTTGCTTGCTCATGAAGACCTCGGGCATTTGAGTAAGCCCATCATCGGAATATACAAGCCAAGTTCTAAAATGAAAAATTCCCAGTAGTATATGAAAGTGACAAAATAAGAGAATCTTTATATGAAAAACATGGTGCTACTTTGAAGCACAAGTATGGAAAAGGATAGTAACACTGCCCCTTCTCTCTTTTTCTCTCATTTTATTTTTTTCTCTTTTTTCCCTTTTTTTCTTTCTCACTTTTTTTCTCTTTTTTTCTTTTCCTTTTTTTCGTGGGCTCTTTTTGGCCTCTTTTTTTTTCTTTTTTTATTTCCTCACTGGGACAATGCTCTAATAATGATGATCATCATACTTCTATTTACTTACAACTCAAAAGAAAATTACAACTCGAAACTAGAACAAAAATATGACTCTATATGAATGCCTCTGGCGGTGTACTAGGATGTGCAATGATACTAGCATAACAAGTATAAAAAATGATGAATGGTGGCTGGGCCACAAATACTATGTCAGCTATATGATCATGCAAAGCAATATGACAATGATGATGTGTGTCATAAAAAATGGAACGGTGGAAGTTGCATGGCAATATATCTCGGAATGGCTATGGAAATGCCATGATAGGTAGGAATGGTGGCTGTTTTGAGGAAGATATAAGGAGGGTTATGTGTGATAGAGTGTATCATATCATGGTGTTTGGATGCACCGGCGAAGTCTGCACCAACTCTCGATGTGAGAAAGGGCAATGCATGGTACCGAAGAGGCTAGCAAATTGCGGAAAGGTGAGAGTGCGTATAATCCATGGACTCACATTAGTCATAAAGAACTCACATACTTATTGCGAAAGTTTATTAGCCCTCGAAGAAAAGAACTACTATGCATGCCCCTAGGGGGGAGGTTGGTAGGAGTTAACCATTGCGTGCCCCCGACCGCCACGCAAAGGAAGACAATCAATTATAAATCATGCTCCAACTTCTTAGCATAACGATAGATCATACGTGCATGCTTCAGGAATCACAAACCTTAACACAAATATTCTTACTAAACCACAATTATCTACTAGCACCTCCCACATATTACCATCTTAATATCGCAAAACTATTGCAAGGAATCAAACTTATCATATTCAGTGATCTACATGAATTTTTTTATTATATCCCTCTTGAATACCTATCATATCAGGACCAAATTCATAACCCGTGCATATTACCATTGATATTCATTAGACTCTCAAAAAGATATAAGTGAAGCATGAGAGTGCAACTATTTCTTTAAAATATGACCACAGTCGTGCTCTAAAAGATATAAGTGAAGCACTAGAGCAACTGCCTAGCTCAAAAGATATAAGTGAAGCACATAGAGTATTCTAACAAATCACGAATAATGTGTGTCCCTCTCAAAAAGGTGTGTTCAGCAAAGATGATTGTGACAAACTAAAAAGCAAACAACAGCAAACAAACTATAGCACAAGACGCTCCAAGTAAAACACATATCATGTGATGAATAAAAATATAGCTCCAAGTGAGTTACCGATAGATTGTAGACGAAAGAGGGGATGCCATCCGGGGCATCCCCAAGCTTAGACGCTTGAGTATTCCTTGAATATTACCTTGGGGTGCCTTGGGCATCCCCAAGCTTAGGCTCTTGCCACTCCTTATTCCTTTATCCATCGAAGTCTCACCCAAAACTTGAAAACTTCAGCACACAAAACTCAACAGAAACCACGTGAGATCCGTTAGTATAACAAATAAATCTTAAACTTTAGGTACTGTTGTAAATTGATTCATATTTAATATTGGCATAATGCTACTGTACTCCAACTTCTCCATGACTCATACCCCCCGATACGATCCATAGATTCATCAAAATAAGCAAACCATGCAACAAAAACAGAATTTGTCTAAAACAGAACAGTCTGTAAAGATCTATTTAGAAGCTATAATTATCTCACTCCAAAAATTCTGAAAACTTAGGAAAACGTAAACAATTCATATACCAATACTGTGTAAAAATTTCAGAATTTTATCATGCTCCAGTACAGAAGGAAAAATCCAGCACTGGACTCAAAACTTTCTGTTTTCAAACAACATCAATTATACTATCATCTAAATCATCCCAAAGGCATTACTTGGCACAAACACTAGTTAAAAGATACAAACAAGTTAAAAGATAAAAACACAATCATAACAAAGGCTACAATTGTGTAAACACACAAAAATAGAAATAAAAACTTTATTGGGTTGTCTCCCAACAAGCTCTTTCTTTATATCCATTAAGATAGGCTTGAGATTTCAATGATGCTCTCATGAAAGATAATAATTGAAACACGAAGAGAGCATCATGAAACATGTGAAAAACACATTTAAGTCTAACATACTTCCTATGCATAGGCATTTTATAAGAAAACAAATTATCAAGACAAGCAATATCTAGCATATGCAAATAGGAAGAATGGAGCATTAATAATTTTAGCACAAAGAGAGGTAATTTAGTGACATGAAAGTTTCTACAACCATATTTTCCTCTCTCATAATAATTACATGTAGGATCATAATCAAATTCAACAATATAGCTATCATATAACATTTTATCTTCATGATCCACATGCATAAAAGTTTTATAATCTTCCAAGATAGTGGGATTAACATCAACTAAAGTCATGACCTCTCCAAACCCACTTTTATAAAAAAAATCATAAGATTGAACACTCTCCAAATATGTGGGATTATTTTTACCTAAAGTTGACACTCTTCCAAACCCACTTTCAATATTATTGTAAATATTATTAATAATAACATATTCATCATGAGGCTTAAATAAATTTTCAAGATCATAAGAAGCATTATCACCCCAATCATGATCATTGCAATAAGTAGTGGACATGACAAAATTATCATCCCCAAGCTTGTAGCTTTGCATCTCATTAGCACAATTGTCACTAATAGAATTTATAATAACATTATTGCAACCATGCTTTTCATTCAAGGAGCTATCAAGTGTGGGTGCAATAGCAATGATTTCTTTTTTAACATAAGGAACTATAGCAAGTTCATCTCCATAAGCATAATTAATATTGGCATCATGGCCACAAGCATCAAATTCATCAAAAATGGATATTTCAAGGGAATCAACAGAATCACAATTATCTATAGATTCATGCATATCATTATTCTCTTCCAAAGTAGCAGACATTCCCCCAATGAATTCACTAACATAGGTACTGGAAGCATAGTTTTCATCGCAATATTTAAGTATGGAAAAAATTTCAGATTTGTAGAGAGTAATATCATACTTTTCAACCAAAGAAGCAACTTCATGGGCACCCTTAAAAGCAGCAAATTCTTCAATTTGTTCGATATCATAATAGCTATAAACACCCTTGGCATAAGAAGATAAGATTTCATTATCATTAAACTCTGTTGACACCAGATTTTGGCATGTTCAAAAACATAATTAAGAAGGCCTCAAATGAAAAAGTGCTCAAGGTGAGAAAGTTCCGTATCATCGAAAGGAGAAACTTTGATATTTGAGCCATAGCCATCCGATCTCATCTCTAAGGCCGAAGTTGTGTTTGAAGTGTATGCAGAACACTATTCGGCTGATTAAGCCCCCAAGACGGCCTTATATGAGAAACGTTTCTACACGGATTGTCTTTGTCTCGTCGAATCGGTCGATTTTGATATAAAAATCGTCTCAATCCGAGTTTGTATGCAAAAGTTACGGCCGTTACAAGATTGCTGATACAGCAGAGAACGGTACTACCGCTTGAGCGGTACTACCGCTCCTACTACCGCGTCTACTACCGCTTACGAAAAAGTTTCTGGCATCCCGAGACCCTAAGCGGTACTAGAGCGGTACTACCGCCCAGAACGGTACTACCGTGCCCAGAACGGTACTACCGCTTGCCTATAGCTGCACAGACTCGGGCAGATCGAAAAAGTCCGAGTTTGGCTGCGTTTTTTGACCCTTTGGAAGGAAATCTGGGTCCGTGTCCTGTACGGGAAGTCCAACCCCCTCTTAAATAGAAGAGGTGATGGCCGATTAAAACAACACACAATCGAACAAACACATCTACATCTTTTTACCCTACTTTTATCCCTCTCCCTTGTATCTTTCTTCTCGTTCTTCGTTCGTTCTTCGTGAAGGAGGGCAGCGATCCACGAGGCTCCAGGGGCGTTCAGGACGACTTGGAGCAGCCAATCGTCATCGGGTACTCTGACGGGGTCCCTCCCGAGTAACCGGGGCGTCTGGTGTCAAAAGCGCCGGCCGGATTGTCTTGCGTATCGCGCTTCCGGCAGGCCTCCCACGGTGCGAGCTGCGGAGCATCTCCCTCGGCGTCGCGGGTACGTGTGACGCATTCGTGTGTCAACACACTTTTTGGCGACTCCGCTGGGGACGAAGCTTTGAACGGTCTCCAGCCCGTTCTTGCTACGAAGAGATCGTCATCTAGGGTTTGCAATCTACAAAGGTAATATGAATACCCAATTCACTTATGTAGATGCAAATAATGAATATGTTGTTGCTAGATCATTTAATGACCATAATGTATCGGCTAGCCCTAGTTTTATGAATCATGCATCTAATTATGTGCAACAGCTGATTCAAAATAATCTCCATACTTCAACTTCATATAATTTTAGCAACATGCAACATATGTATCCCAACTCCCATGCATCGGCAACCCCACAAATCTATATGCCGATGAACAACATGATGAGTTTGGTTAATCATACTGAAACACCCCATGTAGAAACTTCCAAAAGTATGCAGCACAGTGTTTCAACTTTTCATTCATCGGCAAATAACTTCGAGTATGTTAATCCAAACATGCCGGTGGATAGGGAAATTGGCCATGCTACTACTACTTATTCGGCCAATTACCCTCAAACATCATATGCTACACTTCATGCTACTAATTTTTTGGCACCATACGCAACTGTTGATGTCCACAATTCGGCTCCTCACCTTCACGGTCATGGCCGAATAACTGAAACTTCAGCAGGGGCACAAATGCCTTCACCTACTACCGTGGCATATCATGTTCCCCCTACGCAATTACAAAATTTCAGCAATATCTCATTGCCGAAAGAGTCTCAAAGCATTGGGGGGCAATCTCATGAGGATTGGATATAAATTGAGATGAAAAAATTTAAAGCTCGCCAAGCTGAGATGTGGACTAAAATTAGACAAGAGCGAGAAGCCTTGCAAATTCAAAAAGAGAAAAGTATTGATTCAGGTAACAAAGTTATTTCGGTTATTGAAAAGGCCGAATCAAACATTACATGTACCGAATCAACTACAAAAGAAGCCTTGCCAATTGATATCATTGATGAAAAGAATGATGATTCGAAGAGTGAAAGTTCTTCGGCTGGAAAAGTCGAATCAACTAGTATGTGTTCCGAATCTATCAAATCCACAGAGGCAAGCACCATTGAGAAAGGGCATGGCAAGCACAAAACAGTTGTGCTTGATTTTTCTGAAGTTGAGGGAACCTATTTCCTGCCCTATGAGTTCCGTGCCAAAGAAATTGATGAGCATCAAGAACAAAGTGATATGGCCGAACAAAGTTTGGTTAATGATGAACATCAAGAACACAAGCGTGCCGCTGAGCAAAGTTTGCTTGGTAATCATTCGAGTGATGAAGCACGGAATCAAGAAAAAGATGAGGATAAAGCGTTGGAGAGTCATCCAAAACTGGAGCAAGTTATTATTCAACTCACACAACCATCATGCTCTCCCAACGTGTATGAAGAGGTATGTCTAGTAAGTAATTTATCTATTTTCAGATTTGGTCTCAATTTTATTGTTCATGCATCTATTAGCAAAGTTCTTATAACAAATCTTGAGAGACCAATGAAGAAGGGTAACTTACTTGTTAGCAATAAAATTATAACAAAGCATATCGGTCAACACATTGTACCATTCAGAGAGACCGATAAAGACTTACTATCACAGTCAGAGCACTTCCCATTGTTTTATTTAAAGTTTATATATGCATGGGTAGCTTTGCTTATTTCATACTTGGCTTGCATTTGGTCTCAAATGAGACATATATGTTATAACAGTTTTGATTTCAGAAACATAAAGCCAAGGCTTGAATCTTTTGAGAAAACCGATGATAGTATAATTTCTTATTCAAAGTCATCGGAGATAGAGTGCGAGACACAATGCATAGCTGAATGGGGTGATACCAAATCTGAACCATTCGTTTGCTTAACTCCAAAGCCGTTCTCACAGCAAGATCGGCTAGAAAATAAAAAGTTTACCTTCAATTCAAGCATGTGTGATCGAATATTTGATTTGTTGATGAAAAATAATTATATTAGAATTCTTGATCACCATGTCAAGCCATCAATCCAAGGACGAATGTATTGCAAGTTGCATGATTCATTCAAGCATAATTTTGAGGACTGCAATATGTTTCGTCAAATAGTTAAATCGGCCATTGATAGCGGACGATTGAGACTTGTTAAAACACCAAGGGATGATCATGCTATTCCTATTGGTCTTGATGGCAAAAATTTTTTTGCATCGGCTACTTCAAGCCGATCCATATAAGGACAAGAAGGTAAAAACTGCGGATAATGGAATCAAGCTTTCAAGTAAGAAATTTGTTCATGAGCACAATGATGATATTCTTGAAGGCAATGGTTCTATCAAAGTTACGGTGAAGACGCCAAGCACTGGGGGGCAACAAGAAAATCCAAAGATCGATGCAAGCACAACCAAAGAAAGCAAAGGCCAAGGTAAGCACAAAAGTAAAAAGCCAAAAGCCACTTTCGCGCAGCTATTGCAAAAATATGAGAAGATAAGTGAGGAGAAGAGTGCTTATCGGCCAACTAATGCAAAAGCATCAAGATCACCCCCTAGGCGCAAATCTGAGGACCGGTATTGGCAGAAGGGGAATTTCAATGCGTCATATTCATATCCATATTTTGGGACGTCAATGCCAATGCCATGGATGCCTCCCTATGCTTATACGAATCAATATCCACCACGGGACAGGTATAATTCAAGGGCACATTATTCATCTTATTTTGAGCCATCTCGTCAAGATTATGCAGCTCCAAGAAGGTCAACATTTGATGAACAATTACATGTCAAAGACCGTTTCAATCATAATGAATCGGTCCGGAGCTCAAGAAAGAAGACAGAGGTGGTCAAGCAGGTATACCGGATCAAGAAAGATGGTCGTAAATGTGCTACTTCAGATTTGATCTCAAATGAAAAAGAGCCAGTTGAGATGTTGACATTGGCCAGTAAAGGCAATGAGATGAATCAATCAATTGTTGTGAGTCAAAATGCCAAATCTAAAGAAAAGAGCTTGAGAGTGCACGAGGTAAAACAAGGATTGCCACTTCAAACAAAATCGCAGCCGGGGTGCCCACTCGGCTTATCGTATTGGCAAAAGAAGGAATTACAAAAGCTTAGTGCACATGAACTGAGAAAGAAGAACATGGCATGGGTTCCCAAGAGGAGCAGTCAAAATAAGAATGATGTCCAGCCTTCTATTGCAACAAGTGTTACAAAAGTAAAGAAAGGTGGAAGCGACAAACAATTAAGCCGAAGGTTTGCATCACAACATCAAAATCTTCGGCTAGCACCTCATCCCTATTATTCAACCATGCCATTGATGCCTTTGCCATGGAATTCATCCCCGGGTATGATCAATTATCCTCCATGGATTTGTTTCGATCCATGGATGCAACATAATTTTCCACATCACAAGAGGGTATTACCAAATCACTATACATTTGGTTAGTTACATATTTGTTGCTAATCCAAAAAGGCCGAAATATTTGATTTGTTATTTCATTTGTTTATTTCGGCTATGCGTGCTTTGGTGGATGAAGTTTACATGGACCTTATGATAATGGCCTATATTTATCTATCGTCCTAAGAATATGTCAATGCATGGCCGGTGTAGTATTCTAACATCGTCCGTAGTTCGATTGGAGAGTGAGACAAGGTCCGTGCGCATGGAAATTTATACTTATACCTATGTTATGCTTGCATGGAGTTGATATATTATGACCGATGCCATTCAAAATATGTTGCGACCAATTTATAGCAAAATTGGTGAGTGAGCTTATGCTTTGTCTTAATATAATTTGGCTTACAAATCTTCCAAATTTATGAGAGGCCAAATCATTGTTAATTTTATTATTGAGCATCGGATTTATGACATGCATGATATATTAATATTAACCTTGTCTCGTTAGTGCCATGAAGATTATATTTTGACGGTTCAGTTTGTAGCAACGGCCAAGGTGTTGGTATTGTTTACATATCTCCTCATGGTGCTGTTTTTGAAGCCTCATGCCGCTTAGAATATTTTTGCACAAATAATCAAGCCAAATATGAAGCATTGTTATTCGGCTTAGAGATGTTGCTGGCCATAGGTGCTACACAAATTGAGGCTTTTGGTGATTCGTTATTTGTAGTACAACAAGTATCCAAAGTTTTTCAATGTTTAGACGAATCACTTAATGTTTATCTTGATAAATGTCTAGATATAATTTCTACTTTGGATCATTTTAGCATTGCTCATATATCTAGACATGATAATTGGAGAGCAAATGAGTTGGCACAACAAGCATCCGGCTATCATGTCGATCATGGCATGTTTCATATCTCTCAAAAGCCGATGTCTTGTCTTGCTAATATAGGAGAGGCCGAACCAGAGCCCACTGATTCGGTCACTAACAATAAATCTAGTGCAGGTGAAAATCATGACTGGAGGAAGCCCATTATTGATTACTTGTGCAATCCGAGTGAAAGGGTGGACAGGGCTGTTCGGCGCATGGCTTTCAAATATACGATGAGAGACGGTGGTCTTTATCGCCGAACAGTTGAAGATGTTCTTTTGAAGTGTCTGGACGAAGACCAAGCAAGAATTGCTATGGGAGAGGTTCATGAAGGAATTTGTGGCACTCATCAGTCGGCTCCCAAGATGAAGTGGTTATTACGATGTGCTGGATTTTATTGGCCGACGATGATCAATGATTGCTTCAGGTATTATAAAGGATGTGAAGCTTGTCAAAAGTTTGGTGATATTCAGTTAGCTCCTGCTGCTATGTTACATCCTATTATCAAGCCGTGGCCCTTTAGAGGTTGGGGATTAGACTTCATTGGAGAGATTCATCCTTCTTCTTGAAAGGGGCATCGGTTCGTGTTGGTGGCAACTGATTATTTCACTAAGTGGTCTGAAGCAGTACCTCTCAAGAATATGACGCATACGGAGGTAATTCAATTCATAAATGAGCACATTATTCATAGATTTGATATTCCGCAAACATTAACTACGGATCAAGGTTCATCTTTCATGTCACATCAAGTTAGAGAATTTGCCGAATCGTATAAGATAAAGTTGCTCAATTCCTCCCCGTATTATGCTCAAGCCAATGGACAAGCTGAGTCTAGCAATAAAATTTTGATCAAGCTCATCAAGAAGAAGATTGAAGATAATCCAAGGAGATGGCATGAATTATTGTCCGAGGCATTGTGGGCACATAGAATCTCAAGGCATGGTGCGACAAAGGTAACTCCATATGAGCTTGTATTTGGTCAAGAGGCCGTTTTACCGGTGGAGGTGAATTTGAATGCTTTGAGAATAGCCAAACAAAGTGATTTATCGGCAATAGATTTTTATAACTTGATGATGGACAATATTGATGAGGTTGCCGATAAACACTTGGCTGCATTAAAGGCCATAGAGAGAGACAAGTTGAGGGTAGCAAGAGCCTACAATAAAAAGGTCAAGTTGAAGAATTTTCAGATTGGTGATCTTGTGTGGAAGGTGATTTTACCGATTGGTTCGAAGGATAAGAAGTTTGGGAAGTGGTCTCCAAGATGGGAAGGTCCTTTCAAGATTGCAAGAATAGTTCCCAGAAATTCATATTTGGTGGAATCCATGCAAGGAACATTGCTACCTCGACCTCTCAATGGCAAGTATTTGAAAAAGTACCACCCAAGTGTGTGGCAAGAAGCCTAAATAGGCAATGGCCAATATGTAATTATCGCCCTAAGAGCAAAATATGGCCGATATATAACTATCGCCCTAAGAATATAAATGGCCGATGGAGTGTTGACATCGTCCTGAGAACAAGCCTAATGCACATTATTTTTCGGCACACAAGTTTTGCTGAAAAACAAGGGGGCATGTGTTGACACCAGATTTTGGCATGGTCAAAAACATAATTAAGAAGGCCTCAAATGGAAAAGTGCTCAAGGTGAGAAAATTCCATATCATCGAAAGGAGAAACTTTGATATTTGAGCCATAGCCATCCGATCTCATCTCTAAGGCCGAAGTTGTGTTTGAAGTGTATGCAGAACACTATTCGGCTCATTACGCCCCCAAGACGGTCTTATATGAGAAAAGTTTCTACACGGATTATCTTTGTCTCGTCGAATCGGTCGATTTTGATATAAAAATCGTCTCAATCCGAGTTCGTATGCAAAAGTTACGGCCGTTACAAGATTGCTGATACAGCAGAGAATGGTACTACCGCTCCAATAAGCGGTACTACCGCTTGAGCGGTACTACCGCTCCTACTACCGCCTCTACTACCGCTTACGAAAAAGTTTCTGGCATCCCGAGACCCTAAGCGGTACTAGAGCGGTACTAGAGCGGTACTACCGCCCAGAACGGTACTACCGTGCCCAGAACGGTACTACCGCTTGCCTATAGCCGCACAGACTCGGGCAGATCAAAAAAGTCCGAGTTTGGCTGCGTTTTTTGACCCTTTGGAAGGAAATCTCGGTCCGTGTCCTGTACGGGAAGTCCAACCCCCTCTTAAATAGAAGAGGTGATGGCCGATTAAAACAACACACAATCGAACAAACACATCTACATCTTTTTACCCTACTTTTATCCCTCTCCCTTGTATCTTTCTTCTCGTTCTTCGTTCGTTCTTCGTGAAGGAGGGCAGTGATCCACGAGGCTCCAGGGGCGTTCAGGACGACTTGGAGCAGCCAATCGTCATCGGGTACTCTGACGGGGTCCCTCCCGAGTAACCGGGGCGTCTGGTGTCAAAAGCGCCGGCCGGATTGTCTTGCGTATCGCGCTTCCGGCAGGCCTCCCACGGTGCGAGCTGCGGAGCATCTCCCTCGGCGCCGCGGGTACGCGTGACGCGTTCGTGTGTCAACACACTCACATAGGTAGAGAAGGTGTTTTTTAGGGTTCTCAGAGCAACAAGTAACATCATATATTTTGCATAGATTCCAAGCGTAGCATAGCAAACAATTTATTTGATTCCATACGAGTCTCCCTTTTTGAGACAAACGGCGATGCACAAAATGAGCGTGCTCATCTAATGATTTTCCCTCAACTAAACTAGTTGGGGTTTCAGCACGAGCACAAATGATTCGAAGATGATCCAAGTAGAAAACTTTAAGGTGATCCATAGTGATCTTAAAGTATTTCTTTCATTTTCTGTTTTTGTGTGTTGACATGAAGGCGAAAAAAAAACAAGCAAGCAAATAAAATATTTTTCTGTTTCTTTAAAATTGTTTTAGAAGTGGGGGAGATGAAAACGAGAGGCAAATGCAAATAAAAGGCAAATGAAAATAAGACCAAGTAGATGATAGTTTGTGCGAAGGTACTTGATAGGTTTTGGTGATGTCTCCCCGGCAACGGCGCCAGAAATTCTTCCTGCTACTTGTAGACTGCGTTGGTATTTCCCCGATGAGGAGAGGATGATGCAGTATAGTAGAGATAAGTATTTCCCTCAGTTAAGAACCAAGGTTATCAATCCAGTAGGAGAACCACACAAAACCCCTTGAGCAGCACCTACACACACAAAAGCAAACACTTGCACCCAAGGCAAATAAGAGGGTTGTCAATCCTCTTAGCGGTTATTTGCAAGGATTAATTCTGATAGTGATAGATAAATAAAGTAAAATACTAAATAAAAGTAAAGTAAATAAATTGCAGCAAGGTATTTTTTGGATTTTAATATATGATAAAAGTAGACCCGGGGGCCATTGTTTTCACCAGAGGCTTCTCTCTCGAGCGCATAACATACGGTGGGTAAACAAATTACTGTTGGGCAATTGATAGAAAATCAAATAATTATGACGGATTCATGGCAATGATCATGTATATAGGCATCACGTCCGAGACAAGTAGACCGACTCCTGCCTGCATCTACTACTATTACTCCACCCATCGACCGCTATCCAACATGCATCTAGGGTATTAAGTATAAAACAGAGTAACGCCTTAAGCAAGATGACATGATGTAGACAAAGTAAACTCAGGCAATATGATTAAACCCCATCCTTTTATCCTTAATGGCAACAATACAAATACGTGTCATGTCCCTTTCTGTCACTGGGATTGAGCACCGCAAGATTGAACCCATCACAAAGCACCTCTCCCATTGCAAGATAAACCAATCTAGTTGGCCAAACCAAATCGATAGACTCACAATTCATCGGATCCCAACAAACACACCGCAAAAGAAGATTACATCGGATAGAACTCCAAGAACATCGAGGAGAACATGGTATTGAAGATCAAAGAGAGAGAAGAAGCCATCTCGCTACTAGCTATGGACCCGTAGGTCTGTGGTAAACTACTCACACATCATCGAAAAGGGCAGCAAGGTTGATGTAGAAGCCCTCTGTGATCGATTCCCCCTCCAGCAGATTACCGGAAAAGGCCTCCAGATGGGATCGCGGAAGAACAGAAGCTTGCAGCAGTGGTAGGGTTTTATTGTCTGGCTCTCTGATGGTTTCCGAATATTTGAGAATTTATAGAAGTGGAATTAGGTCAAAAGGAGCCACGAGGGGCCCACAAGGCATCAGGGCGCGCCCCTAGGGCCGCGCCATGTTGCCTTGTGGCCTCCTCGTGAGGCTTATGGCTTCCTCCCGAAGCTTCCAGGGTCTCTTTTGTCTAGAAAAAAATCGTCAAAAAGTTTCGTGGCATTTGGACTTCGTTTGGTACTGATTTCCCGAAAAACCAAAAACAAGCAGAAAACAGCAACTGGCACTGGGCACTAGGCTAATAGGTTAGTTCCAAAAAATGATATATAATTCCATATAATTGCATATAAAAACATCCAAGATTGATACTATAATAGCATGGGACAATCAAAAATTATAGATACGTTGGAGATGTATCAGCGTTCCACTCTCCCACCGACCAATCAAACACCTCCCCGCAAATAATGAGTAATAGCGCAAAACAGGGTAATGTAGACTAGCAACCCTAGCCTCAGAAACTACTCTTGACTCCCCTACGGTCACCTCAGAGATGAACTCCGAGACATCCCTAGGATGTGGCTCTACTGGGCTGCCCTCATTAGGAAGTTTGCACACATGGCAAAAATCCTCAAGTGTCATCTCTTTAGGGATATCATATAGGTTAAATGACACCGTGGGTATATCTCTCCTAGAATGAAAGTGAAAACTTTGCACGAAACTATTAGTGAGGAGAAGATACTGGTCACACTTATCGTCGAGGAATGGGATAATGTCGGCATTGTTCGCCAAATAATAGAAATCATCGAAAATTCCCGCATCCCTTAAGAATGTGTCGCATGGCCATTCGCACAGCGGCACCTCGGCCGCATGAGGATGGTGATACTTGGGCTTCGGAGCCTCCTTAGGACTCCGGCTCGAGGAACCTCTCAACCTCCACTTGAGCATTTTCCTTTTCTAAAAATTTCTGAAATTTTTAGTGACTCAAAATAAAAGTGAACGAAACTCAACAAAATTGATAGCAACTACTCCCACAAGTATCTAGAGGCTATATCATGCATCAAAACTACTTTGGACCATGCAAATTCAACATGCAAGCTCATATACATGGTCACCACAGCAGCAAAATTTGCAAAACATAAAGCACTAGAACAAAAACTAATTGGAGCATTGGAGGAGTCACATACCAAGGAGCAATTCCTCAAACAGTTTTGGAAATAGAGTTCCGAGCAAGGAGATCGAAATTCATAGCAAAATGAGCAAGAACATGGGCTTGAGAGCAAGGATGATTTTTTTTCTAGAGGAAGAAGAAGGGTGTGGGTGGCTGGGATAAGTGAGTGGGTCCCTATGGGACCCACAAGCCTACTGGGCGCGCCCTGTGAGCTTGTGGCTCACAGGTGCACCCCCCCCTGGGGTGTGTTCAATGCCAAAAATTCTAAAATAATGCATAAAAAATCATACTAAATTTTCATGGCATTCTGAGAACTTTTATTTTTGGGCCATTTTTTATTGCACGGATAATTCAGAAAACAGGATAATCTTGGCATTATATTTGATTCAACTACAAATAACAGAGAGCAAACTATGATTACAGAAGGTTGTGCTTACTAAATTCATCGAAAACATGCCCCTCAAAAAGAATCCATTAATAAGGTTGATCAAGTC
The DNA here is from genome assembly GCA_039707655.1 of Elymus sibiricus. Classification (NCBI taxonomy): domain Eukaryota; kingdom Viridiplantae; phylum Streptophyta; class Magnoliopsida; order Poales; family Poaceae; genus Elymus; species Elymus sibiricus. The sequence goes on from CM077664.1 coordinate 335,962,533, forward strand.
TTATTAACAAACTATTTCCAAATGGCATGAAACCGAAGAATCTTCGTATAACACTAAGTTACCTCAATGGGGATATGCATCTCCCCAACAATAAGAATTTCATATTTCTTTTTGATAGTAGGAAAGGAAATTTGAAACCTCCAATAGTGATTGTTGAAACTTTTTCAATACAATTGATACCATTCACCGAACTTTGTTTCTTTGAAAAATAAACCGTATGCTCATTACCATTGACATGAAAAGTGACATTGCTTTTGTTGCAATCAATAACAGCCCCTGCAGTATTCATAAAGGGTCTACCAAGGATAATCGACATGTTGTCATCCTCAGGCATATCAAGTATAACAAAGTCTATCAAGATAGTAACATTTGCAACTACAACGGGAACATCCTCGCAAATTCCAATGGGTATAGCAGTGGATTTATCAGCCATTTACAAAGATATTTTAGTAGGTGTGAGCTTATTCAAATCAAGTCTTCTATATAAAGAGAAAGGCATAACACTAACACCGGCTCCTAAATCACATAGAGCAGTTTTAACATAACTTCTTTTAATGGAGCATGGTATAGTAGGTATTCCCGGATCTCCTAACTTCTTAGGTACTCCATCCTTAAAAGAATAATTGGCAAGCATGGTGGAAATTTCAGCTCCAGGTATCTTCCTTTTATTAGTGACAATATATTTCATGTATTTAGCATAGGGAGGCATTTTCAACATATCAATCAAGCGAGTGCGCAAAAAGATAGGTCTAAGCATTTCAACAAAGCGCTCAAAGTCTTCATCATCCTTATTTCTAGATGGTTTAGTAGGAAAAGGCATGGGTTTTTGAACCCATTGTTCTCTTTCTTTTCCATGTTTTCTAGCAACTAAGTCTCTTTTATCATATATTTTATTCTTAGGAGGTGGGTTATCAAGATCAACAGCAGGTTCTATTTCTACATCATTATCTGGTTGAGCATCAACATGAACATCACCATCATCATTATCATTATCATTATCATTATGTGGATGTTCATTACCAGATTGTGTCTCAGCATCAGAGATAGAAACATCATTATGATTCTCAGGAGGTTTTTCTATCACAGGTTCACTAGAAGCAGGCAAAGTTTTATCATTCTTCTTTTTCTTTTTCTTCTTAGATGAACTAGGTGCATCAGCATTAATTCTTTGAGAATCTTGTTCAATTATTTTAGGATGACCTTCAGGATATAGAGGATCCTGAGTCATTCTACCTCCTCTAGTAACAACTTTAACAGCACAATCATTCATTTTATTATTTATCTCATCAAGCAAATCATTTTGTGACTTAGCAATTTATTCTAAACTGAGTATGAACCATAGAAGCATGTTTACTTAAGACTTAAACATCATTAACAGTTCTAAACATCAAATCACTCAAACGATCTATCATGAAGGCATTTCTCTTTAGTTGATTACTAACATACATATTAAAGCGTTCTTGTTTCACAATAAAATTGTCAAATTCATCCAAGCATTGGCTAGCAGATTTATTATAAGGAATATCACCTTCGTCGAATCTAGTAAGGGAATTTACCTCCACTACCTGTGTCGGGATGTCGACCCATGTATTTCTTCAATAGGCGGTAAATTCTTAACATCTTTAGCTTTAATACCCTTTTCTTTCATAGATTTCTTAGCTTCTTGCATATCTTCTGGACTGAGGAATAGAATACCTCTCTTCTTCGGAGTTGGCTTAGGTGGTGGTTCAGGAAGTGTCCAATCATCGGCATTTCTTAATATATTATTCATGAGTTCTTCAGCCTGTCCAACAATTCGTTCCCTGAAAACAGAACCAGCACAACTATCTAGGGAGTCCCTAGAAGCATCGGTTAGTCCATTATAAAAGATATCAAGTATTTCGTTCTTCTTAAGAGGATGACACTACTGCAGGAATGCCTAGTAGTGGCGGGTGGGAAAAGGCCAGCAGTGGCGGGCAAGGCTCCCAGGGGCGCCCGCCACCGACCTCCCGCCACTGCTATTATGGCATCAGTGGCGGGCGGGCGCTAACCACTATTATAGCCCATCTAGTGGCGGGCAGCCCTACTTGCCCGCCATTGGTATATGTTATTAGTTTTGGCGGGCTGTACCTGTCACCCGCCATAGCTATCTCTTCAGCCTCCAGCCATTCCAGCCCCTGATACACATTACAGTATACAAATAACCACATTACAGCATACAACTAACGTAAGTGATCATACACATTACATTTAACATAGCAATAATCTAAACTTCATACAAATAATAGATGTACGCATTAGTGTACAACAACTCATGTCGCATAATTAGTACGTACACATACATACAAGACCTCATGATAACAACAATACCATAATGACAATGAGCTGGATAAAGATAATCAAATTCTTTACTCGTCCACTTGTCCACACGGTCTTGCATACTTCATAGTTGATTTTGTCTTTGCGGACGTAATTGACATAATGATCCTCAACTTCTCTGTGGACGTAGTTGGCATAATGACACTCAACTTCTTTTTTAGTCTTATATCCTTTGTAGCAGCTGTTTTTGTAACCGTCCACTTGCTCCTTGCATATCTCCTATGAATCATAAATTCTCGGATTCTTCCCGATGTACACCACATACCAGTTCCACTTCATCTACGTAAATAAATAAAGAAGCCAACAAGTCAATTTCATAGTTATCCAATCACATAGAGCAAAGTCACATCATAATGTTCATAGAACCATAGACGATACAAATCACCACGTTGCACAGTTCATTAGTAGTTCGGAAGCAAAAGTGTAGAGCTCCATCATAGCAACTTAGAAATTAAGTTCACACGCATCGATCATATAGATCACATGAAAGCAGTGCACTAGTTGTTTAGCTCCATCCATCATGAGCTCTCCTCGCCTTCCGTCATCTTCATGATCTCCTCTTAGGTGGTCCTCGCAGCTTCGACGACTGCTCGCGCACTCTCTGCGGCTGCTTGCGCACTCGCAGCGACTACTCTTGCGCTCGCAGCGGCTGCTCTAGCGCTCTCGGAATATGCCTGAGCGCTCTCAGTGGCTGCTCGAGCAATCTCGACATAGGCGAGCACGATCTCGGTGTACTGAGCCACCCTCATGACGATGTCTACGGCAGTAGGAATTCCATCTACGGCTGTAGGAGTCCTAACGAGGCGTTGTGGCTTCTTCATCTAAATCGCATTAAACAATTTGACATTTAGATATAACATTTAGAAAAAAAACAGCATGACCTTTGATAGAAATTGGACATATTGAGTGCCAGAAATTAAGCGAAACGGAACTTAATCCACGCTTCGCAAAAACATTGGCAGTCACTATGAATACACCTGCATCATGAAAAAAATAATGTACCATATGCTCATCCATATGTAATACATTTTGTCTAGCACACGCATTCAATTTTAAGACATTCACTTATGAAGATTCAATGGTACATCATACAACAAATTTTAGCTACACCAATAAAATGTTGTACTAGATTTTTATTCATATGTTGTACATTTTAACTACACTAATAAAATGTTGTATGAATATTTCTATCCATATGAAGCCCATACGATAAGTTCGACGGAGGTGTGCTTACCGGGCCGGAGTCGGACGGCGCGCTGGACGAGGCAGAGATCGATGGCGGAGGTGTCAGCGGACGGCAAGTTCGACGGAGACGAGGACGACGTTGGATGCGGAGGAAGGCACGGGTGACGGTCACGGGGAAGTAGTTCGAGGTAGCGTTGCACGGTGACGCGGACGAACTTCGAGGCGGGGACGGACGGCGCAGGCGACGGGGAAGATTGGCTCCTCAACGCCGTTCGAGACGGCAAACGGCGACCTCGCCGGTGGCGACGGACGACGCCACGACGCTGCCGGCGGCGAGAGGGGAGGGAGAAAGAGTTTGCATTTAGAATGAGATCCAACTGTCGCGCGGGGGGTAGGTAAGGTCGTGTGTAGCAGTGACGGGCGCACGAAGTAGCCCGCCACCCCAGTATAAACGTGGGAGGTGGCATCGTGACCAAATATAGTTGTGGCGAGCGCCTGCCAGAAGCCGCCACCCCCTATCTGAAAATATTTGAAAACGTTTGGCGCGTGGGTGCCCAAATATTGTTGTGGCGGGTCCAAAACGCCGCCCGCCACAGATGTGGAAGTGAACTGTGGGGGGCAACCATCGGCGCCCGCCACAGTAGCTTGCCAGCCAAGCACGAATTAGAAAATGCACAGCTGTGGTGGGTTATCTTGGCCGCCTGCCACAGCTACTTGCGCAGCGCTGGCGGGCAGGATTTGGCGCTCGCCACTGCTTGCTTTCAAAAATAGCTGTGCCGGGTGCCCCGCCATGCCCGCCACTAATTTGTGATCTCCTATAAGCCCTTTCCCAGTAGTGTGATCAGGAAAAGCATTAAGTAATTGGAGAAGCCTCCCCCAAGCTTGAGGGAGATTCTCTTCTTCAATTTGCACAAAGTTAAATATTTCCTGTAAGGCAGTTTGTTTCTTATGAGCAGGAAAATATTTTTCAGAGAAGTAATATATCATATACTGGGGACTATGCACACAACCAGGAGCAAGAGTATTAAACCATTTCTTAGCATCACCCTTTAATGAGAAAGGAAACAACTTAAGTATGTAATAGTAACAAATTTTTTCATCATGAGCAAATAGGGTGGCTATATGATTCAATTTAGTAAGGTGTGCCACAACAGTTTCAGATTCATAACCATGAAAAGGATCAGATTCAACCAAAGTAATTAACTCAGGATCGACAGAGAATTCATAATCCTTATCGGTAACAAAGATAGGAGAGGTAGCAAACTTAGGATCATATTTCATTCTCTCCATCATAGACTTTTCTTTTAACTTAGCAAGCAATTTTCTAACATCATCTCTATCATTACAAGCAAGAATTGCCCTATCTGTCTCTCCATCGAAAACATAACCATTAGGTATCTTAGGCATTTCAACCCTAGGAGAGCTAGGAATAATAGGTGAATCATAATTTTCAGGAGGTTCAACATTTTCAGTTTCTTTAGCTTTAGCAATTTGTTCATCAAGATATTCACCTAGTGGCATAGTATTATCAAGCATCGTACTAGCATCATCATAAGTATCATTCATAGCAGAAGTAGTATCATCAATTACTTGCGACATATCAGAAAGAATAGCAGGTGGTGGTGTCGCAAGCCTACTCAAAACAGAAGGTGAATCAAGTGCGGAGTGTGATGGCAGTTCCTTACCTCCTCTAGTCTTAGAGGGGACGATCTTGGTCTTAGCGTCTTTCATATTCTTCATAGTGATCAATAGATATAAATCCCAAGTGACTCGACAGATAGAGCTATGCTCCTCGACAACGCCGCCAGAAAAAGGTCTTGATAACCCATAAGTATAGGGGATCACAACAGTTTTCGCGGGTAGTATTTCACCCAGATTTATTGATTCGACACAAGGGGAGCCAAAGAATATTTGTGAGTATTAGCAGTTGAGTTGTCAATTCAACCACACCTGGAGAACTAAATATCTGCAGCAAAGTGGTTAGTAGCACAGTAGTATGATGGTTTCGATAGTAGTAGTAATAGTAGCAATAGTAACTGAAACAGTAACAGTAGCAGTTTTGTAATGATTGTAACAGCAGCAACAACAAAAGTAACTTAGCAAAGATCAATATACGAAAAGCGTAGGCATTGGATCGGTGATGGATAATTATGTTGGATGACATTCACCATGTAACAGTCACAACCTAGAGTGATACACAATAGCTCCAATTCATCAATGTCATGTAGGCATGTATTCCATATATAGTCATACGTGCTTATAGTAAGAACTTGCATGACATCTTTTGTCCTACCCTCCCATGGCAGCGGGGTCCATAAGGAAACTAAGGGATATTAAGGCATCCTTTTAATAGAGAACCGGAACAAAGCATTAGCACTTAGTGAATACATGAACTCCTCAAACTACGGTAATCACCGGAAAGAATCCCAATTATTGTCACCTTGGGGTATGCGGATCATAACACGTAATAGGTGCATACAACTTGCAACACAGGATCAAGAACGCAAATATATTCATGTAAACATAAAGGGTTCAGATCTGAAATCATGGCACTCGGGCCCTAGTGACAAGCATTAAGCATAGCAAAGTCATAGCAACATCAATCTCAGAACATAGTGGATACTAGGGATCAAGCCCTAACAAAATTGACTCTATTACATGATAAATCTCATCCAACCCATCACCATCCAGCAAGCCTACGAAGAAATTACTCACACACGGAGGTGAGCATCATGAAATTGGTGATGGAGGATGGTTGATGATGACGACGACGTCGAGTCCCCCTCTCCGGAGCCCTGAATGGACTCCAGATCAGCCCTCCCGATGAGGAACAGGAGGTGGCGGTAGCTCCGTATCATAAAATGCGATGATTCTTTCTCTCTGATTTTTTCTGGACAAATAGGTACTTATAGCGTTGGAATTAGGTCAATTGGAGTTTCCAGGGGCCCACAAGCCTGGAGGGCGCCCCCCTGGGCTTGTGGCCCCTGGGTGGCTCCCCTCCAGTAGATCTTTTCGCTAGTATTTTTTATATATTCTGGAATAATTCTCCGTAAATTTTCAGGTCCATCCGAGAACTTTTATTTCTGCACAAAAATAACACCATGGCAATTCTGCTAAAAACATCGTCAGTCTGGGTTAGTTCCATTCAAATCATGCAAATTAGAGTCCAAAACTAGAGCAGAAGTGTTTGGAAAAGTAGATACGTTTGGGATGTAAAACCCATCTAGGCCAGGGTGCCCCCCTACAGCCCATGTGGGCCCCCGGGGCCGGTGGACCCCCGGAACCCCTTCGGTGATTTCGGTACACTGCCGGCATACTCCCGAACTCTTCCGGTAGCCAAAATAGGACTTCCCATATATCAATATTTACCTCCGGACCATTCTGGAGCTCCTCGTGATATCCGGGATCTCATCCAGGACTCCGAACAACCTTCGGACTTTCCACTGCTAGTATCTCAATGCTACCCTAGCGCTACCGAACGTTAAGCGTGCGGCCCTACGGGTTCGGAACATGCAGACATGACCGAGACTCCTGTCCGGTCAATAGCCAAAAGCGGGACCTGGATGCCCATATTGATTCCTACATATTCAATGAAGATCTTTATCAGTTGAACCACGATGTCGATGATTCAGTTAATCCCGTATACAATTCCCTTTGTCCGGCGATATGTTACTTGCCCGAGATTCGATCGTCGGTATCTCCATACCTACTTCAATCTCGTTACCGGCAAGTCTCTTTACTCGTTCCGTAATACAAGATCCCGTGACTAACTCATTAGCCACATTGCTTGCAAGCTCTTTACGATGTTGTATTACCGAGAGGGCCCAGAGATATCTCTCCGTCATACGGAGTGACAAATCCAGTCTCGATCCATACAACCCAACAGACACCTTCGGAGACACCTGTAGAGCACCTTTATGATCACCCTGTTACGAAGTGACGTTTGATAGCACACAAGGCATTCCTCTGGTATCCGGGAGTGACAAGATCTCATGGTCTAAGGAACAAATACTTGACATAAAGAAAGCTATAGCAAATAACTAAACGATCTGATGCTAAGCTTACGATTGAGTCTGTCCATCACATCATTCTCCTAATGATGTGATCCCGTCATCAAATGACAACTCATGTCTATGGTTAGGAAACCTTAACCATCTTTGATCAATGAGCTAGTCTAGTAGAGGCTTACTCGGGACACGGTGTTGTCTATGTATTCACACATGTATTTAAGTTTCCGGTCAATACAATTATAGCATGAATAAGAAACATTTATCATGAACAAGAAAATATGATAATAACTAATTTATTATTGCCTCTAGGGCATATTTCCAACATGATGAAGCCCCTAGAGTATCGCCCCCGGTCTAGCCGAGGTGACGGAGCAGGTCGCTAAGGTGACGTCGGAGCCTCCATACTTGCGGATGTGTCAAAGCAGGTCGGCATGGTGGTCATCGGCTTCAAGAAGCGATGGTGCGGCGATGCCGACGCAGGTCGGAATTTGTGATGCGGTCAATGCCAGCTTAATGACGTGACCGCGTGGCGACGCCGGCGTGCCCGACCCATACAATCCGTGGGGCGACAATGTTGTATTGATGGTGATTTGGCCTTCGCGATGCCGAACTCCTGGTCGGCTCGCCGAGGTGACGATTCGAGGTGGTTGTCGTCGGCTCGATGGAGCGACGGCGTAGGTCGGCATCCTTGGAGCAACGTGGTCAGACCGGTTTGACATCGGCGCAACGGTGAATATCGCCTCGAAAAAGGCTCAAAATTTGTGGGCACGTGTTTGAAAACAACACATAATACCCTAGAAAAACTTTTCCTCCAAAAAGGATGTCCAATATCCCGTTCATGAAGAAATATGAACTTGGGTCGGATTCGTTTTCGCGCAGAAAACAGATACGAAAATTGATGCACTCCTCGGATGTTTCCCGGAGTTTGAACGGCCGGATCGAGCTGAAATTTTGAGGACTTGTCGATACGGAAATTACGCGGCCGATGAACGGTTGGATCTTCTAAAGGATGTCCGAGCTAACTTCTGGACTCCTCTCTCTAAACTCATCCAGATTCCCGTCCAGATTCGACAGGTCTCCGGTATATCAGAGATTCCTCCATCACAACGTGATGAAATTTTACAGGGTCGTTATGGACTCAATTCCGCACAATTCCACCGAAGCAATCGTCAAAGCGATGCTCGTGGAGGCGGGGACGGCGAACATGAGCCCGCTGTGCAGAAAAAACTGCACGGTCGCCCGAAGGCGATGTTGATGTTGAGCCCCCGAGTTCCACGGATGATTTCTTCGTGATCTTAATTGAGATCGAAGTTGATGTTGATGAAGGCACCCGTCCGATCTTGACGATCCGACGCGGAGCGCAGTGGTCGGTCCAGCCGAGGTGACCAGCCGCGCCGGCAACGAAGATGCCGACGTCGACGATGAAGCTCGGTTTTGATGCGTAAATCGCGTCACAGCCGATCTTAATTCCCATCGCACCGCAGCGACTAGCAGTAGGGACCTGCATGGGCCATCAATGTCGGTGCTAAATCCGGCATATCTCGAGGTAGGGGTCCAAAGCTAGGCGTCTTAGAGCGATGGTAACATGGACACAGGATTTTACCCAAGTTCGGGCTCTCTCGAAAAGATAGTACCCTACGTCCTGATTTTCATTGTATTGATATGGGGGATAGTACAGAGTACCGTTATCTACCACGAGATTGTTGTGTATGATTCTAATGATTTGGAATATGATCTATCGACTAGCCTGGCCTCGGCTTATATAATTTACCGGAGGCCTAGGATAACAAGAGTCCTAGTCAGATACGTCGGTGGAGAGGAGTCTTTGACTCGTGCGTCAAGTCCTGCGGAATCTCCCTTGTATCCGTCATGGGCTGCCTAAAGAAGCCCATTAGTGAATCACCATGGGGTCCTCGGCCCGACCCACCGGGTCGGGAGACGACGTGGTGAGTACTCCCTAGTCCAGGACACCGTCAACTGTCGATCCACGTCTCTTGGCACGTGAGAGGTTCCAGTATAAACTGCCTTCTTTAGGCATCAAATGGAACCGGTCTAGACTGATGTGTCCGGCTGGGGCCAACTAGCACATTGGCTATAACCATGGGAGATGCCCTTTAGCTAGGGCGGCTAAGGCTTCCGTGCTTTTGCTTGATCCATGCCTTTGGCCGTTCGCCTGCCAAAGGTCATGATGGCTTCTCAACATTGGGAACCCGTGTAGTGTACATCTACTTGCCCATCATATCCTTTCGTGCATTGGCATGGACGAAACGATAGTTGTCCAATCGGCGACCTCGTGCTAAGATTTTCGTATTTAGTCTGGTACCGCGTGTCATGGCCGGCCCAGCTGCAGACGTACGATTATGATGACTGTAGAAGAACTTGAGAATCACATTCCCGACCGCATGAACGTAGCCGGCGCACAGGAGCCAGATGGCTTCGAGTCAACAAACGATCGTTCTACGTTGGGGAACCACGCAAGGTTTAGCTACCTGTGCTTTTTGTCTCGTCTTATGATATGCATCCAGCGACGAGACAGTATTCGGATTTCAGAGTGGTCCTCCTATGACCGACCTTACACAAAAGTTTAATTGCCGTGTCCGACATCGTGTCGTGGGAGCCCAGCTGCATACGCATGGATCGAACGAGTAGAGAGGCCCATTAGGATCGCATACCCAGCTGTGTGGCCGTACCGGGTGCTGGAACCAAAGCCCGGGCAAGCACCTCTGCAGCAGACGATGCATCACATGAACGACTGGTTAGACTTCCCAGCTTTCGAGGGGCCACAGAAAGTTTTCTTGGTTCCTTCTTTATTTTAAATATGACTACCAATCTATAATACCTAAATAGTTGATCCCCATTAACTCTAATCCTCTCAACATGTAGCACTCTACATCACAAAATGTGCCACGCCATCATCCACTAAAACTATTTTGTAGCACATGCATACCCCAATTTAATTCTTCCATCTCCAATGGACCAATTACATGCATACTCTTTATTCACACATAATTACTTCCGAAAATAATAGCTTTGATTTAGGTCATTTCGTTCATAAATTTTTTTTACAAAATTAATCTTTAAAATCCCACAGTAACGCTCGGGGAAATCACCTAGTGTAAAAAATATTTTAATTCACATCATGCTAAAATAAATATCCATCGAATTAATCAAGGATCAATCAAGTTTGCTAGATCTTGACAGTTGGTGGGAACCAACCTGTGGTTGAATGGTTAGGAGGACAGTGGAATCCCCTCCCTACCAGAGTTCAAGTCCCAGACTTGATATTGGTGCTCGCATTTTTCTGGATTTATTCCAGGCCTTTCGACGATGTGCGTTCAGTGGGAGTAGATGTTCCCGTCGACTACGAAGGTGACTGTGGCGACTTCATCAATCTCAAGATGATGTTGAAAGCACATTTGCTCCCTTGGTGGTTTTGGTAATTTATGCCAACATACATGTTGTTGGACTAATACTTTTATCTAGTGAATTTCAGACAAGTTCAACAATGGCGTGGCATGGACAAGAGGACGTGGAACCCCTTCAAAATGCTAAGGACAAGAATTGGAAAAGATCAAGACTCTACATTTTTGGTTTAGTGATCCAAGATCACATTGAGTCCATAGGAAAGCCAATACTATTAAAAGGGGATGAGGTGTTGCTTAATGGTCTTTTTGCTCAAGTGCTTAGTGACAGTATTCCTAAACCCTCAACCACTATCTCTACCCAAATATGTCCTAAACCCAAAGTCCAACTCGGCCCCACCGAAATTTCCAATCCGGCCCCACCGAGTTCATCCAAGACTTAGCCACTGCCAAACCCTAACAAATCGGATCCACCAAAATGGATCTCGGTCCCACCGAGATGGCCTTGCCAACTCTCTGTAATCGTTTGCATTTACTTCGGTCTCACCGAGTTTGCAAATCGGTCTCACCAAGATGGTTTGCCAACTCTTTGTTGCCTTATTGCTTCACTTCGATCCTACCGAGTTGATGCAATCGGTGCCACCGAGATGAGGATTGCCCTAAGCCATTGCACTTCGGTCCATCCGAGTTGTTTGTATCGGTCCCACCGAGATTCCTAAAGTTCATATCTTTTACACAGTACGGTGCTACCGAGATTATCGTTTCGGTGCCACCGAGTTGGGTCAAAAGTGTGTAACGGTTGGATTTTGTGTGGAGGCTATATATACCCCTCCACCCCATCCTTCTCAGTAAGGAGAGCCATCAGAACGTGCCTACACTTCCACCATTCATTTTCTGAGAGAGAACCACCTACTCATGTGTTGAGATCAAGATATTCCATTCCTACCATTTGAACCTTAATCTCTAGCCTTTCCCAAGTTGCTCTCCACTCAAATCCTTCTTCCACCATAGCCAAATCTGTGAGGAGTGATTGAGTGCTGGGAAGACTATCATTTGAAGCACAAGAGCAAGGAGTTCATCAACAACACACCGTCTATTACCTTTTGGAGAGTGGTGTCTCCTAGATTGGTTAGGTGTCACTTGGGAGCCTCCAACCAGATGTGGAGTTGAACCAAGGAGTTTGTAAGGGCAAGGAGATCGCCTACTTCGTGAAGATCTACCCCGAGTGAGGCTAGTCCTTCGTGGACGTAAGCCATGGTGGAATAGGCAAGGTTTCTTCTTCGTGGACCCTTCGTGGGTGGAGCCCTCCGTGGACTCGCGCAGCCGTTACCCTTCGTGGGTTGAAGCCTCCATCAACGTGGACGTACGATAGCACCACCTATCGGAACCACGCCAAAACTCCACCGTGTCTTCATAGCATTTGATCTTCCATACTCTACCCCTTTACTTTCCGCACTATTGCATGCTTTACTATTTCCGCTGCTCAATCTCTAGATATGCATCTGTAGAAGGTATTGGAGTGATCTTAACTTGTGCCAAAATCTGCCTAAGTTCCAAGAGATTTAAAAACTGCTAATTTGGCTGGTTAGGAGTCTATTCACCCCCCTTTAGACCTATCTTCTCGATCCTACAATTGGTATTAGAGCTTTGGTCTCCATTGCTTTGGTTTCATCACCATTGGAGGGAGATGGATATGTCTACGTTCGGGAGTATTAGACGTAGAGTGCCTATTCTCAATGGGGAGTATTACAACTTTTGGAGGGATGAAATGCTTGATATCTTTGATGAGTTTAACTTGAGCAAGTATATTCATAATCCTTATGTGCCCCCTATTGATCCCTTGCATCCTACTCATGAAGAGGAAATTGACATGCTTCGTAATCTTAGAACCATCAATCTTATCATTAGAGGATTACCTAAGATTGTGCTTGGTTGTATGCGAAACTTTGCATGTGCTTATACTCTATGGCATGATTTAGAAAAGCGATATCCCGATTATTCTCTAAAGAGTCTTGATAAGATTCTTCATAAGGCTGTTGCTTTACACAAGATGAGTCCTAATGATCCTAAGTTTGATGATTGGTTGTTTCAGCTTCGTGATCTCATGCGTGCCAAAGGAGATGTTAGAACTATTAGCAATATTATCATGGAAACTGTTAGAATTCATAAACTTGAACATTGTCATGATCATGAAACTAATGAATCTGTTAATCACATGCATGATGATGATGATGTTGAGCACGGCTACTATGATGAAGATGGAGACTTTGATATTGAATTTGAGAAGACCATGAGGAATCTCAGTCTTATGGTAAATCTTCGAGATTATATGGCCGGAGGAAAAGAGTGGATTCTTGACAGCAGTTTTACCGATCACATGACCGGAGATAGAGACATGTTTCGTGAGCTTACTAAAAATGATGGTCCACGCAAGTATGTGACTTTTGGAGACAACTCCAAGGGTAAGGTACTTGGCCTTGGTAAGGTGGCCATATCCAATGATAGCTCCATACAAAATGTTATGCTTGTTGAATCTCTTGGTTACAATCTTCTTTCCGTATCTAGACTAGCCGATTTTGGTTTTAATGTTCGATTTACCAAAGTAGATTGCCAAGTGTTTCGCCAAGATAATCATAATATAGTCCTTACCGGCATTCGTAGAGGTGATCTATACATTGTTGATTTCACTAAGAGAGCCCAACCTCGTACTTGTTTAATTGCTAAATCTTCTAAATGTTGGTTATGGCATAGAAGACTTGGACATGTTGGTATGCGTAACCTTGATAAACTTGTTAAAGGAGATCACATTCTTGGAGTAAAAGATGTTATATTTGACAAAGATCGACTTTGTAGTGCTTGCCAAGCAGGAAAACAAGTTGGAGGAAGCCATCCCGTAAAGAACATTATGACCACGAGGAGACCACTCGAGCTACTTCATATGAATCTGCTTGGTCCCAACGCCTATAAGAGTCTTGGTGGTAACTCTTTTGGTTTAGTCATTGTTGATGATTTTTCCAGATTTACGTGGGTGTTCTTTCTTGATGACAAATCGCAGGTACAAAAGATCTTCAAGAACTTCGCAAGAAAAGCTCAAAATCAATTTGAAGTGAAGATCAAGAAGGTTCGGAGTGACAACGGAACGGAATTCAAGAACGTCAATGTGGACACCTTTCTTGATGAGGAGGGTATTTCACATGAGTTCTCGGCTACGTACACGCCTCAACAAAATGGAGTTGTTGAGAGGAAGAGCCGTACACTTATTGAGATGGCAAGAACAATGCTTGATGAATACAAGACGCCAAGACACTTTTGGGCAGAAGCGGTTGAAACAGCTTGTCATGCAACAAACCAACTCTATCTTCACAAGCTTCTTGGTAAAACGGCGTATGAACTGCTCACCGGTAACAAACCACAAGTTGGATACTTTCGAGTATTTGGCTCAAAATGTTACATTCTTGATAAGCATCGTCGTTCAAAATTTGCTCCTAAATCTCATGAAGGTTTCCTACTTGGTTATGGATCGAACTCTCACACTTACCGTGTCTACAACAACTTCACTCGAAAAGTTGAAGAGACGGTAGATGTGAAGTTTGATGAGACTAACGGATCGCAAGTCGAGCAATTGCCACTTGATGTAGGAGATAAAGAACCATCGGAAGCAATCCAAGACTTGCCCATTGGCAAGATTCGCCCCGTGGAAGTAAAGGAGAGTACCTCGTCTATTCAAGTGGAAGCCCCAACCTCACATCAAGGTGAACGACAAGCTGATATGGAGGCATCCACAAGTGGAACACGTCAAGACGACGGGAATGAGGAAGTGCAACAAGATGATCCACCTCAACCTCCTTCTCCACCTCCACAAACAAACAACGACAACACCAACGAAGAATAAGAAGATGATGATGATGAGGAAGCCTCACCACAACCCAAGAAAAAGCTACCTCGAGTTAGAGCAAGAATCGACAAGGATCATCCCGTCGAACAAATACTTGGAGATATCCAAACCGGGAGAATTACTCGCTCTAAATCTCGTTTAGCTAACTTTTGTGAGAATTACTCATTTATCTCTAGTGTTGAACCCTTGAAGGTAGAAGATGCTCTCAAGGACCCCGATTGGGTGAATGCAATGCACGAGGAGCTACACAACTTTGAGAGGAACCAAGTTTGGACATTGGTTGAGAAGCCTAAGGAAGAGCAAAACATCATTGGAACCAAATGGGTGTTTCGGAACAAGCAAGATGAAGATGGACAAGTTGTACGCAACAAGGCTCGTCTCGTAGCACAAGGTTACACACAAGTCGAAGGTATGGACTATGGTGAGACCTATGCCCCCGTTGCAAGACTTGAGTCCATTCGTATTTTACTTGCTTATGCCAATCACCATGATATCACTCTTTACCAAATGGATATTAAAAGTGCCTACTTAAATGGTGAAATTGAGGAGGAAGTGTATGTTAAACAACCTCCCGGCTTTGAGAATCCCAAGAAACCTAATCATGTGTACAAACTTCGTAAAGCTCTTTATGGTCTCAAGCAAGCCCCTAGAGCTTGGTACAAATGCTTGACAAAGTTTCTTCTTGAAAAAGGTTTTGAAATTGGGAAGATTGATTCAACTTTGTTCACTAAGAGAGTTAATGGAGAATTATTTGTATGCCAAATTTATGTTGATGATATTATCTTTGGATCTACTAACCCCTCTTTTAGTGAAAAGTTTGGAAGGTTGATGTCGAAAAAGTTTGAGATGTCTATGATGAGTGAACTCAAATTCTTTCTTGGTTTGCAAACCAAGCAAACTAGGGAAGGTACCTTTGTCTCTCAAACAAAGTATACCAAGGACTTGTTCAAAAAGTTCAACATGCAAGAGAGTAAAGGTATGAAAACTCCCATGCCCACGAGTGGACATCTTGACTTGACCAAGGATGGCAAACCGGTTGATCAAAAGGTTTATCGATCTATGATTGGTTCATTATTATATCTATGTGCCTCTCGACCTGACATTATGCTAAGTGTGTGCATGTGTGCATGATACCAAGCGGCACCAAAAGAGTGTCACCTTAAGGCGGTGAAAAGAATCGTGAGATACTTGATACATACACCAAACTTTGGCATATGGTATCCCAAAGGATCTTCTTTCAATCTTGTTGGCTACTCCGATTCGGACTATGCCGGAGACAAGGTTGACAGAAAATCCACTTCGGGTAGATGTCAATTTCTTGGTAGATCTATTGTGTCTTGGTCCTCCAAGAAACAAAATTCTGTATCTCTATCTACTGCCGAAGCGGAATACATTGCCGCGGGATCATGTTGTGCTCAATTACTATGGATGACACAAACTCTTAAAGATTATGGTGTGCATGTGAGACATGTACCATTACTTTGTGACAATGAGAGTGCTATTAAGATAGCACACAATCCCGTGCAACATTCTCGAACTAAGCATATTGAGGTTCGTCACCATTTCATTCGAGATCATGTTGAGAAAGGTGATATTGACCTTAAACATGTTCGTACTGACAAACAATTGGCGGACATCTTTATCAAACCCCTTGATGAGAAAGTGTTTTGTCACTTGAGAAGTGAGTTGAACATCATTGATGCTTCAAACGTGAACTAGAGGTTCATGTGGATGCATAAAAGGGCATGAGCATTCTTGACTAATCCATGATATCCTTCATGATCATTTTATATCTTGGACATTTTGCTCCCTTGTATGGTATCTAACTTTTTGTAGGTACTTGGACAAGCTTCATGTCACAAGATTGCATCACACTCTTATCTTGAGCAATCTTGTATAACCCGAGTATCAACAATTGATGGAGTAACAAGGAACAAGACAACCTAAACATATCCTTTGACAACATTTGAGTTATGCTTCATTCTTGTCATTTTGGATACACATGTTGTTCCTTGCAAATCTAACCCATGTAGGAAGATGAACTACAAATGATAGGATAGCTCCAAACGTCAATTCACGAGCATCCATTTCAAGTTCAACTACATGATGGACTTCACCAAATACCAATGTAAGTTCTCACATCTTAGAGAAGCTTTACTCAAAGACATGAGCTAAAGCAACTCAACAAGATGTGAATACATCAAAAGCTTAAAGGAAAAATGGCAACCCCATTTTGAGCTTAACGTCGAGTATGACCTATGATCAAGTCTTTTCACTTGACTCCTAAGTCAAAATACTCTAACATAGGTGACCTAGTCGCCGACCCATCTAGATGAAGTTCTCTAGTGTTTCTTCTGCTTGTTCTCTTCTTGCTAGAGTGTTTCTTTTCAAAAAAAAAACTTCATCTAGACGTTTCTTTGCTTCTTTTCTGTTTTTTCTCTTTTAGCTTGATTCACAGTTAATTCTTTGCAAATCCTTGTGAGATTTCCTTGCCTAGTGAGCTGAGTTGACAAAATATTCCATTGCATCAAACTCGGTTCCACTGAATTGTCTCAACTCGGTGTCACCGATTTTGACTGCTCTAAGGAATTTTCTGTCAAATTTTCCCTGAGTTTTTCTGCTCCAGCTCCACTCGATGATTCTTATCCTCTACATGCATCTAGCTTTATTTCTCAAGGACCAAACTCACTTAATCAATAACCTTGAAGTCCCTTCTTGGAAATTGATGTCAAAGGGGGAGAGAGGAATACATCAAAGCTTAAGCTTATCTATTCAAAACAAAAGATGCACCTTACAAGAGGAGAGAATGTTACATGTTTCTTTTAGGGGGAGAGAAACATGATTAGTTTGTTCTTTGGCCGTTCTAGTTTTCTCACCCTACCTACTCCTAATATCCATGTCAGATTCAGGGGGAGAGGAAGTTCTTTAAGGGGAGACAGCTATTTTTTTTGGGGACATGTCTGCTTCAAAGAAGTATTCACCTAGTGATACTCTCTTCTACATGTCATCCCAATCTTGGTTTCTTGTTGATCTTGTGTCTTTTTCTTGAAGAAATTATCTTGTGTTATCTAACCCTGTTTTCTCAAGTGTATTTCTTCAGGTACTTGATCAAGAACTTCAAGGTAAGTATATGCATCACACTCATGTACATGGTTGACCTCTTGCTAAGTATATATTGTTTGCAAGGAGAAAATCTTGTACATGTGGATACCCTAATGTCACACACATATATATATATATATATATATATATATATATATATATATATATATATATATATATATATATATATATATATATATATATATATATATATATATTGCTCTGATGCATATAGCCAATATACATGTTACATGTATATTTCCCATAAGATATCATCATGTTATGCACATCTTTAGGGGGAGTTCAAGGGAGCTCATACATGTTACATGTTTCCTTCAAAGCTTTCATACATACCTCTGCTAAATCTTTATTTAAAGCTTTGATATATGTTGTCATCAATTACCAAAAAGGGGGAGATTGAAAGCACATTTGCTCCCTTGGCGGTTTTGGTAATTTATGCCAACATACATGTTGTCGGACTAATACTTTTATCTAGTGAATTTCAGACAAGTTCAACAATGGCGTGGCATGGACAAGAGGACGTGGAACCCCTTCAAAATGCTAAGGACAAGAATTGGCAAAGATCAATACTCTACATTTTTGGTTTAGTGATCCAAGATCACATTGAGTCCATAGGAAAGCCAATACTATTAAAAGGGGATGAGGTGTTGCTTAATGGTCTTTTTGCTCAAGAGCTTAGTGACAGTATTCCTAAACCCTCAACCACTATCTCTACCCAAATATGTCCTAAACCCAAAGTCCAACTCGGCCCCACCGAAATTTCCAATCCGGCCCCACCGAGTTCATCCAAGACTTAGCCACTGCCAAACCCTAACAAATCAGATCCACCGAAATGGATCTCGGTCCCACCGAGATGGCCTTGCCAACTCTTTGTAATCGTTTGCATTTACTTCGGTCTCACCGAGTTTGCAAATCGGTCTCACCGAGATGGCTTGCCAACTCTCTGTTGCCTTATTGTTTCACTTCGGTCCTACCGAGTTGATGCAATCGGTGCCACCGAGATGAGGATTGCCCTAAGCCATTGCACTTCGGTCCATCCAAGTTGTTTGTATCGGTCCCACCGAGATTCCTAAAGTTCTCATCTTTTACACAGTTCGGTGCTACCGAGATTATCGTTTCGGTGCCACCGAGTTGGGTCAAAAGTATGTAACGGTTGGATTTTGTGTGGAGGCTATATATACCCCTCCACCCCATCCTTCTCAGTAAGGAGAGCCATCAGAACGTGCCTACACTTCCACCATTCATTTTCTGAGAGAGAACCACCTACTCATGTGTTGAGATCAAGATATTCCATTCCTACCATTTGAACCTTGATCTCAAGCCTTTCCCAAGTTGCTTTCCACTCAAATCCTTCTTCCACCATAGCCAAATCTATGAGGAGTGATTGAGTGCTGGGAAGACTATCATTTGAAGCACAAGAGCAAGGAGTTCATCAACAACACACCGTCTATTACCTTTTGGAGAGTGGTGTCTCCTAGATTGGCTAGGTGTCACTTGGGAGCCTCCAACCAGATGTGGAGTTGAACCAAGGAGTTTGTAAGGGCAAGGAGATCGCCTACTTCGTGAAGATCTACCCCGAGTGAGGCTAGTCCTTCGTGGACGTAAGCCATGGTGGAATAGGCAAGGTTGCTTCTTCGTGGACCCTTCGTGGGTGGAGCCCTCCGTGGACTCGCGCAGCCGTTACCCTTCGTGGGTTGAAGCCTCCATCAATGTGGACGTACGATAGCACCACCTATCGGAACCATGCCAAAAATCCACCGTGTCTTCATTGCGTTTGATCTTCCGTACTCTACCCCTTTCCTTTCCGCACTATTGCATGCTTTACTATTTCCGCTGCTCAATCTCTAGATATGCATCTGTAGAAGGTATTGGAGTGATCTTAACTTGTGCCAAAATCTGCCTAAGTTCCAAGAGAAATTAAAAACTGCTAATTTGGCTGGCTAGGAGTCTATTCACCCCCCCTCTAGACCTATCTCCTCGACCCTACAGATGTGCCTGCTCAGTCTTTCGGAGGTGCTCATAGGGTAGATAGGGTAGGGTGTGTGTGCGTGCGTGCGCTCATAGGGGTGTTTGTATGCTTGTGTATGTGAGCGACTCCGATTGTACTCTATTAAAAAAAATCTTGATAGTTGGTGCCTATGAACGATGTGTATCTGTCTTTTACGGAATGCTTATCCTTTGACTGAATGATACTTCGTAAAAGGATGCCTCTTTGTGAAAAATCGCGTTTATTTCTGAGAAAAATGTCTCTTCATGAAAAATTGACAAGTTGTACGACCCCGGTACAAAACTGGATAGGCCTCGCTGATTGCATCTGGATGCAGCATTGTGACGATCCAATGTAACATCGCAACAACGTTGTGGATTTCAATCGTAGGTAAAGTAATTTGGTATTGTTGCAAAGAAAGAAAAGAACCACAATAACTGTTAATTAACCGGAAATTGCTTTTGGAGGCCGAGCTCCATGGAGGCCTTCAAATGCAAAATTCAAAATTCATGAAAATTCATATTTTACATTTTAAAAAATTCTGAAAAAAAATACAGAGATAGATGAAGGCATAATGTACAAGTATGTAAAATTTTCAGAACGAAATACGTTGAAATGAGGGCTGTGCAAAAAAGACAAATCTGAGGCTTTTTAACACATGAAACTATCCATCCTCCCATACCATGAATTTGTCTTTTTTACAGGTCGCATTTCAACGTATTTGATCCTGAAATTTTACACACATACGCCTCACATCCTTGTTTATTTGTACAAAAAAATTCAGATTTTTTTGAAACCTAAATTTTCGAATTTTGAAGTTTTCAAAAATTGGGCCTCCATGAAGGTCGAGATCCAAAACGCCATTCTCTTAATTAACACGTTACATAATTAAGTTTGTAACTGCCGAATTATGTACTCCTAAAAAAAAACTGCCGAGGTGACCAGTAAACTTGTCTTAATTGCTGGAACTAAACATCCAATTTATTGGGGCACTTCAATGTTATTTAAGCTTAGAAAAGTAAATTTTATACAAACGTAATCTACTGTGAAAATTGTGCCATCATACAGTGGCGAGGCGGCAGTGGCCCTCTGAAGATTATTGCATCATTTCGATCTACGCTTCTCTTCATCGGCAACGGTTGCTATTTTGGTGCGCTGGTCCTGTAGGGTCTTAGCCAAGGAAAAAAGTAGCGCGCTATACAAAATGGCGCTATCCCTTAAATAGTGCTATTAGCGTGCTATAGCATGCTATTAGCAAGACATTGTACACTGATTCTTTTAGCGAGACAATTCTCTATACACTATAGCTTGCTATTAGCGGCGCTATAGCACACTATTTTTTCTAGTGGCCTTAGCACGACAACTTTTCGACTGTCTACTACAATAAGATTTGCCTGGCTTAGGTGAGGAAGGGGTAATGACGGCGGCGCGCCTTTGACTCGCTCTGGTGTTCGTAGTCGTTACTAGGTGGTCTACGGACCTAGACGTAATTTTTACTTCTGGTGTTCTTTGTGCTATTTTGACAGTTTATGAATAGAATGATATGTTTTTTAAAAAGTAAATTTTATACAGTATAATTTTCCAAAAATAACTCTCTAAAAATATTTAATACTCCTCTGTCTCAAAATATAAGACGTTTTTTTTTAGTAGTTTGAGTAGTACGTAAGAGTGGTTTTTTAAAATTTGATGCTACTTAATAAACATATGGCCTTCGCTTTCCGGGGAAAAAAAAGAGCAGCAAAGCGCGAGCAGGTACTGGTATATATATGTCGACAAATACTGTGTGGTGCCTCGTCCATCCTTTCTCTCTCCAACCCTACCTCCGCCCTTGTTCTGACTATAATCACTAGACTAGATCGAGACACAAGATGGTACCTTACATGCTGTGCTTTCAGTTTGTGGCGTGTTGCCTCCTGGTCCTGCTCTACTCTCTTCGATCTAGTTCTGCCAGCAGCGCTGGCCATGGCCCAAGAAGCTACCCGGTCATCGGCTGCCTGCTCGCCTTCTACGAGAATCGGCGGCGGCTCCTCGACTGGTACACCGAGATGCTCTCGGCCTCGCCCACCCAGACCATCGTCGTTGACCGCCTGGGCGCGCGCCGGACCGTGGTGACCGCGAACCCGGCCAACGTCGAGTACATCCTCCTGGGCAACTTCGCCAACTACCCCAAGGGGAAGCCCTTCACCGACGTGCTCGGCGACCTGCTCGGCAATGGCATCTTCAACGTCGACGGCGACAAGTGGTACGCCCAGCGGAAGCTGGTCAGCCACGAGTTCTCGGCGCGCACGCTCCGTGAGCTGGAGATTGCCGTGCTCGAGGCAGAGGCGCTCGACCGCCTCGTGCCGGCCATGGACGCGGCCGCTGAGCCGGGCGGCGGCGCCGTCGACATGCAGGATGTCCTCCGCCGGTTCGCATTCGACGTCATCTGCCGTGTCTCGCTGGGCGTTGACCCGGGATGCCTCGACCCGGCATTGCCCGCGCCGAGGCTGGCCACCGCATTCGACGCCGCCGCCGGGATCATCGCCAGGCGCGGGGCTGCGCCGCTGGCCGCCGTCTGGAAGATCAAGCGCGCGCTGAACATCGGCTCGGAGCGGCGGCTGCGCGAGGAGGTCAAGGTTATTCACGAAGCCGTCATGGATCTCATCAGGAGCCGCAAAAAGGAGCGCTTCCTGGTCAACGCCGGCGACATGAGGAACGACCTGCTGTCGCGGATGATCGATTGCGGCTACGCCGACGAGGATATCCGGGACATGGTGATCAGCTTTATCATGGCCGGCCGCGACACGACGTCGTCGGCGCTGACCTGGTTCTTCTGGCTGCTCATGCGCCACCGCGACGTCGAGCGAGACGTCCTGGAGGAGATCACGAGCATGAGACGGGACAGCAGCAACGGCACCTACGCCGGCGAAGGCTTCGACCTCGACGACTTCCGCAGGATGCGGGTGCTCCACGCGGCGCTGAGCGAGACCATGCGGCTGTACCCGCCGGTTGCGTGGGACTCGAAGCACGCGGCGGCGGCAGACGTGCTGCCGGACGGCACCCGTGTGGGGCCCGGCGACCGGGTCACCTACTTTCAGTACGGGATGGGGAGGATGGAGGCCATCTGGGGCTCCGACGCCGGCAAGTTCAGCCTGGAGAGGTGGCTCGCACTGCCGGCGGACGGCACCGCGGCGTCTGGCGGCGTGTCTCCCTTCAAGTACCCGGTGTTCCAAGGCGGCCCGCGGACGTGCCTGGGCAGGGAGATGGCCTTCGTGCAGATGAAGTTCGTCGCCGGCGCCATACTCCGTCGGTTCGATCTCCGCCCCGTCGACGAGGGCCGCACGCCGGCGTTCCTTCCGCTGCTGACTTCCCATATGCACGGCGGGCTCAAGGTGACGGTGAGGAGGAGGAAGGTGGAGACCACAGCCGAGAACCGATCATAGCTAGTGGTAAATGGTAATACCCTGGTGTAAAAAAAGCAAATAATTTTTCATATACATCCACTTTGTACATGTCCATACATACATACGATGATCATATGAATCTGATGTACACACAGAAATGAAATTCAGTTCCCCCACAGAATAAAACCATTGAGTGATTCCATGAAACTTGAGTGCCACTTGATTTCTGGCAAGAAACTTTTTGCTGTGCTTGTATGAAGCTTTTTTTAGGGGATGCTTGCAGTAAACTGAAAACGAAGACTAATTGTTGAAAACTGTTTGGAAAACGGAACTGTGAACTTGTCAGCCGATAAACTTCAAGGAAAGTTCAGGCAGATGCTAATCAATAATTCCTGGCAAGAAAATTAGAATAAAGTGGCACGCACGTTTGTTTTGGTGATGCGCACATGTTGTATAAAAAGGTCGTCGCCTGTCCGATGTGAGGTTGGAAAGTTTGATTGGTTTTTGTTTCAGTTAAGATGGCAGCATCAATGAGGAGCATGTGGGTTTTTCCACGGATGGGGTTGGGTGGAGGAGGAGGATGTAGTGCACGTAGCAATCGGGTGCAGGGGTGGGAAATCAAACGCTAGCTGCTGCCTGCTGCTGCGCTGCAAGATGAACTTTTTTTTCTAGCTGTTGAAAGCTCAGCTCTGCTTTTTTAGTTGCTGAAAGATCAACTTGCCGGGGCGGAAAAAGGGTGGGCAAATGGGGCTCGTTCGAGGAAACCCCCACCCCCCCTAGGGGTATATATATATTCCGCCGGTTCAATGCGTCATGGACCACGTGCGTAATATGTAGCGTGTCGTGATCTGGTCCGTAATAAGTCCGTCTCCTGCTCCCATATTGTATTGTTTTTTCTGGAGAACGACATCGTATTGTATTTACTTGGGAGCTGGACTTGTTTCCTCGTGATGTGGCTACTGAATCATACGTACATAACAGCTGGCGGGAATATCTTTTTAGAACTATAGCTGTGTAGATTTGCTTCAACGACAAAAGGTGGAAGAAGAAACAAAACGGAGAAGATAACGAGCGCACGTTCGCGCGGCTGCTTCCACCCCGACGCCGTCTGGGCCGTTGGATCGCGGCGAGCGTCACACATCAGCACATTGGTTTATTTTGACCGAGTCGAAACGGAGAGAGGCGAGTTTTATTCGAGAAGTTCTTTTCCGCCAGCCGCTCTCCGTTTTATCCTCGTCCTTCCCTCTCGCATTCGTGCCACGCGCCTCCGTCGCCGCATGGCTTCATGGCCGCTACGCGGCCGCCATAGGTGCTCTATCTCGTGTTTGATTGTCGCAGGAGGACGGTGTTGCATGTCTGCAGGTCCACCACCGGCCGTGATTTGCGGGCCACAACAACGTAATCGATGGCGGGTGCGACGAGTGGTGATATATTCCTTCTTGTGAGATATGAATAATAACCTCCCTTCCATCGTTTTTGTGGTGTTTTGGCGGACTGCGACGAGGGAATCTAGGTTCAAGCGGGATTCCAGAGGAGACCGAGATGGCAGGGACCATTTCATCGACACAGCGGTGGCGGTGGCTGCTTGACAAGGAGGATGGATGTGACGGCCATTCGGTCGGTGAAGCAGCACATTGTTGTGAAGGAGCAACTCCACCTTGTTGCTACAATGTGTACAACACAAGTGTTGAAGGAACAACTTCAGCGTGATGCGCTAGATATCGCTCTAGGCGGAGATAGGGCCGATAGGGCAGCAGGAGTTTGATCCAAAACTCCTAGAGCACCAGACCTAGTCCAAGATCTTAGATAAGAATATCAAGTTCTATTATAGGTAGTGGGGTACATAGTTTGGTTACAAACTAGAGATGAGGACCTCTATTTATAGGGCTTTGAGAAGTCTTCACATCTCACCTCTACTCATATCTATTTATAGCTGAAACACTCTAGAAAATATTATTTAAGATTCACCATTCTATTCACACCTACTCATTACTAGAGGACTCTAGAAAACAATAGGTAGGGTAAAGAAAAGAAAATAAATACCACACTAGAGTGGAAGTATCTAGAAGTAGCTGAACAGATTTGACATATGATTTTTTCCCCTCATCTATTGTTCCTCATCATTCTCCCCTGATTGTTTGGAACTCGCCCTTGAGTTATCTCCATAGAGCGCTTCTTTTGGATGGTAGAGATTCAAGTCAGCAACATTGAAAGTGTTGGATATACTCATGTCTCTTGGAAGATCTATCTCATAAGCATTACCATTTATCTTCCTTATCATACAGAAGGGTTCATACCTTCGCTGCCTAAGCTTCCCTTTAACACCTAAAGACAACCTTTCTTTTCGAAGGTAAGCCATCACCTAATCACCAACTTGGAATGATTGCGGCCTCCTTTTGCAGTCAACATGTTGTTTATATTTCTGATTTTGTGGTTTCCAAACCACCACAAATCTCTTCAAATAACTCAGTGTAATTATCTGCAAAGGACAATGTTGATTTTGAGTTTCCCATTGATGGTAGCTTCACTAGGTCCATCACATGTGTTAGAATTTTAGTGTAGACAATGGAAAAGGACTCCTTCCTGTGGATCTATGCTTGGAGTTATTGTAGGAGAACTCTCCAAGAGATAAAGCCAAATCCCACTGTCCCTTTCTTTTTCCACAAATGCAATGGATCATATTACCCAAAATTTTGTTCACCACTTCAGTTTGCCATCTGTTTGTGGATGGGCAATGCTGAATTTTTTAATTCAGTGTTGAATTGCTTCCACAAAGTGAGCCAAAATGCAGCAAGAAACTTGCTATCACGGTCTGAGACGATGGACCTTGGAACATGAAGTCTGACCACTTCTTGAAAGAATAGGTTTGCCACATGATGAGCATCCGTTGTCTTGCAGCATGGGATGAAATGAGCCATCTTAGAGAATCTGTTCACACCACAAACACAACATCACTCCCTCGTCTTGTTCTTGGCAAGCCCAAGACGAAGTCCATAGAGATATCCTCCCATGGAGCAAGAGAACAGGCAAAGGCATGTATAACCCCGTATTCTGAACTTGGCCTTTGCAGGTTTGACATATGGGGCACCGCTAAAAAAACTTTCCAACATCTCTCTTTAGTTGTGGCCAAAAGTAACGAACCTCCAGGTTAGTGATAGTCTTGTCGTGTCCAACATGGCCACTAAGATAACTTGAATGGAGCTCGCTGACCAGTTTGTCATGTAGAGAACTTCTTGGAATGCACAAACAATTATTTTTGAAGAGATAGCCATCTTGCACCAAATAGTCATCACCTAACGGCTGGCGCCTTATGTGCTTCACCTAAACATGGCCAAAGTCTTCATCATCCTCATACAACTCCTTTATTTTATCCATGCTCGGCACGCTTTGCTAGAGGCCGCTACCAACCGAGCAGGTCGGATGTGATTGTGACGCCCCCAACTCGACCGTGCACTAATCATACATACAAATGCGCACGATCAAGCCCAGAGACTCACGGGAAGATATCACAACACAACTCTAGACACCAAATAAAATAATACAAGCTTTATATTACAAGCCAGGGGCCTCGAGGGCTCGAATACATAAGCTCGAGTTACACAAGAGTCAGCGGAAGCATCAGTATCTGAGTACAAACATAATTAGACAAGTTTGTCTTAAAAAGGCTGAGCAAAACAACGACAACTAGATCAAAAAGGCACAATCCTCCTGCCTGGGGGCCTCCTAAACTACTCCTGGTCGTCGGTCTCCACGTAGTAGTAGGCACCATCGAGGATCTGCGACTCCTGGGCTCTGTCATCTGATCGCAGCAATCGGGTATGGGAAAAAAAGGGTAGCAAAGCAACCGTGAATACTCATCCAAAGTACTCGCAAGACATACATCATATCTATGCTAAGTATGCATCGGTATCAAATGGAAGGGGTTGTATCTGTGGACTAGAGTGCAGAAATGCCAGAATAGAGGGGAAGGCCTAGCCTATCGAAGGCTAGCATCTTGCAGCGTCTTGCAGCATTAGAAGAGTGCAGATTAGTAGCATAACATAAAGTAATAAGTAATAGCAGCAATGCCCAGATATCCTTCCTCGACTCCCTGCGAGAAAGCGAACCCGGAGCTAACATATTAATTAAAGTATCACAAGTATCCAGTTCTAGTTGTAGTAGATCGGGATAGTACACTGAGCGTCCTGTTACCGTGGACACGGCTATTCAAATAGATAACTTCCCTGCAGGGGTGCACTAATGTTACCCAACACGCTCGATTAACTCTGGTCGGACACACTTTTCCAGGGCATGCCCGGCCTCGGCTGATCGACACGACGTAGTCCTACCTAGGCTCCGCAGAGAGGTCCCCGCCGGTCTACATCCTAAGCGCTCAGGGGTCTTGGGCCCATCGCCCTTCGCACTCCGGGTCATTGTGAGGACGGTGGATACCAGCGCCACCTCTCTCCTGGATGGCACGATCCGACCGTGCCACAATGGTGAACTGGACGTTTGACAGAGCTTTCGAAAGAAACATACGACGTAGAGGGCCCCATTAAACCAATATCCCACGTGGTGGTAGTGTGTATAGGCCAGTGGCCAACTCAGATTAAATACTCAAATCCGTTAAGCGTGTTATTAGTATCTCGCGGACACGAACAGGGCTCAAGGCTCACCTCCGACACCCTGTCGCACCGACTTGGTAACCCGCGGTCCAACGACCAGGGACCAGGCCCACCTCTCTCCTAGGTGGTCTCCACCTGCCCTGACGTTCCGCCACAATAATCTCTCGCGGGTACCCTTGGGTCGACCCGACTTCAACAAAGGTCTGAGGTGAAGGTCAAAGTACCCATGTGTCCATAACATCGTGGGGAATCCGAGGAATCACCCTCGATGGATTCCCATTCGATGTAACCGCCAAGGTGAACTTGGAGGAATCACCCTCGATGGGTTCACACTTAGGGGGTTGCACGACATAGGCATCATCGGAGGTGGTGAAAGAGGAATCACCCTCGGTAACCCACAACCGACTAGCTATGCTACAGAGATATCATCAGGAGTGAGGTAGGAGGTATCACCCTCGGCACTCGATAGTAGCTCTGCAGAGTCGTACAACTAAGGGGGTGTGCGGTGATGTGTCGGTCTCTGCACGTCGATCACACTGATTGAGCATCCGGAAGCAAAGCATGGCAACACGAACAAGGGTGCGAGGCCACTGATGGATTACTAACCAACCTATACTAAGCATATATGATAGCAGGTAAGGTATCAACAACAAGTTACAAAATCAGGTTATGCATCAGAATAGGAGCTATCGAAAAACAGTAGCAAAATCTAATGCAAGCACGGGAGAGAAAGAATGGGCGATATAGGAATGATCAAGGGGGTTTTGCTTGCCTGGAAGCTTTGCTGAGAAGGAATAAGGGTTGTCGGTGACGTAGTCGATCACAGGGGCATCGGCAGCAGTCGCAAGGCCTACCGAAGAAGAAAGAGGAGGGAGAAACAAATAAATAACAGGCAAACAAATGCACACAGATGCATGTCAGGTCAGTAAGGGTTGATTATGTGCTCTAATGCTTCACTAATTATTTTAGACGGAGAGGGAAAATATCCGGGAATATTTTCCCAGCTCCAGGTGCTTATCGGTATATTGATCCGGAGGGGAAGGTTCCATGTTTGTAGTGTTGGAGGCATGTGACAGGTATGTGGACAGCAGATTCGGATTCGTCTTATTTTTCTGATCATTTTTCATATATAAATTATTTTCATCCGAGTTACGGTTTATTTTATATGATTTTTCAAAGTTTTAATCATTTTCTAGAATTTCTGGAATTTACTGGAATTAATTTAATTCAAAAATCATTTAAATATTAATTGCTATGGGTACACAGAAGTGTACCCAGAAATGTGCAACAGAGGCTGACATGTGGGTCCAGTTGACTGAGTCAACTGTCCAGTCAGCAGAGGCTGACTGGTGGGCCCAGTTGTTGACTCAGCAGGTGACTGGGCTGGCCCTATCCATTTAAATAGTGCCAGGGCCCCACATGTCATACACATTGAGCTAATCAGTGTTTAAATTAACTAAACGGGTTAATTAGCAGGTGGGCCCCATATGTGAGTGACTAATTAGTTTAACCGATTTTAGTTATTACTTAATTAAACTAATTAACGGTGGGGGCCCACATGTCAGCGACTGAAGCTGCCCAGTCAGCACGGTTGACCAGTCAACGCGGTCAACTGGGCCCCTGGGACCCACTGGTTGGTGACCCAGGGGTGGGCCCCGTGCGGTGCCAGGTCAGCGGCGACCAGCGTCTCGCCGCCGGCGACGCCAAAACGCGGCGGAGGCCACTGGCCTCGCCGGGATTTGCCCACAGGGCGCCATTTGGAGCGCGCGAGGGCGTGTTCGAACGAGCGTGATACGTCTCCAACGTATCTATAATTTTTGATTGTTCCATGCTATTATATTATCAATCTTGGATGTTTTTTATATGCATTTACAGCAATTAAATCATTTTTTGGGACTAACCTATTAACTTAGTGCCCAGTGCCAGTTGCTGTTTTCTGCCTGTTTTTTGTTTTACAGAATATCAATACCAAATGAAGTCCAAATGCCACGAAACTTTTTGGAGATTTTTTCTGAACAATACCAACACTAGAAGCTTCGGGAGAAGACCAGACACCAGAGGAGGTGGCCACGAGCCACCAGGGCGCGCCTGGGGGGGGGGGGGGGCAGGCGCGCCCTGGTGCCTCATGGGCCCACCCCAGCTCCATTTGACCTAATTCCACCACTATAAATTCCCAAAAAATCAGAAACCCTCAGGGGAGTCCACGAAATACTTTTTCCGTCGCCGCAAGTTTCTGTTCTCGAGAGATCCCATCTGGAGGCCTTTTCCAGTACTCCGCCGGAGGGGGAATCGATCACGGAGGCGCTCTACATCAACCTTGCTGCCCTTCCGATGATGCGTGAGTAGTTTACCACAGACCTTCGGGTCCATAGTTAGTAGCTAGATGGCTTCTTCTCTCTTTTTGATCTTCAATACAATGTTCTCCTCGATGTTCTTGGAGTTCTATCCGATGTAATCACTTTTTGCGGTGTGTTTGTTGGGATCTGATGAATTGTGAGTTTATGATCAGATTATCCATGAATATTATTTGAGTCTTCTCTGATCTCTTTTATGCATGATTATTATAGCTTCGTATTTCTTCTCCGATCTATTGATTTGGTTTGGCCAACTAGATTGATTTATCTTGCCATGGGAAGAGGTGCTTTGTAATGGGTTCGATCTTGCGGTGCTCAATCCCAGTGACAGAAAGGGACATGACACATATGTATCGTTGCTATTAAGGGTAAAAAGATGGGGTTTATTCATACGTGAGTTTATCTTGTCTACATCATGTCATCGTTCTTAAGGCGTTACTCCGTTCTTTATGGACTTAATACACTAGATGCATGCTGGATAGCGGTCGATGTGTGGAGTAATAGTAGTAGATGCAGGCAGGAGTCGGTCTACTTGTATTGGATGTGATGCCTATATACATGATCATTGCCTTGGATATCGTCATGATTATTTGCTTTTCTATCAATTGCCCAACAATAATTTGTTTACCCACCGTATGCTATTTTCTTGAGAGAAGCCTCTAGTGAAAACTATGGCCCCCGGGTCTATCTAAATCATATACTAAAACCCTAAAAATACTTGCTGCATTTTTTCTTTATTTATTTTATTTTGTATTTTTGTTTCAATCTATCTATCTATCACATACAATTTAATCTTGCAACTTACCGCCGAGGGATTGACAACCCCTTGATTGCGTTGGGTGCAAGGATTTGTTGTTTTGTGTGCAGGTGCTGCTAATGAGGTGTCGCGTGATTCTCCTACTAGATTGATAACCTTGGTTTCATAACTAAGGGAAATACTTATCTCTACTATACTGCATCTCCCTTCCTCTTCAGGGAATTACCAACGCAGCTCACAAGTAGCAGGAAGAATTTCTGGCGCCATTGCCGGGGAGACATCATCAACATCTATCAAGTACCTACGCATAAAACTCTCATCTCCTTGCATTTACTTTATTTGCATTTGCCTCTCGTTTTCATCTCCCCCACTTCTAAAAAGTTTTTACAAAAATACAAAAATATTTTCCGTTTGCCTTTTTCCAGTTTGTTTGTTTGCTTGCTTGTTATCTTGTTTGCGTAGTCACGATCTCTCAAGAAAATACAAAATTGTGTGATTTTTCCAATACTAATAATAATGATTTTATTAGTACTCCAATTGCTCCTCCCGCTGCTAGTGCGGAGACTTGTGATATTAATGCCACTTTGCTTCATCTTGTGATGAAAGATCAATTTTCTGGTAGTCCTAATGAACATGCTGCATCCCATCTTAACACTTTCGTAGAATTGTGTGATATGCAAAAGAAAAAAGATGTGGATAATGATATTGTGAAATTAAAATTATTCCCACTCTCATTGCGGGATCGTGCAAAAATTTGGTTTTCATCTTTACCACGAAATAGTTTCGATTCTTAGGATAGGTGTAAAGATGCTTTTATTTTCTCCCGTGAAAATTATTTCTCTTAGAAATCAAATTATGAATTTTAAGCAACTTGATCATGAACATGTTGCCCAATCTTGGGAGAGGATGAAATTAATGATAAGAAATTTCCCTACTCATGGTTTAAATTTATGGATGATCATACAAAATTTTTATGCGGGATTAAATTTTGTTTCTAGAAATCTTTTAGATTCCGCCGTGGGTGGTACTTTTATGGAAATTACTTTGGTAGAAGCTACTAAATTGCTTGATAATATTATGGCAAATTATTCACAATGGCATACTGAAAGAGTTTCTACTAGTAAAAAAGTGAATTATGTTGAAGAAATTACTACTTTGAGTGATAAAGTTGACGCGCTTATGAAATTGGTTGCTAGCAAAAATGATCTTATTGATCCTAATGATGTGCCTTTATCCACTTTGATTGAGCAAAATAATGATCCCGTAGATGTGAATTTTGTCTCGCGAAACAATTTTAATAATAATGCTTATAGAGGTAATTTTAATGCTAGACCGTTTCCTGGAAATTCCTCTAATAATTATGGAAATCCTTATGGTAATTCTTATAATAATAATAATAGGATGCCCTCTGATCTTGAAAGTAATATTAAAGGATTTATTAATGCTCAAAAAGTTTTCAACACTACGATAGAAGAAAAATTGAGTAAACTTGATGATATGTCTAGGAGCATTGATAGAATTATTCATGATGTGGAAAATCTTAAGATTAAAATTTTGCCACCTAAAATTGATATTAATGAATCAATTAATGCTTTATATGTCTCCATGGATGAGAGTAAGAAAAGAACCGCCATGCTAAAAGCTAAACGAGAATATTTAGAAAAAGCAATTCCTCCCGGTTTTTATCGTAGTAATGATGAGGATATTAAAATGATTGGTGTTTCATCTATTGATTCTTTGTTTAGCAATATAAAACTTGATAAAAAGGGGACTGAAGAAGAGTCAACTTTAGCTAAAGAGCGTCCCCATAATTCGGAGGGTGAAAATCTTGATGAGAAAATTGCTAAAAGTGGGTTTGGAGATGTACAACTTTAAATAGCGATTTGCCCACTCTCTTGGATTACAAAGATTTTAATTATGATAGTTGTTCTTTGATTGAGTGCATTTCTTTGTTACAATACATGCTAAATTCACCCAACGCTTATGAGCAAAACAAGGCTTTTACTAAACACATCGTAGAAGCTATGATGAAAGCGTTAGAAGAAAAGTTAGAACTAGAGATTTCAATTCCTAGAAAATTATATGATGAGTGAGAACCCACCATTAAAGTTAAAATTAAAAATTATGAGTGCAATGCTTTATGTGTTATTGATATGAAAAAAGGGAATATAAAATTTTAGTTTCCACTAAAGAAGGGTATGGAACATTTCCCTAGGAAGAAAATTAAAGCACCATATGAATCCATTATGAGGGCCACTTATGGAATCAACTTGAAAGATGACAATACTTGAAACTATGCATTATGCCTAGCTAGGGGCATAAAACAATAGCGCTTGTTGGGAGGCAACCCAATGAATAAAATAAATTTTTATTATTTGTTTCTGTTATTGTGAGTGTTCACTTTCATGTCACTGTTATGATTGTGTTTTTATGTTTTTAATTAGTGTTTGTGCCAAGTAAAACCTTTGGGATGATTTGGAAAATAGTATAATTGATGCTGTTTGGAAAACAGAAAGTTTTGCGTCCAGTGCTGGAATTTTGGTTCTGTACTGGAGCGTCAGAAAAATCTGAAATTTTACATAGTATTGGTATATGAATTGCCCACGTTGTCCTATTTTTTCAGAATTTTTGGAGTTACAGAAGTATGGCTTTTAAATAGATTGCTACAGACTGTTCTGTTTTTGACAGATTCTGTTTTTGATGTGTTGCTTGCTTGTTTTGATGAAACTATGGATTGTATCAGGGGGTATAAGCCATGGAGAAGTTAGAATATAGTAGGTATAATGCAAAAATAAAATATGAATGGGTTTGCAACAGTACTTAAAGTAGTGATTTATTTTGTTATACTAACGGATCTCACGAAGGTTTTGTTGAGTTTTGTGTGATTGAAGTTTTCAAGTTTTGGGTGAGATCACGATGGATAAAGGAATAAGGAGTGGCAAGAGCCTAAGCTTGGGGATGCCCGAGGCACCCCAAGGTAATATTCAAGGAAGACTCAAGTGTCTAAGCTTGGGGATGCCCTGGAAGGCATCCCCTCTTTTTTCTACCAACCATCGGTAATTTTACTTGGAGCTATATTTTTATTCGTCACATGATATGTGTTTTACTTGGAGCATCGTGTATTATATGAATCTTTGCTTTGTTTGCTTTTTAGTTTGTCACAATCATCCTTGCTGAACACACCTATTTTGAGAGAGCCACACGTTCATCATAATTTGTTAGAATACTCTATGCGTTTCACTTAAATTTTTTGAGCTAGGCAGTTACTCTAGTGCTTCACTTAAATCTTTTTGAGCATGGCGGTGGCTAAATTTTGAAGAAATAAACTCTCGTGCTTCACTTATATTATTTTGAGAGTTGACAAGATTAAAATTTTGAAGAAATAAACTCTTGTGCTTCACTTATATTATTTTGAGAGTTGACAAGATTAAGATTTTGAAGAAATATTTGCACTCTCATGCTTCACTTATATCTTTTTGAGAGTTGATGAAAGTAACGGTAATTTGCACAAGATATGAATTTGGTCCCAAAGTGATGAATATTCAAGAGGGATATAATAAAAACTTTCATATAGATCATTGGATATGATAAGTGTGATTCCTTGCAATAGTTTTGCGATATGGAAATGATAATATGTGAGTCATGTTAGTGAGTAATTGTGATTTAGTAAAAATATTAGTGTTAAGGTTTGTGATTCCCTATGCATGCACATTAAGTCAATAGTTATGCAACGAAATTATATCCTACTTATAGTGCATTATTCGGTGTTAGTTATGTTCAATGCATGTTTATGACCGTTTTCGTTTTTTGGTTGGTTGCTTCTCAATCTTTTGCTAGCCTTCATTTGTACTAAGCGGAAATACCGCTTGTGCATCCAAACTCCTTAAACCCAAGTTGTGCCAAATGAGTCCACTATATCTACCTATATGCGCTATTTCCATGCCATTCCAAATAATTTTGCGTGTGCCAACTCTAATTTTCAAAATAATTTTTCTGTTTTGTGTGCCCGTACCGCTCATGAAGCGGCAGGGGGTGGCCAATATTTTCCATGCTAGGTGTGTTATTCTCATGATGAGTGTTTATTCACTTGTCATTGCACAAGAGTGGCTGGTAATAGGGATGCCCAGTCCCACAATGAAATCAAAAATTAATAACAACAAAATTCCTTGGAAAGTGATGGTATGGAGGGCACCCATGGATACGGCTAGCCATGGATTGTGAAAGAATGGTGGAAAGGAAACAAACTTTACTTTCTGTTTGGGAACCGCCTATGATGTGACTAGCATGGAAGATATTGGGAATTCTCGACATTTTCGTTGACTGGAAAAGCATGCCTCTCAAAATATTTTTATCTCTCTAATTTAAGCTCTGAGCTTTGGCACATTAGCAAATCTCTGCTTCCCTCTGCGAAGGGCCTATCTATTTACTTTATGCAATTTTTTATTTTTATTTTGCGTCTCCATCTTCTCTTATAAAGCACCAACTAGAGAGCACTATTGTCATACTTGTGCATTGTGTGTAGCTAATATTTGAGTGTGTTCCATAAAAATTCTGTTTTTATCATTTACCTACTCGAGGACGAGCAGGAATTAAGCTTGGGAATGCTGATACGTCTCCAACGTATCTATAATTTTTGATTGTTCCATGCTGTTATATTATCAATCTTGGATGTTTTTTATATGCATTTACAGCAATTATATATCATTTTTTGGGACTAACCAATTAACTTAGTGCCCAGTGCCAATTGCTGTTTTCTGCCTGTTTTTTGTTTTACAGAATATCAATACCAAACGAAGTCCAAATGCCACGAAACTTTTTGGAGATTTTTTCTGGACAATACCAACACTAGAAGCTTCGGGAGAAGACCAGACGCTAGAGGAGGTGGCCACGAGCCACCAGGGCGTGCCTGGGGGGGGGGGGGGGCAGGCGAGCCCTGGTGCCTCGTGGGCCCACCCCAGCTCCGTTTGACCTAATTCCACCACTATAAATTCCCAAAAAATCAGAAACCCTCAGGGGAGTCCACGAAATACTTTTTTCGCCGCTGCAAGTTTCTGTTCTCGAGAGATCCCATCTGGAGGCCTTTTCCAGTACTCCGTCGGAGGGGGAATCGATCACGGAGGGGCTCTACATCAGCCTTGCTGCCCTTCCGATGATGCGTGAGTAGTTTACCACAGACCTTCGGGTCCATAGTTAGTAGCTAGATGGCTACTTCTCTCTTTTTGATCTTCAATACAATGTTCTCCTCGATGTTCTTGGAGTTCTATCCGATGTAATCACTTTTTGCGGTGTGTTTCTTGGGATCCGATGAATTGTGAGTTTATGATCAGATTATCCATGAATATTATTTGAGTCTTCTCTGTTCTCTTTTATGCATGATTATTATAGCTTCGTATTTCTTCTCCGATCTATTGATTTGGTTTGGCCAACTAGATTGATTTATCTTGACATGGGAAGAGGTGCTTTGTAATGGGTTCGATCTTGCGGTGCTCAATCCCAGTGACAGAAAGGGACATGACAAGTATGTATCGTTGCTATTAAGGTTAAAAAGATGGGGTTTATTCATACGTGAGTTTATCTTGTCTACATCATGTCATTGTTCTTAAGGCGTTACTCCGTTCTTTATGGACTTAATACACTAGATGCATGCTGGATAGCGGTCGATGTGTGGAGTAATAGTAGTAGATGCAGACAGGAGTCGGTCTACTTGTATTGGACGTGATGCCTATATACATGATCATTGCCTTGGATATCGTCATGATTATTTGCTTTTCTATCAATTGCCCAACAGTAATTTGTTTACCCACCGTATGCTATTTTCTTGAGAGAAGCCTCTAGTGAAAACTATGGCCCCCGGGTCTATCTAAATCATATACTAAAACCCTAAAAATACCTACTGCATTTTTTCTTTATTTATTTTATTTTGTATTTTTGTTTCAATCAATCTATCTATCACATACAATTTAATCTTGCAACTTACCGCCGAGGGATTGACAACCCCTTGATTGAGTTGGGTGCAAGGATTTGTTGTTTTGTGTGCAGGTGCTGCTAACGAGGTGTTGCGTGATTCTCCTACTGGATTGATAACCTTGGTTTCATAACTGAGGGAAATACTTATCTCTACTGTACTGCATCTCCCTTCCTCTTCAAGGAATTACCAACGCAGCTCACAAGTATCAGAGCGCAACGAGGCGCATCACGTGGTGGTGGTGGTTCGCCCGGGGATGGCCGGAAACAGCGCCGGCGACGAGTGGAGGCGGTGGCGGAGTTCGGGCAAACATGGAAATGGCGGCACACATCGCCAGCGAGCCATCTATGCACCAAGGCGGCAGCAGCAGGCCACCAGGAGCACGCCGTAGCGGCTAGACGGAGCGGAAGAAGTTTGGGAGCACGTGACGCTACGGCCATGCGGCGGCCGGAGCTCGGCTACGGCAGGAGCTAGCTACGGGGCAAGCCAGAGCGGCTCAAGGGCAGGGGAGGTAAGCGGCTCACCTAGCAGGCACACGGAGGCCCTTTGGGTGAACGGGATGATATGTCTCCAACGTATCTATAATTTTTGATTGTTCCATGCTATTATAGTATCAATCTTGAATGTTTTATATGCAATTGTATGCAATTATATATCATTTTTTGGGACTAACCTATTAACCTAGTGCCTAGTGCCAGTTGCTGTTTTCTGCTTGTTTTTGGCTTTTCAGAGAAACAGTACGAAATGAAGTCCAAATGCCACGAAACATTATGGAGATTTTTTTCTGGACAAAAGAAACCTGGGAAGCTTCGGGAGGAGGCCAGAAGCCCCACGAGAGCTTCACAAGGCACTAGGGCGTGCCCCAGGGGGGCGCCATAGTACCTTGTGGGGCCCACGTGACTCCTTTTGACCTAATTCCACTTCTATAAATTCACAAATATTGGGAAACCCCCAGAGAGCCAGAAGAGAAAACATTTCCGCCGCCGCAAGCCTCTGTTCTTCCACGATCTCATCTGGAGGCCTTTTTCGGTACTCTACCAGAGGGGGAATCGATCACGGAGGGCTTCTACATCAACCTTGCTGCACTTTCAATGATGTGCGAGTAGTTTACCACAGACCTACGGGTCCATAGCTAGTAGCTAGATGGCTTCTTCTCTCTCTTTGATCTTCAATACAATGTTCTCCTCGATGTTCTTGGAGTTCTATCCGATGTAATCTTCTTTTGCGGTGTGTTTGTTAGGATCCGATGAATTGTGAGTTTATGATCAGATTATTCATGAGAAATATTTGAGTCTTCTCTGAACTCTTTTATGCATGATTGTTATAGCTTTGTATTTCTCTCCGATCTATCTGTTTAGTTTGGACTACTAGATTGATTTATCTTGCAATGCGAGAGGTGCTTTGTGATGGGTTCAATCTTGCGGTGCTCAATCCCAGTGACAGAAAGGGACATGACACGTATTTGTATTGTTGCCATTAAGGATAGAAAGATGGGGTTTATTCATATTGCTTGAATTTGCTTCTCTACATCATGTCATCTTGCTTAAGGCGTTACTCTGTTTCATACTTAATACCCTAGATGCATGCTGGATAGCAGTCAATGGGTGGAGTCATAGTCGTAGATGCAGGTAGGAGTCAGTCTACTTGTCTCGGACATGATGCCTATATACATGATCATTGCCATGAATCCGTCATAATTATTTGCTTTTCTATCAATTTCCCAACAGTAATTTGTTTACCCACTGTATGTTTATGTGCTCAAGAGAGAAGCCTCTAGTGAAAACTATGGTCCCCGGGTCTATCTTTATCATATAAAAAACCTAAAAAAACCTTGCTGCAATTTATTTACTTTTATTTTAATTAGTAGTTTAGTTTATCTATGTACCCCGATAAGATTTAATCCTTGCAAATAACCACTAAGAGGATTGACAACCCTCTTATTTGCGTTGGGTGCAAGTGTTTGCTCTTGTGTGTGCAGGTGCGCTTAACGGAATTTTGCTTGGTTCTCCTACTGGATTGATAACCTTGGTTCTTAACTGAGGGAAATACTTATCTCTATTGTACTGCATCATCCTCTCCTCTTCGGGGAAATACCAACGCAGACTACAAGTAGCACGGGAGCGCAATGGCGGCGGCGAATCGACGGCGGAGAGCTTCGGCGTCCCGAGGAGGACGACGATGGTGATCCGGCCCTGCAGGGCTCCTGACCCCAATCGGTTGCACCAGAGGACGTAGCGGTTGATGGTGGAGCGGGCAGACATGGTGGTGAGGCGAGGTGGTGGCGGTGGCTACGCAGACGAGCTCACGACGGCAACGACCGAGGCGGCCATGGCGGAAGGAGGAGGGAGCAGCGCGAGGTGGAGGGGATAGGGACTGGCGCGAGTCCCCGAGGCCGCGGTGACGTTCTTATCCCCTCCCGCGATGCCTGTAGCGGCGTGGAGAAGCGAGCGGGTGCGGTGGCGACGGCGGACGACGTTGGGCACGCGTGCGCATGCTGACACGGGGAGGAGGGAGACGGCAGGGGGGAGCTGGGCTGGGCCTGGCACTGTGGACTAGAGCCCAGTGCCACGGTGCCCTTTTCCTTTTTCTTTTTACCTTTATTTGTTTTCTTTTATTCTTTCTGTTTTGCATTTAGTTTTTGCCATCAAATGACTTTGCAAAAATGTGAAGTTGGTCAAAACAAATACTAGGAAATATTGAGCACTCCCACAAAAAGTTTGGAGGCAAGATGATTTCATTTGAATTTTGTATAAATGAAAATTGATTAATGGGGCTGTTTTGGTCACTGTTTTTGGATGTTAGGGTCAATTTGGAAATTCAAATAATGTTGGTTTTGTTTTTATAATTGCTTTGGGATTATTTGCAATATTATGAACTATTTTGTTTAATTATCTAAAGAAGTAATTATTTGACTTGCATTTCAAATGGAATTTGAACTTGATTTTGGACAAGTGGCTATTTGGCATGGAAAGGCATGATGACATGGCATCATTAGTGTGAGGTCACTGTATAATGACACTGGGGGTGTTACAGTGATCCGACCTGCAGCCAAGCCGACTTGAACCTAAGGGGTCGCGCGCTTAAAGGAAGGAACCAATGAGGTTGGATCTGAGGACACTGGTCGGATGTGATCCGAGCTGTACTAGGATCTCGGCCGAGTTGATCTATGGGCCTTAGGATCCATGTGGGGCACATGTGATGAGCCCGCGATGGATGCCTATATATACTGGAGGTACAACAGACATATGGAGTTGGTCGCTTTTGGCGTTTGTCGTTAGGGCTTTGCATGGAGTTGAACGCCATGCGGAGGACTGCTAGGTCCGATCTACGGAGCTGAAGCAACACTTGAGGAGAACCGATCCTGGGCCGTTGTATTCTGTAACACCCCTATGTAATGAGCTACAGTGATCCTTAATGATTATGCTAAGTCACCTTGGTTTGCAATGATTGATCAAAGTGGATTCATATCTCATTTCAAATTTCACCACTGAATTCAAATTCAAATTGCAAGTGAAATTTAAAGTTTCACAAACTTGTCTGAAAAATAGTTCATGTTTTAGCAAATATTCCATAACAAATATTTTTTAAGAAAAACAACATCACTTATTTGCTTGATTGGACTCTAGCAACTAAAACAGTACCAATTCAGCCCATTTAATCACTTTTCCATTTATGAAAAATTCAAATCAATTCAAACAAGTCCCAAACTTTTTGTTGCAGTGCCAAAATTTGCAAACTAATTATGTGGCCAAATCCCATATTTTACAAAATTCATTTGGTAGCTCAAATAAATGCAAAATAGCTGCTGGAGAAAGAAACAGAAAAGAAAAGGAAAAAAGGCCTAACACTACTGCACCAGTGGGCTTCAAGTCCACAGTGCGACCCAGCCCACCACGGCCGTCTCCCTCCACTCTCCTCCCCGTGTCAGCCATGCGCGCCCGTGCGCGATGCCGAGCGCCGTCGCCACCGCACCAGCTCCCCTCCCCGCGCTGCTACAGCGCCGAGAGGGGATAAGGACGCCACCGCACGCCTCGGGGACACGGCCGAGATCGTTTTCCCCCTCCCCTCACTCCGCTCCTTCTCCTCCGGCCATGGCCGCCTCAGTCGTTGCTGTCGCGACCTCGTCTGCGTAGCCACCGCCACCGCCTCGCCTCACCACCGTGTCCACTCACACCGCCATCGTCCGCTACGCCCTCTGGTGCCAGCCGTTGGAGCTCCGAGCCCCTGCATCGCCGGGATCGAGCTCGTCTTCCTCCTCGGATCGCCGGCACATCTCTGACGAATGCCGCCGCCCTGCTGCTCCTAAGACACCAACAGGCCACCGTGTGCCTCCCCGGTGAGGACGTGGATCTTTCCCCTCTCACTCTAGCTCGTCTCCGTCCCCGTAGTTCACTCTGCCATTACCACCGTAGCTCGCCGCTGCCGGCCATGTCGCCACCACGGCCACAGCACCCGCCGCCCGCGTCCGAGCACGGCATCGTGCTCCTGGTGCTTCCAGGAGCCCAGCAAGTACCCGCGCACGCCTTCCCGTGCTTCCTAACGGCGAACCCGACCTCACCCGAACGCCGGCGTCCGCCGCGCTCGTCGCTGTCGTCGCTATAGGCCATCTCCGGCGACGCCACCGCCGCCATTCGACGCGCCGTCGAGTGGCCGTTCTAACGCACCAAGCCGCGCGCGAAATGACCCCCTATAGCCAAATTCCGACGCCTCCCGTGGCCCTCCGCCGCATTTTTGGTCGCCGGCGGCTAGACGCCGGCCGCCGCTGACCTGGCGTCGCCTGGGACCCACCCTGGGTCACTGCCAGTGGGTCCCAGGGGCCCAGTTGACCGCGTTGACCCGATCAACTGTGTTGACTGGGCAGCCCCAGTCTATGACATGTGGACCCCACGTGTTAATTAAACTATTTTTAAAAAATAAAGTTAATCTGTTAATTAATTAGTCATTGACATGTGGGTCCGTCCTAGCTAATTAACCCAGTTAGTTAGATTAATACACTAATTAGCTACTATGTATGACAGGTGGGCCCAAACCATTGTTTAAATGGATAAGGCTGACCCAGTCAGCTTGCTGACTGGACAGCTGGCCCACCAGTCAGCCTCTGCTGACTGGG
This sequence comes from Elymus sibiricus, assembly GCA_039707655.1. Lineage (NCBI taxonomy): Eukaryota > Viridiplantae > Streptophyta > Magnoliopsida > Poales > Poaceae > Elymus > Elymus sibiricus. The sequence goes on from CM077664.1 coordinate 336,004,626, forward strand.
AGTTGACCCAGTCAATAGGGCCCACCAGTCAGCCCCTGTGTGGCCTGGCTGGGTACACTTCTGTGTACATATAGCATTTTTTGCTATTAAAATTTCGAAATATAAATTAATTCTAGAAATTCCAGAAAATGAATAAAACTTTGAAAAATCATATAAAATAATCCGTAACTCAGATGAAAATAATTTATATATGAAAAATGATCATAAAAATGGGACGAATCCGAATATGCCATCCACATACCTGTCACATGCCTACAACACTGCAAACATGGAACCTTCCCCTCCGGATCATCTGTCCGATAAATGCCTAAAGCCGGGAAAATATTTCCAGATATTTTCCCGCTCCGTCTGTAACGAGTAGCACTACGTTAGGTCACCCCTATCACATCATATTGCCATGTCATGCATCTGTGTTGCATTTGTTTGCTGTGTATTTATTTGTTTCCTCCCCCTCTTCTCTCCGGTAGCCTCTGAGTCTGACGTGATCACTGAGGACTGTTACACCACCGACGACCCCTCTTTCACCGCAGAGCTTCCAGGCAAGCAAAACCCCCCTTGATCATTCCTATAACGCCCATTCTTTCTCTCCCTTGCTTGCATTCGATTTTGCTACTATTGTTCGATAGCTCCTATTCTTATGCATAGCCTGATTTTGTAACCTGCTGTTGATACTTTACCTGTTGTCCTATATGCTTAGTATAAATTGGTTAGTGATCCATCAGTGGCCCCGCACCCTTGTCCGTGTTGCCATGCTTTGCTTCCGGATGTTTTCGATCAATGTGATCGATGTGCAGAGACCGACACAGCACCGCACACCCCCTTAGTGGTACGACTCAGAGCTACTATCGAGTGCTGCGGGTGATACCTCCTACCTCACTCCTGATGATATCTCTGTAGCATAGCTAGTCGGTTGTGGGTTACCGAGGGTGATTCCTCTTTCACCACCTCCGATGATGCCTCTGTCGTGCAACCCCTCAAGTGTGAACCCATAGACGGTGATTCCTCCAAGTTCACCTTGACGGATACATCGAGTGGGAATCCATCGAGGGTGATTCCTCGGATTTCCCCATTGATGTTATGGACACACGGATATCATGTATTTACCTTAGTCGATTATTTAAGGCGGGTCGACCCCGAGGGGTACCCGCGAGAGATGTGGAGTCGGGTTGACCGTGAGGGTACCCGCGAGATAATTACGTGGTACGGCCGGGCAGGCAGACCGCCCCAGGAGAGGGATGGGCCTGGCCCTTGCCGTAAGTCCACGAGACAAGGCGACAGGATCATTGATCGTCATCGCGCGCTCCCAACACACTAATGGGTTAGGATATGTGATCTGAGTAGGCCTCTGGCCTTTTCGCACTAACCACCATGCGGGAATAAGTATAAGCACTCTGCGTCGTACAATTCTTCCGAAAGCTCTCAGACGTCAGCAATTGAGTGGTGTGCGCCGGGTTGGACGGTAACCACCTGCGCTTGTATTAAGGGGGTGGGTCTGCTCCCGGCCGCGTTCGCAACGCGCAGGATTGCCAAGGACGATTGGCCCATGACCCCTTCGCATTTAGGATTTAGACCGGCATGCTGGCCTCTCTGTTGAGCCTAGGTAGGACTACGGCGTGTCGATTAACCGAGGCCGGGCATGACCAGGAAAAGTGTATCCAGCCAGAGTTAATTGAGCGTGTTGGGTAAGTTGGTGCACCCCTGCAGGGAAGTATATCTATTCGAATAGCCGTGTCGACGGTAACGGACGCTCGGAGAGTATCCCGATCTACTACAACTAGAACTGGATACTTGTGGAACTTAATAATATGTTAGCTCCGGGATTGCTTTATCGCAGGGATTCGAGGAAGGATCTCCGGGCATTGTTACTATTACTTGTTACTTTATGTTATACTGCTAATCTGCAGTCTTCTAATGCTGCAAGACACTGCAAGATGCTAGTCTTCGATAGGCTAGGCCTTCCTCTCTATTCTGGCATTTCTGCAGTCTGGTCCATAGATACACCCCTTTCCTTTGATACCGATGCATACTTAGCATAGATTTGATGTAAGCCTTGCGAGTACTTTGGATGAGTACTCACGGTAGCTTTGCTACCTCTTTTTCCCCATACCTGATTGCTGCGATCAGATGATGGAGCCCCGGAGCTAGCTGATCCCGTCGACGACTACTACTACCCCGACGGAGCCTACTATTACGTGGAGACCGACGACCAGGAGTTGTTCGGAGGCCCCCAGGCAGGAGGACTGCGCCTTTTCGACCTAGATGTCGTTGTTTTGCTCAGCCTTCTTAAGGCAAACTTGTCTAGTTGTGTCCATACTCAGATGATGTTGCTTCCGCTAATGCTTGTACCTGAGCTTATGTATTCGAGCCCTCGAGGCCCCTAGCTTGTAATATAAAGCTTGTATTAATTTATTTTGTGTCTAGAGTTGTGTTATGATATCTTCCCGTGAGTCCCTGGGCTTGATCGTGCACATTTGCGTGTATGATTAGTGCACGGTCGAGTCGGGGGCATCACATACGCGTTGCGTGTTATCAGCAAGGATTGCGCCGCTATCATAGCCGCCATATCCATCCCCGAGGATTCGAGGAATGTGACCTTATTCTTCGCCAGATTCAGTCCGGGAAGGGAAACAACAAGTTGACACCGAAGTGGGAAGGTCCTTTCTAGGTAGCTCAAGTTACTAGACCTGGCGCAGTCCGTCTAGAAACCGATGGGAAACGTGTACAAAACTCATGGAACATTTAGATCCTACAGAAGTACCATCTTCGTAAGTTCTACCCTTAGGACGCTACTGGATCCGTTCCAGCAAGCAAGTATCATGTAAAAACCGGGCTCAGCCCGGGTACAGTAAACAAAGTTAAGTGTTTTGCAACTTTATGCAAATTATCATGTTGCTTTGAACCATGATGACTGCTTATGTTGTGATACCCTTGCATAGATTCTACTCCGTTATAAGATTAATGGTTGTGTTGTGGACGCACAACACAACCGAAACTTGTGTCTTCATTTTGGTTACAATACAGCGAAAACACTCCTTCACGACCAGGCTTTGGGAAGCAGAGGCTCGTGCTTAGAAACGTCCAAGGAGTGTTGAAGCTGGTACCCGAAAGTGATGACAGAATTGAAAGCTAAGTAAAAACAATTCAATTGCTTTGTTTTTGCTTAGTCCTCGAACGTTTTTCAAAAAACAATTGTACTCAGCCTACTCGTAAAGGAGCATTCTCGGAATCTTGAGCGCTTGTAATGCATTGCCGGTTATCTCGGCAAAATTACGTGAGGTTGATGGTTCTCGGAATGTCAAGTACCCAGGAAGGTGTGGTTCGTAGGACTGCTAGAATGGGGTTTTTCCCCAGGCATCACAGTTAGAACATACACAACTGGGTACATTCTGATCGATGCAGAGCTGACGAGTACAAAAAAAAGTGCTTAAAAGGAAAGGAAGCATTTAGTACCATATAATTCATGTTACCAAAAGTGGGCGGCACTCACAACTGACTGTGTCTAACCCCCTGTGCCATTTTTTGTTCTGCACGCCCCCCACGCACAGATTCAGGCGGGCGACCAACAACAGAGAAAAGAAAAAACAGAAGATAAACTAGAGGTGCTGGCGATGATTGATACGTCTCCAATGTATCTATAATTTTTGATTGTTTCATGCTATTATATTACCAATCTTATATGCTTTACACATCATTTTATGTCATTTTTGGGAACTAACCTATTAACCAAGTGCCAAGTGCCAGTTGCTGTTTTCTGCTTGCTTTTGGGTTTACAAAAAATCCCTACCAAACGGAGTCCAAATGCTACGAAACTTTTTGACGATTTTTTCTGGACCAGGAGGGACCCTATAAGTTTCGGGGGGAGTACTAGAAGCGAGACGAGGAGATGGCAAGACAACAGAGCGCGCCCAGGGGGTAGGCACGCCCTGATGTTTTATGGGCCCCTCGTGGCTCCGTCTGACCTAATTCCAGCGCTATAAATCCCCAAATATTCCGAAACCCCTAGAGCGAGACCTGAAACAATTATTCCACCACCGCAAGCCTCTGTTCTTTCGCGATCCCAGCTGGAGGCCTCCATCGGTACTCTGCCAGAGGGGGAATCAATCATGGAGGGCTTCTACATCAACCTTCCTGCACCTCCGATGATGTGTGAGTAGTTTCCACAGGACCTACGGGTCCATAGTGATTATCTAGATGGCTTTCTCTCTCTCTTTGATCTTCAATACAACGTTCTCTTCAGAGTTCTATTCGATGTAATATTCTTTTGCCGTCTGATTGTTGGGATCCGATGAATTGTGGGTTTATGATCAGATTGTTCATTGAAAGTAATTGAGTTATATTCTGAACTTTATTCCGTGTGATTGTTATAGCACTACAAAATTTGCTCTATTCAGTGACAAAAACCCTGGCAACGAAACATGAACTGTTGCCTAAAACCATTTTCTGTGACGGTCCACCGTCACGAGGTGTTTTCCTCCCGGGGCAGGGCCCTAGTCAACATTGGCGACGTTCCGGGCTGATTTTTGGCGACGTATTGGGCCGTCACTACGCATCTCCATTTTCTGGGACGAGTCTCAGTGTCATAGTTAATGTTGGTGGGTCATTTTTTTTGTAAATGTAAATAGAAAGGTAACAAGTAATTGTTTTTCAGCTAACTCATTTAGTGGAATCTCTTTTCATAATAGCGGGAACTTGGAATTGGGATCATCCGGTTCCCTCCTAACATAGGGAATTGGGATCGTCGACTTAGGGTCCTCCGTCATACCAGGCCCCCAGCAGTGAGTCGAGAGGCTGGCACGACGAGGTGAACGTGGCTGTGAGGGTACGGCGAGGTGAACGTGGTTGCGAAGGTACGGTGAGGCCACGCGCCACAGTTGAAGGGCGAAGTCACGCGCGACAGCGGCAACGTCAAACATGGGCGATTTCAGGAGAGATCTGTTTACTGAAAAACATCATAGTAGCAAATATCAGGTGCATTCTATTTACTTTTCATGTTGTACAGGCAATGGATCGTGGTTGGATTACTCATGGAACGGTCCTCACGCCACTATACATGGCTGGCGTGAATCAGTTTATGGAATTCACGCTTGCTCACAACAACGGGGCCGAAGATATGTTGTGCCCATGCAGAAATTGCCGTAATGGGATCCGGGAAACTATTGATGTTGTCAGATGTCACGTAAATGTCACTGGTATGCTCAGGTCCTATACGATGTGGATCTATCATGGGGAATCTGGGTACATCGGTGCACGCAATTGTACTGCCAATGATGATGGTTATGAATCTGACGACTCTAATGATTTTGAGCTATACCAACAATCTGTGTTTGATATGGTGGGAGCTCTAGTGGATGACATGGGCAGAACAACTGGAAATAAAGAAGATGCATCTGGTTGGTTGGACATTTTTAAGAAGCTCAACGAAGAAGCGATGAAACCCCTTCATGAGGAATGTGGCAGTATAACACGGATGGCATTTATTATCAGGGTGCTTCATATCAAAACATATATGCGTATGACCAACAAGACATTCAATATGCTTTGTTAGCTGTTGAATACTGCTTTGCCTAAGGTGGACTTTCCAAAATCTTACGCTGATGCTAAGAGAGCTCTTTATGATCTTGGTCTTGGATACCAGACAATTCATGTATGCAAGTATGACTGCATTTTGTATTGGGGAGACTATGCCAACAGTACTCAATGTCCCCACTGTGGTACATCAAGGTGGAGACACGTCGATGGAAAGAAAAAGGTTCCTCACAAGATCCTTCGATACTTTCTGATAATCCCACGATTACAAAGATTTTTTTTCTTCGAGGGAAATATCAGAGCACACCCGGTGGCACAAGGAAAAGAGGGTTCAAGAGGCTAATGTAATGAGGCACCCCGCTGATGGCGATGCATGGAAATACTTCGACGGAAAACATGGAGATTTTGCTAAAGATGCCCGCAACTTGAGGTTAGGATTTGCAACTGATGGATTCAATCCCTTTGGACACATGAGAAGTGCATACAGTATGTGGCCTGTTTTTGTCATTCCATACAACTTCCCACCCTGGATGTGCATGGACCAATCCAATTTCATGATGGCATTGCTGATTCCTGGAAAATACTCACCAGGAAAGGATTTTCATGTATTTATGTAGCCACTGATAGCAGATATGCACAAGCTATGGGGTGGTGTGAAAACAACAGATGTATGCATGAGAAAACCTTTCAATTTGCGTGTGATGCTTATTTGGTCCATTCATGATTATCCTGCGTATGGCACTACCTTCGGTCAAAGCACAAAGGGTTATTACGCATGTGCACATTGCGATGAGAATCCTTGTGTTGAGAAACTGAAAAATAAAATTGGATACATTGGCCATCGTCGATTCCTTCCTAGAAAACATCGTTTTAGAAAGCAGAAAAAACCGTTTAATAACAAGACAGAGCATAAGGGTCGACCAAGGAAGTTCACAAGCGAGGAAGTTGATCAATACTTACAGCTTGCTAAGGAGAATTTCAAACCGGGGAAGTACCCTGGTAATGCTAGTAGAAAGAGAAAGCGCACGGATAATAATCCCACATGGCACCTGAGGGCGAGCTTACATGCATGATTTGCCATACTGGAAGGATATCTTGTTACCTCACAATCTGGATGTTATGCACATTTAGAAGAACTTATGTGAGAGTATCATTGGTACACTCCTTGAACTTGATGGTAAGAACAAGGGTACCATCAGCGCAAGATTGGATTTACAGCATATGAAGAAGTGGGATGATCATTGGCTGCAAAAAGATCCGAAGAAGGAGGGTTCTTACAAAAAGTATCCTACACCATGGACACTTAGTAAGGAAAACAAAATAAAGCTGTGCAAGTTTCTGGCTAATGTCAGATTCCCAGATGGTCATGCTGCAAACCTGGCTACATATGTGGATGTTGAGACTGGTGAATTACACGGTCTGAAGATGCATGATTACCACATACTCCTGCAGACTATCTTACCAGCTGGTCTTAGAGGCATTGTCTCCAAGGAGATGTATGAGGCTATCGCTTTACTAGGAAGATTCTTTAAGGAGTTGTGTGCCAAGACATTAAGAATCAACGTCGTGAAGAAATTGAGAGATGACATTCTTGAAATTCTTTGCAAGCTTGAGAAGCTCTTCCCACCAGCTTTCTTCGACGTAATGGTGCACCTAGCTGTACACCTTCCGGATGCGGCACTACTAAGGGGACTTGTCCAGTATGGTTGGATGTTTCCAGTTGAGAGAAGGCTTGGGTACCTCAAGTCAACTGCGCGTAACAAAGCAAGGCCCGAAAGCTCAATTGCGGAGTCCTATATCGGCGTTGAGTGGTTGATCTTTTGCTCCAGATATTTGAAAGAAGACATAGAGACCAGTTTTAACAAGCCAAATAGGAACATGAGTAAGAATGATAAGAAGAATAAAAAGACGAAATCAATGAGAGGAAGCCTAGGCATTTAGATGATGGTCCTATTGGCATTGGGGCCGCCCACAAGAAAATATGCACTGAGGATTGGGGCAAAATGCATAGATATATACTAGACAACTATCCAGAAGTAGAGAAGTACATGGTGTAAGTTTCAACCACCTAACTAAGTCATACTACAACGTTGCAAACGAGTATATCTTAACTAAGTTCATGACTAGTTCACTTCTTTTCCACAGGGTTCACAAGGAAGAATTAAAAAAAGGGGTGTGCAAAAACTTGGAGCAGAAGCACAAGGCAGAGTTCGTTGACTGGTTTGCAGATCATGTAAGGAAGTTAAGAAATGCGCCCGAAGATATAAAACTGCTATCAAAAGGGCCAGGCATATGTGTACGACAGTGGGATGCATGCACTATCAATGGTGTAAGGTTCCGTATTGTGGATTCTGAAAAGGACCGAAGGACTCAAAATTTGGGCGTCATGATGAAAGTAGGTGTTGAAAACTCTGAAGAGGAGAGGGAACTATACGGGGTGCTGAAGCAAGTTCTTGAGGTCAATTACAGAGACAGATCAGTATTTTTGTTAGATGTGATTGGTTTGACCTTGATGGCCCGAAAAAGAAAAGCTTGAAGATGAAGTCTGATGAGTTTTTTAGAAGCGTGAATACTTCCGCATTCTGGTACCAGGACGCTCGATTCATGCTGGTATCCCAAGCTACGACATGTATTTACTTGGAGGACACAAAGTTTGGTCACCCATGGAAGGTGGTTGTGCCTATTGGGTTCAGAGGCACATATGATGTTCCAGAAAATTTTGATGGTGAGCAGGCCGCGACTCTACAAGCCTATCAAGATGACGCCCATTCTTCACCACATCGTTTTTCTGTGGATGTTGAGGATGAAGTGGAGGATCATGATGCTGCCGGAGATGTTGAGGATGAAGAGGAGGAAGATGATGCTGTACCAAATGTTCACCGCGAAAGAGATAACGAATTAGGGGTTTCAGTTCTGGCTAGTGTTGTGGAAGAAATTCGGCGTAAATTTGAGCAGGGCAATGAAGAATTTAACATGACGAGGATGAACTGGTCAACAAGGAGGAAATAGGTCCAGATGAGATGGACAGTGATCTTCATTAAAATCTGTATTAGTAGCATGCTGCTTGGCTGTTTAAGATGCTGATGTAATGTCGTATTAGGGAGACTCGTGTTGAATATCGCAGACATTTGTTGAATTTGATATCATATATTTATGAAAGTGCTTGAAACTAGTTCCGAAATGTATCCATTTTAGTTCCAAAAGGGTTTACAAAAAGTTCAAAAAGTAATCAGATCATTTTATATAATTCACCTGACAAAGAACTGCAGGAGAGCATACATAAGTACACATCCACCTATGACAGACAGTGCAGCTAAATCCCTTCTATCCCTGCTCTTAATTGCGTGCTTCAGGTAGAGGTTTGCCACCTTCCTATCTTCTTTCATGCAAGCTATCTGCTTGTCCTTCTCCATATTTGATTTCTGTAGCACCAAATTTTCTTCATCGAGCTTGTGGATTACAGTCCTCGCTCTCTCCTTCCATTCTTCGTCCATCCACTTCAAATATCAACACGTGTCATATCCCTATAGTATAGGAAAAAAGAGGAGTTAAATTGTGGATGTAACTGATGAATGCATAACATAGAAAACAATTTGCTTTATTTCAAACCTCTTTTGGGTCCGTCTGTGCAGACTCCACGGATTGGGGTACACATGTGTCCGCATGTCTCTGTCTTTTGTATTCCGCTGAACTGAGGACTTTGCTTGGACATCGGAATACTACGGTTTACCACATGGAGGATTTCACCATCCTATTCACAGATACTAGATCGTTCAGTGAACAAATAACGCACCGCGTTTCATGAGGGACATGGGTGCCGGGTTGACTTACCTATGTTGGCTTTTTTCCTTCCGAACAACAACTCCTATGTGATCTTCCATTCGCCAGGCAAGTCGCCGCCGCCACCTCCGCCCGTGATGCTTTCGCCACTGGCGCCACCTGTGATGCTATCGCCGCTACCGGCAGCGGGACATGGATTGCTTGTCGCCCCCGTCGATCCTGCAACCGGCGACCCTCCTTCTTGCCTCCGTGCGTGGACATCTTTTACCCCTTGGCGGATAGGGTTTCGCTCGGGGCATGATGGTGAACGGGACAGATTAATATTTGACAAGGTAGTATGCGAAGGTACCGCTTGTAAGGCCTGACAGGTGCATTAATTGACTTAATAGTATGATACCACAAATGTTCAGAACATTGGAACACACTATCTCAGCATAAATCGGCCAAGTTCAGTAGAATTTAAATTACATAAATCATAAAAAAACTAATCTATTCAAAACTAATATCTCCCATGCTACGCCTTCTCTAGTTTGTGTTGCATCATCTCCGTCTTCTTGATGTTTTCGTGGATGGCCCACATCACTTTCCTTTCTTTTGCTTCTAGCAGACCCTGCTTGATGAGGTAGATCCAACTCCATACGGCTAAGCATGTGTACGCATCCATGCACGCGGACATGATTTGTGTATCACAGAGCTCCTCAGCCCAGCGTTGGTGATACTTCTTATCGAACAGATTCTTCATCTTGTCGTAGAATTCATCAATGATCAATCCAATGACTTCCTAGAGCGAATTCCAATGCTTGTTTGCGTCATCCGGAACAGCCCATTCGACCGAGATGTCCTTGTACTTTGTGACCCTTAATCCCAAGAGCACCAACAGTTCTATGTCATGCCTGACGGAAAAACCTACGAATGGGTACTGTTCCTTGAGTAGA